>CM062297.1:569984517-570308891 GCA_031216915.1 Pictodentalium vernedei | reverse complement strand
TATTGGCCTGACTTGGTCATTTTTTGCAAATTTTGTGCTTGATAGCACGATAACCTGAACAAATGTCAACTGATTTTTTTTTATTATATGGGTTTCCAGGAAAATTGTCTCGATTGAGTCCGAAAATGGGGCTCTGTCGGATATACGGCAGCAGAATTATTGGGCTGGCTTAGTCATTTTTTTTGCAAATTAGTTATTTGGAAAAGGTACTCTGATGCTTTTTTTAGCTCACCTGAGCGAAGCTCAAGGGAAGCTTTACTAATCACTTTCTGTCCTTCGTCCGTCCGTCTGTCGTAAACTTCAAATAAAGTTGCCATGCCCACAGGGGGCATAACTCGGATAGATACAAATTTGTTCAAATTGAGTCCCTGGGTTGATATTTAGGCTCCCTATGGGAGCCCGAATTTTAACTTAGTGCAATATGAGGATTATTCTTTAAAATCTTCTTCTTCAGATCCACCAGGCAGAATTCTTTCATATTTGGTATACAACATCTCTAGGGGTGCCGGATTCAAGTTTGTTCAAATCGAGACCCTGGGTTCATATTTGGGCTCCCTATGGGAAGCCCCGAATTTTAACTTGGTTGCAATATGAGGATTATTCTTTAAAAATCTTTTTCTTCAGATCCACCTGGCAGAATTCTTTCATATTTGGTATACAACATCTCTAGGGGGTCTGATTCAATTTAAGGCTTCCACGTTTAGACAAAATTATAAACGTTTTTAAACGACTGTCTGTAAACGAAACGGAAACGTTTACATGTACTAACAATGCAAGTAGTCAATATTTGATAGAAGTGTGTAATAATACACAGTAAGTTCATCACATCTTTGCATACAGGGCATACAATTTATGTTATTGAGACAGCCGATTTACAGTTTGTCCAAAAATGACGTATACGAACGATCACAGCATGCAGATGCCGAAGGCAAAGTCACTCGGTCTATGGGGGGGGGGGGGGGGGGGGGGGGGGGGGGGGGGGGGGGGGGCTGGGGGATTCTCCCCCAGGTAAATTTGAAATTTATGGGGGTCTCTGAGCTCATTCTGGTGGGTTTGGGTTGAAATTCCTTGTGTTTTTTCAAACAGTAATGTTAGAGCGAGTTGCCATGGCACACAATAGTGACAATATCGGACTTGAGAGTGAATGCAATGTCGCAAAAATAAACACAAAGTCTACAAACCATGCAGGGGAATCCAAATTTTCAAACACCGCATGTGCCAGTCTGTCTGTCAAACTCCATAAATCGATCCTAAGATCATCCCATGTGTGAATAATAAATTAATAATCCATGTCAGGTGAACGAAATCATCGAGAACAATTGTGTATCACTTTGGGAATATACATGTAAATCCGAATAAACAAAAACATCCCACACGTTTCGAAGGAAACACCAAAGAATAAGCACGTGCCATGTGGCTCACGTGACTGTGTCACATATGATATCACATGATTTGAAGATGATTTCGTTCGGTTACTGTGGCGGCGGCGCCAGTCGGAACCAGTACACAGTTTTTCTGAAGCATTACCAAAATATTGCATTGCAAAGTTGGAAATTTTTTTTTTTGTTTCTTTGACTTTCTGCATTAACCTGCAATTTTGAAATTACTCTATTAAAACTTCATTCCGTGTACACGTTTACCAGAACTGTAAACGTTTAATGCCCATAAACGAAACGTTCACGTTTACACATGTAAACGTGAAAGCCTTAAGTCAATTTTGTTCAAATCGATTCTCTGGGTTGGTATTTGGGCTCCTATGGGAGCCCAAATTTTAACTTAGTGCAATATGAGGATTACTCTTTAAAAATCTTCTTCTTCAGATCCAATATGAGGATTATTCTTTAATAATCGTCTTCTTCAGATCCACCAGGCAGAATTCTTTGATATTTGGTATACAATATCTCTGGGGGGGGGGGGGGTCAGATTCAAGTTTGTCTAAATCGAGTCCCTGGGTTGATATTTGGGCCTATGGGAGCCCGAATTTTAACTTAGTGCAAGTTAGATTCAAGTTTGTCCAAATCAAGTCCCTGGGGTTGATATTTGGGCCTATGGGAGCCCGAATTTTAACTTAGTGCAACATGAGGATTATTCTTTAAAAAATCTTCTTCAGATCCACTAGGCAGAATTCTTTCATATTTGGTATACAACATCTCGAGGGGGAGTCAGATTCAAGTTTAAGTTGAGTCCCTGGGTTGATATTTAGGCTCCCTACGGGAGCCCAAATTTTAACTTTGTGCAATATGACGATTATTCTTTAAAAATATTCTTCTTCAGATCCACCAGGTAGAATTCTTTGATATTTGGTATACAACATCTCTAGGGGGGTCAGATTCAAGTTTGTTCAAATCGAGTCCCTGGGTTGATATTTGGGCTCCCTATGGGAGCCCGAATTTTAACTTAGTGCAATATGACGATTATTCTTTAAAGATCTTCTTCAGATCCACCAGGCAAAATTCTTTTATATTTGGTATACAACATTTCTAGAGGGGTCAGATTCAAGTTTGTTTCAAATCGAGTCCCTGGGTTCACATTTGGGCTCCCTGTGGGAGCCCGAATTTTAACTTAGTGCAATAAGAGGATTATTCTTTAAAAATCTTCTTATTCAGATCCACTAGTCAGAATTCTTCCATATTTGATATACAACATCTCTAGGGGGTTCAGATTCAAATTTGTTCAAATTGAGTCCCTAGGTTCATATTTGGGCACCATATTTGAGCCCAAATTTTAACTTAGTGCAGTATGAGGATTATTCTTTAAAAATCTTCTTCAGATCCACCAGTCAGAATTCTTCCATATTTGGTATACAACATCTATAGGGGGGGTCAGATTCAAGTTTGTTCAAATTGAGTCCCTGGGTTCATATTTGGACTCCCTATGGGAGCCCGAATTTTAAAACTTAGTGCAATATTAGGACTATTCTTTAAAAATCTTCTTCTTCAGATTCACCAGTCAGAATCATTTCGGTTTTGGTATACAACATCTCTAGGGGGGTAAGATTCAAGATGGTTCAAATTAAGTTCCTGGGGTATATATTTGGGCTTCCTATGGGAGCCCCGAACTTTAACTTAGTGCAATATGAGGACTATTTTTTTTAAAAAAAGTCTTTTTCTTCAGATCCATAATCAGAATTCTTTCCTATTTGTAAACACAACATCTCATTGGAGCCCAAATTTGAACTTAGTGCAGTATGAGGATTATTCTGATCCACCAGTCAGAATTCTTCCATATTTTGGTATACAACATCTATAGGGGGGTCAGATTCAAGTTTGTTCAAATCGAGTTCTTGGGGTCATATTTGGGCTCCCCGTAAGAGCCTGAATTTGAACTTAGTGCAATATGAAGACTTTTCTTTAAAAAATCTTCTTCAGACAGATTCAGCAGCTAGAATTCCTTCATATTCGGTATAGAACATCTCTGGGGGGGATCATATTCAAGTTTGTTAAAATCGAGTCGCTGGATTAATATTTGGGTTACTTATGGGAGCCCAAATTTTAACTTAGTGCAATACAAGGGAGTATTTTTTAAAAAAATCTTCTTCAGATCTATCGGTCAGAATTCTTTCATATTTTGGGGTACAACATCTCTAGGGAGGTCAGATTCAAGTGTGTTCAAATCGAGTCCCTGGGGTCATATTTGGGCTCTCTATGGGAGCTCGAATTTTAACTTAGTGCATTATGAGGAATATTCTCAAAAATTCATCTTCGGTTTTCACCAATAAAAATCTTTGGATATTATGCAAAAAACAGTTTTACCCGTATGAATCCACCACCACCTCCTATACCCTCTGGGGGTCAATAAGGCGGGAAACATTTTTTATACTCCAAAATGCAATATCCTTAAATAGGCAGATTCAAGTTTGTTCAAATCCATTCCTCGGTGTTCTTCCTTCAAAAACTGCAATGGAAATAAAACCCCTTGGAAGTTTGGTGAGTACTGTCTTCAGCTGGAAGAATTGAACCCAGTCAGCAAGACATATGATAATAATCATCTGACATGGCACCAGAGTTATAAATAATTTCATTACTTCTTTCCTATGAATGTTGATAAGCCTTAGCCATGGCTAGCTAATTTTGATCCCAAAGTACTTCTATGAACTACTTTGTCAGGTGAGCGATTAAAGGGCCCCTTGGGGCCTCTTGTTTTAGTTCATAGCCACCATTGCATTATCCACGAAAACTTGACCCCGCATCGGCGATGTGAACCCTTGTTCAAATTTCTCTCATGTAGCTTAGGTGTGATGTCTAGATAGGAGCTATTGAATTTTTCTGAATTTCGTTGAAAAATATAGCTGCCAGCAGCCATCTTGAATTTGGCATATAAATTGTCAATTCCATTAGCACATCCTACAGGCTGCATCTCTCACCCAATCTTTTTCGAATTTCATATGTTACTTGGTGTGATGTCTAGATGGGAGCTATCAAATTTTGTCTGATTTTTGTTGAAAAACATGGACCGCCACTGGTCATCTTGGTTTTGACATATAAATTGTCAACAATTCCATTAGTACACCCAACAGGCCACATCCCTCATCTGATTTTTAGTCAAATTTTGAGGTTATGCCATGGCCTGTCGTCCATCTGTTCCTTTAGTCTGTCTGGACGTCCGTCCGTCCGTCAACAATTCAATACGGCTCTGGCTAGAGGCCGTATTTATGAACCGATCTTCACGAAACTTCTTGGGTACCTTTGTTATCACCGTGGGACGAGAACGAGTGTTTTTGGGTGCGGTCCAAAATTCAAGATGGCCACCGGCAGCCATTTTGTACCGAAATTAGTGCAATCAGTTTTTTGTACAGAATTTCTGTATGAAAGTTCTGATTTGAATAAATTTTTGTCAGAATGTTTAGTAACATGGAATACATCGCATATAATACGGGTTTTTTTCTGGTGCAGAAATTATGCAAATTAGGTGAACTTGGATTTATTCAGTGCTACTTATACACAGTAAGTACACATGTCAATACGGCTTGGGCTAGGGGCTTGTATTTATGAACCGATCTTCACGAAAATTCTTGGGTACCTTTGTTATCACCTTGGGACGAAAACAAGTGTTTTTGGGTGGGGGTCTGAAATTCAAGATGGCTGCCGGCAGCCATTTTGTACCGAAATTAGTGCAATCAGTTTTTTTTTACAGAACTTCTGTATGAAAGTTCTGATTTGAATAAAGTTTTGTATGAATGTTTAGTAACATGGAATACATCACATATAATACAGTTTTTTTTTCTTGTGCAGAAATTATGCAAATTAGATGGACTTTGATTTATTCAGTGCTACTTATACACGGTAAGTTGCACATGTCAATACGGCTCGGGCTAGAGGCTGTATTTATGAACCGATCTTCACGAAACCTCTTGGGTACCTTTGTTATCATCTTGGAACTAGAACGAGTGCTTTTCACATTAGCTGAGCATTTCGTAAGTCAGGAAAATGGTGCTTGCAAATTAGAAATGGCCCGCGCCACACTTGGCGCACCTGCATTTTTACAATATCGAAAGACTGTCATCAGATCATTACCAAAGTTGGCACACGGGTGTATATGAACATCATAATTGCCACTAAGGGGTTTGGATGTGATGTCCTTGCAGTAGTAACAAAGAAAGTACAAGTAATTCCTCCCCTCCCCCAATGTTCAGGGCACAAAATAAGCGATATCCCATCGCATTTTGCAATGCATTTTCAGCTTCATGCGATAAAATAATGCAGTGGAAAGTGTGATACAATTTGGGGGGGGGGGGGGGGGGGGTAAAGTTGAGTAACTCTTAAGTTTAAAACCCGACTGAGTTCAAAGTGCCAGTATCCGGACTCCTTTAACTTATGTTACAAGGGGAGGCCAGTCACTTACTCAATCATTCAATGTCATTGGTTTTCATTGCTGTAACCCCTGCAGAAACAATTTGCGCCATGCACATGCGCAGTTGTTGCATTTATGTTGGATTTTCCTGAACGTGATCAGCACGTTCAGGAAAATCCAACATACATACAACAACTGCGCATGTGTACGGTACAAACCATGGAAATGGGATTTGAACTTTCAGTCACAAACGAGTGACACAGATTGATTTGAGGGAATAAGTAAATTACGGTAAGCAACCTTTTACTGTCTTATTAATGCGTCAGTGATGTGAACCCATAAAAAAGAATGCATGTTGAACTTCAATTATAATGCCGTAATCAATGTTGAACCCATGAAATGAATCCTGGGCTTTTCATTGAAAGTACATTTCGATGGAAAAGACAGTTAGCCGGAACATCAGATTTTGTAAAAAGCTTTTTCGCCAAATTGTTTTTAAAGTAACCAAGTGAAACTTTATCTTATCACCATAAAATGAAGTAAAATCTGTATATTTTCTTCAGTCAACTCCAGTATTGTTCACAGTTGGCACTCTACATGGTACGTAAACTTACGTAAGCATATTTCGGACATACATAGTTGAAATGTTTCTATAAGTCGTTATAGGCCCTACCTGGCTGATGTTTCTCAATGCTGACATTTCTATCATAAGAAAGCAACGAGCATAAGGTGTGTGTTTTGTGCATGTGTGTGTGGGTGGGTTGGGGTGGAGGGTAAACTAAAATTCTGTCACTGGGCATCCTGACATATGCTGCCCCATAAGCAAAATGTGCTAAGGAATGGAGCCTTCTGGTCGGTTTTAGTGTCTCATATCGGAATGAAGACACTTTATAATTGTTGTTAGAATAGCTCACTTATATGTACATACATCAAATTAATCAGATGCTCTCCCTACCCACTGAATCCTTTCTATATCTTAAAGACGGTTGATATGATTCAATTGTACTGTTTGAAAAGATTAAAAGACTTGAATTGTGATTAATGTTGTTTTTAGCTCACCTGACTGAAAGTCAGGGTGAGCTTTTCTTATCACTCTTCGTCCGTCGTCCTGCGTGAAGGTGGTGTTTGAGCCTCTTTCTCCTAAACCACTGGCCACATTTTAATTAAATTTCATGTAAGTGGTGGTTATATAGGGGCATTTTGATTTTTATCCAAATTAGGTTTCGGCTCATATCGAGCAGAGGTGTGGGGATAAATGGCCAAATTTTTTGAAAATCTTCTAATGAATCACCAGTAGCAGAGACTTGATATGTGTATACAGACTCCTTTTGAGGTTTAGAATCAAGGTTGTTCAAGAGAAGTTTGTCGGGCATTATTTGCCTTCGTTATGGGAGGGGCAAAAAATTTTGGCCACGCCTAAAATTTCTATTTTCTGAACCGTGGAGGTCGATTTGAACCAAATTTGATATGAGATGATAATGGGTCATAAGTAGTTGATTGATGCAAAAAAAAATTTTCTCATGAAACCTCAGGAGCTAAAAATAAGGAAAAACCTTAAAACTGCCATATCTCCAAAACTACATGGCACAGAGAATTCTTATTTGGTAATAAAGCTTACTTTTATCCAGTAGAATAGAATGGTTAAAAAAAATCCCTATCGGTTTGATCACAAGGTACTTTTTTCAGGACTTTGAAAAAGTGCTGAGTCAGCACTTTTTAACACTGTAGGCAGTGGGAAAAAATATTAAAAAATCTTCTTCTTCCAGAGCCAGCAGGCAGAATCTTTTGATATTTGGTATGCAACATTGTGGGATGGATCTGATTCAAGTTTGTTCAAATCGGCTGCCTAGATTCATATTTGGGCTCAGTATAAGAGCCTGATTTCGAACTTCGTGCATTTCAGGCAAATTTCTTCAAAAATCTTCTTCTCCAGATCCAGCAGGCAGAATCTTTTGATATTTGGTATGCAACATGTGAGTGGGGTGGATCTGATTCAAGTTTGTTCAAATCGGCTCCCTAGATTCATATTTGGGCTCACTATAGTAAGCTCGAATTCGAACTTAGTGCATTTTGGGCAAATTTCTTCTAAAATCTTCTTCTCCAGATCCAGCAGGCAGAATCTTTTCATATTTGGTATGCAACATTGCGGGGTGGATCTGATTCAAGTTTGTTCAAATCCCGCCCCCCCTGGGTTTATATTTGGGCTTACTATAGAAGCCCAAATTTGAACTTAGTGCATTTCAGGTAAATTTCTTAAAAAATATTCTTCTCCAGATCCAGCAGGCAGAGTCTTTTGATATTTGGTATGCAACATTGTGGGGTGGATCTGATTCAGATTTGTTCAAATCGGCTCCCTAGATTCATATTTGGGGTTCACTATAGAAGCTCGAATTCGAACTCAGTGCATTTCAGGCAAATTTCTTCAAAAAATCTTCTTCTTCAGATCCAGCAGGCAGAAGCTTTTGATATTTGGTATGCAACATTGTGGGGTGGATCTGATTCAGGTTTGTTCAAATCGGCCCCCTGGGTTTATATTTGGGCTCAGTATAGGAGCCCAAATTTGAACTTAGTGCATTTCAGGCAAATTTCTTTGAAAATCTTCTTCTCAAGATCCAGCAGGCAGAATCTTCTGATATTGGGTATGCACCATGCTTAGTGGGGTGAGATTCAAGTTTGTTCAAGCCAAGTCCCTGGGTTCATATTTGGGCTCACTGTGGTAGCCCGAATTATAACTTAGTTGAAAATGAGGAATTTTCTTTAAAAAATCTTCTTCAGATCCAGCAGTCGGAATGTTTTGATATTTGGTATGCAGCATCCTTAGGAGTGAGATCCAAGTTTGTTCAAGCCACGTCCCTAGGTCCATATTTGGACTCCCTGTGGGAGCTCGAATTGTAACTTAGTTCAAAATGAGGTATTTTCTTTAAAAATCTTCTTCAGATCCAGCAGTCGGAATGTTTTTGATATTTGGTGTGCAGCATCCTTAGGGGGGTGAGATTCAAGTTTGTTAAAGCCAAGTCCCTGGGTTCATATATGGGCTCCCTGTGGGAGCCTGAATTATAACTTAGTTCGATATGAGGAATATTCTTTTAAAATCTTCTTTTTTTTTTTAGATCCACTGGTCAGAATCTTTGGATATTTGGTATAAGCTTTTCTTAGGAGGAGCAGATGCAACTTGTTTTGAAATCAATTCTCTGGGTTGATATTTAGGCTCCATGTCAGGTGGAGCGCCCTCAGGCCCCTTGGGGCCTCTTGTTACTATACTGACAGAAAAAAGAAACGCAAATTCAGTGTTGGTAATATAATTTTTTTATCCACAGACCAAATGTAAAATTTGACAAATAGCTACCTCAGTGAACTGTCTAAAGAGTCTGTGGTTAAAATTCAGTCAACCATGACCACATGCGACGCTGGATGCTTTCAACAGATTTTTAGCTCAACTTGACAAAGTCAAGCTGAGCTATTGCCCATCAGTTCTCATCCGTCGGCATACGTACATTAGTACGTACGTCCACAATTTCCTTTGGCACACCTCACAGGTCGCATTTATGATCAGATCGCTTTGAAACTTGGTATGCTTGTTTGGGGTGACCTCTAGATGGGAGCTATCGATTTTCTTCAATTTCCGTCAAAAAAATGTTGTCGCGACCAACGTTCTTACAACTTAGTTTAGTCAGACCACAATATTTCCCATTGGCACACCTTACAGGGCACATTTGTGATTGGATTGCTTTGAAACCTGGTATGCTTGTTTGTGGTTACCTCTAGATGGGAGCTATCGATTTTTTTTCCATTTCCGTCAAAAAATGTCGCCAGGGCCAACGTTCTTAGAACTTAGTTTAGTCAGACCTCAATATTTCCCTTTGGCACACCCTACAGGGCACATTTATGATCGGATTTGCTTTTAAACCCTGACATGCTTGTTTGGGGTGACCTCTAGATTGGAGCTATCGATTTTCTTCCAGTTATGTCCGTCAAAAAATGTTGCCACTGGCAATGATCTTGGAACTAAGTTCAGTCAGGGCATCAATATATTCCTTTGGCATGCCCTACAGGGCACATTTATGATCAGAACGGTTTGAAACTTTGTATGCTTGTTTGGGGTTACCTCTAGATGGGAGCTATTGATTTTCTTTTGATTTCCGTAAAAAAATGTTTGCCACTGGCAATGACCTTCGATGAACTTAGTAAAAACTTAGAGCAGTTAAGCATCAATATTTCGATTTGACACAGCCTGCAGGGCACATTTAAGATTGGATTGCTTGCAAACTTGGAGTGCTTGTGTGGGGTGACATCTATATGGGAGCTGTCGATTTTCTTCCCATTTCTGTCAAAAAATGTTGCCGCTGACCTTTAAACTTCGTTTAGTCAGACCTCAGTATTTCCCTTTTAACACACTCTTCATCGCACATTTATGATCGGATCACTTTGAAACTTGGTATGTGTGTTTGGGGTGACCTCTAGATGTGAGCTACTTTTTAATTTCCATAAAAAGTTATTGTCGTTATCACCAGCCTTTGAATTTACTGCATTTGTGCATCAACTTATCCCTTTTGCACTCTCTGTAGGGTATATTTATGAATTTCAAATAACCCCCCCCCCCCCCCCCCCCCCCCAAAAAAAAAACACACAAAAAAACAACATTGCCACAAAGCAATGACCTTCCACTTAGTGCATTTGTGCATTAACATCTTTCCTTTGGCATGCCTCAGAGGGCACATTCATTATCATGTTGTTTTTGAAACTTTGTATGCTTATGCAGGGTGACAAAGATAGGAGCTATCGATTTTCTTTTCATTTCCATCAAAAACCATTGCTGTTAGCAACAATCTTTGAATTTATTGCATTTGTGCATCAACATTCTTTGACATGGCCTACAGGCCACATTTATCATAGGATTGTTTTTTTGAACTTGGTGTGCTCATTAGTCAAGAACTCTAGGTAAGAGCTGTTGATTAGCATTCATTTCTGTGAAAAAAGTTGCCATTTACAATAACCTCTGAACATACTGCATTTGTGTATCAACATTCTTCCTTTAGCCAGTCTTACAGTTTACATTTAAAAATGCATGGATTACTCTGACAGTGTGCACACACAATGCTGTTATGTTGAAAATTTCATCAAATAGCATTGGTACCAATGATCTTCAATTTTGCCATTTCATTTATAACTTACCAAGTTCAAGTTTGTCAAGTTGAGCTTCAGTGTCATTGACACTTTCATTTGACAATGCGTGCATCCGGGGAACTCCCATGCTCTATGGGCTTGAAAACCATATCAAATCAAAGTTTTGAACAGTACACATCAATTGCACAACATTTCATTTCAACTCGATTGAAAAGCAAAATGCTGCGAAGTTTATAGGGGTAGTGCTATTGCTCTAATTATGCAGGGCCAGTCGCAATGTCCTCGTTGCCCAGCAGTTTGGGGTCCATGATTCAATGATAGCTCATTTATTTGGGCATCTCTGAGCACAGGAAGATTAGCTGACTGTTCCAAGAGCAGACGTCTGTGCATTACATCGCCACGTCAAGATCGAGGCATACATTTCGCAAATCTCCGTACCTGATTTCAGACAGAGTCGACGAGGCAGGTTGTAGGCACTCATGGTCACCGAGTGTGTCCGAAGAACAGTTAGGAATCGGTTGCGGTAGTTCAATTTAAAGACTTGACGTCCCTACGTTGGTCCGCAACTTACACCCAGTCAATGTCAATTGCAATGGGCTGTGGGCACAAGCACTAAATCAGTTTCACTTGGCCCACTGGAGATGTATGTTATTCACTGACTTCCTCAACCAAAACAATATTCCCAGTTCTCGATTGGCCCACCCTACAGTTTGCTCACTTTGCAAGTCAAAACAAGATGAGAACAGACTATAACTGAAGCGTCCCAAACAACATCGATCTGCTCATGCAAGCCCTTTTTCAGGAGTGGAATAACATCCCACAAAGGACCATAAACAACTTGATGGGGTCATTGGTTACAGGCTTGTCATTTTGAAAATTGTAGGAAGGCCATTATGGTTCGCCTCAAATCACCCCAGGAGGGCCATTTTGGGTTCACCTAAAATGACCCCAGGAGGGGCCATTTATGGTTTGCGGAGGTCATTTTGATTCAGCCTGCTGGGTATACAACTAAAATCTTTTTAAGGTACATGGTTTGTGTAATTATGATGTACATCATCAAGTAAGGTATAGATGCAGGATCGAATATTTGGATGCAAGTTACCAGGTTTCCCATGACACTCACTAATAGTGAGTGTTATAGTTATCTTGCATCCAAATAATCAGTCCATATCTATACAATACATTACATGAGATCTGTACAAGCCAGTGCACCATGCTTGCCATCAGATGCCGATAGCTGGGGCGAATCAATCAGATTTGGGGGGACGAATCATCCCGGCTTTGATTTTGGTACGAAACGTCCCTGGCGAATCATCAGGGGTCGAACTGGCTTGGGGATGATACGTCCCGCAATCGCACGTGACATGACAGTTGTCAAAATCTGATGCACCAATTGCGCTTTGTTACCTCCTTAAATCCGCGAAAATTGCCGTTTGAGACAACTGATTTTGAGGTGCCTTTGACTGAATTAATGGGCCACAGAAATTGGGGTTAGGCGGATGTTTACTGTCCGCGGAATTTTGAACTCAAGCAGGCAACTGCAGCCCGGGGCGATCGCCCGCCTCAAATTGACAAGCCTGGGTTAGGAGAAATAGAGCAGCTCCTGAAGCGCAGGTGGGCACTCCTGCTATTGATTTTGATCAGGAAATGGAATAGGGTACCCACGTTTGAATGTTATCCATACAAGTGCCATCTGTGGTAAAGACAACAAAATTCGTCAAAATAATCAGTAATGAAGAAAATAACATCAAAATCCAAACAATGAAATAATCATCCATAACACATTGAAATATTTACCACAGAAAAAAACTTGCGTTTCTTTTTCCGCTAGTATATTTGCAAAGATGTTGTTTGAAAAATTTGATGTTAAAATAATATAGAATGGACTTGTGTGTAGTATGTAGGGTTCTTGTTTGTTTCTTCCTTAAAAAAACACTCTCTCGAAAAAATACTTTGCCATAAATATAAAACATTTTGCAGAAACATTTACTTTCAACGAACTGTCTGATATTTTCCGGCGACTAAACTAGTCTTTTTTGTGGCGAAACATTCAAAATTCTGGCGAACTGTCCAGCTTTTTACGGTGACATGTCCAAAAGTTTGGCAAACTGTCCAAAATTTTCTTCCAGTGAAATATACATTTGGCAAAAATTCCAGACCCTCATGAAATTTGCGAACAGCATACTGGTACAGAAGGGCAAATATCTGAATTGTGAGGGCAGCATCAGCCATGAAATTAGGCGCCAGTAATGAAGAAATGTGCACTGCAGGGTATTTTGGACAAAAATAAAATTAAATGGGTTGGATAACAATAAACTGAAAATTAATTAACCTGGGTCTAAAATATACCAATTTCTAATTATGCTAGTTAATGTTCCTTGAGAGGGAGAAGAGCGTGAATCAATATTTTAAAAACAAAAACACCCTGAGTACTAGGTAATGCTACAGAAATGGGCAGGAATAATATATTCCTACCTAGTAGGTTACTAGCAGTACCAGGTAATGAATATTATTATTTCTTACCTTCGGAGGGCAGTGCTCTCCTGGACTCATTTCAAGGAGGGCGATGAATTGCCCTCCTGCATTTTTAAAATGGCCAAGTCTGGAAATAACTCACTCAACTGATCAATCAATGACCCTTTCCCATTCATTGACTTTGTGGGAGAATAACCCAATGAATCAGTCATGATAGGTTTTAAATTGTCATTACTGTTATTGTCTGTTAATAGTACATGACTCTGAACTTGGTTTAATATCATTTGGCAACATTTGTTTGAGTTATCCCTCGGATCAGAAGTACATAAGGTCTTTAGCTAGTTGATAGGCATTGGCAAGTTATCAACAAGACAACAACACAACAACACAATTAGATGATTTTCAATGTTAATTTTAATCAAATTGATAAATAGTGAGTAATTTCAGGCTTAATTCAGCAAAACATCAAAGTGAACAGTATCGATTTAATAGAAACAAAAATGTCATTCAATTTTTCAATTTATGTTATACAAAAACCCAAGTTAGTATAGCATTTTGCTCTACACTTTTAAAAAAGTATTTCATGCCCTGTCAAAATTCCGTAACATGTTTGTGTTGTATCTCCCTTCCACAGGGATAGTCAGATCATCACTTAGACTTCGGCCACAGGTGTTCATGGGTTTTCACAATTGGGTTGGGGGGGGGGGGGGGGGGGGGGGGGGGGGGGGGGGGGATTTTTCCTTGTTGTTAAACAAAAAAACTGGTTCCACATGTCTCATGTGGATGGTCCAATTATCACCATCCTTTAGTAATTGGATCTCATAGCTGCTACTGATTGTTGATTTTCTCCTGCTGTAAACCAAAGACAATAACCATCTCATGTGCATATTCTTTGTATTAAAAATATGTTCATCAGGACTTTTCTTAGCTCACCTTTCTGAAAGCTGAATGTCAGGGTGAGTTTTACTGATCACTCTTGATCTGGCTTCCAGCATAAAGGTAGTGTTTGAGTCTTCTTCCAAACTGCTGGACCGATTCCAATAAAATTTTATGTGAATGATGACTGGGGAGGGACACTGCAGTTTTGTTAAAATAGCCACATAGGGACGGGGTGAAAAAATTTCCTTATATTTAAAAAAAAATCTTCTCTTGATCTCATCGATGGATTAACTCCTTGCATGCTGCTGGTGGACATTCCTGCCCCAGAAGGGAATCTTGTGACATTAAAATAAGTAAAATTTGAGGATATTTAACCAAATTCTCCCCTGTAAATTGAATAGGCTTTTTAACCAATGCCTTCTCAAGTCACATTTGCATGAATTTTTCATCAAATCTAGTAATTGCTGCTGTCAAGCAGCCATGACTAGACTTGATGGAAAATATTTTAAAATTATTCAGCAGGTTAAGAGTTTTGATATACTATTAAAAAAAATGTAGGGGGATATTCAAACTGATGTTGACATTTTTGGAAAATGGTATTGGATACGCGTGACTGGACGCATCAGTATGTTACCAAGTTTAGTGTGGATCATGAATGTCACCAGCCCACGAAAACTTTGTACAGGTTTTTTGCATAACTGGCATTGACTGCTGTGTTAATGTTTGTGGGGTACGTTTTGAAATTTTCATTTTTACTGGACGGGCTTTTTTGGAGCTCACATCATTCTTTTCTTGGTATAAACTCGTTCATCCATAGTTTCTGGTCGAAACGTACCTTTTGAGGTATGCAAAGACTGACACGTGACGAACGTTTATGTGCAGTTGGCATGTTGGAAGCTGGCAACAGACACACTTCAGTGGCTCAAATTCTCAATGTTACTCAATCGGTGATTAGCAGGTTGTGGTCAAGCTACCGTCAGACAGGCAATGTTGATGACAGATGACTGTTAGGTCGTCCAAGGGTCGACAACTGCTAACCAGGATCGTTTCATCTGGACCACAGCATTATGTAACTGCCATCAAAGTGCCTCAAAAATTGGACAGCAGCCGCACTGAGCGACAGATGTGTGAGTCAGTGGTCAGACTATCCGAAATTGCCTGCACAGCATGAATTTGAACGCTCGACGACCTTAAATAATTCCACATTTGACTGAACATAACATCGCAGCAAGGCGTAATTGGGGTGGAGCATGACAGCGCTGGGGCAATCGTCGGTGGAGCAACGTTATGTTTTCCCATGAATGGAGGTTCACTCTTGACTTTCACGACAGGCAAAAAAGAGTGTGGCAGCAGCAGAATGAACGATACCATGATGTAACTGTTAGGCAGCACGATCATTTTGGTGGTGACTGACCATCCATGTCTTCTACAGCACAGTGCTTGGAGTGTGTGCTTGTCAGACATCCAACTATTGCTGAACTCATTCGCCAGATGTCACAGTGCAATGCCTCAGCTGTCTTTTTGATGAAAATATAAATATATTTCTTCATATATCTCACTTTTATCAAATATTCCCTATCCCCTACTTTTTTTGAATAGTATATTTGGAATTCAGCTTCCTTTTGAGGTGCAAACTAAAGTTTGTTCAAGGGGTAATATTTTTTTTATTTTCCTTTGTTCTGGGAGGGGTATGTGGTAAACAAGTTTTGTTCTAGTAAAATAGGACCTGGTAATCAATGCCTGGGGTAGATGATCATGTCCACTAAAGTGGGCAGCATAGGTATGAATGATTGGCTAAACTTGACTTCATAACATTGTTGCAGTTATGATATACCAATAAATTCTGACTTTGAACACCAATAAAAAAAAAATTGGGCCCTTCCCTAAATTTCTATTTTCAGAACCAATGAGCCTATTTAAACCAAATTTGGTGTGACTATTATTGGGTCAATAGCAATAGATTCAAAAAATGTTCCCACATCCCCATGGGAGCCCCAGAAGCTAAAACTGGGAAACTTTTCAAATGCACATATTTCCAAAAGCACCTAGAACAGAGAATTGTTATTTGAAATGATTCATCCTGAGGATCAGCAGAATAAAATGGACCAAAAAACGCAATTCGTTGTGACAAAATTTTTAAAAAATGTTCTCAAGAACCACCAGTCAGAACTTTTGGATGTTTGATATACGACATCCTTCGTGGGATCAGATTCAGGTTTGTTGAAATCAAGTCACTGGGTTCATATTTTGGGCTCCATATGGGAGCACAAATTTTAACTTAATCATTATCTTTGGATCCACCAATCAAAATCTTTTGATATTTTGTTTACAGCATCATTTGGGAAGGAAAGCAGATTCAGATTTGTTCCAATCAGGTCCCCCAAGTTCATATTTGGGCTTCCTATGGGAGCCCAAATTTTAACTTGGTGCAATATGAGGAATATTCTCTCTTCTTCAAATGTATGTGGATCTTAAATTGCTACTAGGTATTGAATTACTTTCCCTGCTGTAAAACAAAGACAGTAAACACCCTTACGGATATACGCCTAGTATTAAAAATATTTCCATCTTTGCATAATTGGAGGGGGTAGTATTGTGCTTGTGAAAAATTTCATGGCTCCATTTCTCTGTAGTGTTAGCTAACCATAGATGCTGAGTATGATCTTAAATTCATCTTCAGACAACTTTTTTATGTGAGCTATTAATGGTCTTTGGGCCTCTTGTCAGCTCACAGTGACAGTAAGTCATGGGCACTATACTGATCACTCTTCCTCCGATGTATAGGGGTGTTTGTTTGAGAGTCTTCTCAAACGTCTTCTTATAGTCCAATCAGTGCAAAATCCTCGCCCTCTGATTTGACAATAGCTCGTTAAGTTTTTTCAATATTCTAATACCATATGTTGCCCTCTGATGTCACAACATGAATTATTTGTGACGTTGCCTATTTCACAGTTATTTCATCAACGGACTGACTTGCAAACCGCTTCATTTTGCTAGATTTTTCACACGTGCAGCACAGGGTCAGCTTGGCAGCTGATTTTAGGGTAGAAGTGACTTCTCCCTCCAGAGACTTTAGGGAGAAGTCGGGGGGCCAGGAGGGAGAAGTCAGTGGACATGAGGGAGAAATCAGAAAAAAACATATAACGTATATGACATCATGACAAAATAAATGTACATAGAGGACTCAATTGTGGAGAAAAAAATAAATAAAAGTTATACAAACATACATACACACACAAAACTAAGTCAGATGGTATATAACAAGAATGTTGGTTAAACCCCCCCCCCCCCCCAAAAAAAAAAAACGTGTTGTTCATGGTTTCTGATTCCCTAACTCTTTCCCTAACAGTGATGACTTGGGCTACTATGCAGTTGATTTTGTATTTGCCTCAATGCAGTGAATTTGAAATTTAGCATCACCCATGGTGAGAGTTTTCTTCTCTGTTATAGAAGGTATATTCTTTTTAAAAAAAATATTTAAAGTATTTAAAATAAATTTCAAGTTCACATAAGAAGCTGGGTCATTCATGCTTTCTGAATGCCCTAATTGAATTGATAAGCGCAGTTAAAAAAAGTTTTCGATATCCTTCGTAAATTAAGCGTTTTTAACAATTTGAGTTAATTTATTTCTATGGTAAATGACAAAATATTTCAGTTGTCTCCTTTCTCTGCTGCGCTGGGTAATAATGCACTGTTCAGAAAAATGACAATTTCTGCCAACCATCTTACATGGACACGTGCGATTGGTGCTATGAAGGCCTGCCATTCTTATCCATCCTAATATGTGTGATTTCTATCGTAGCCTTATTACATTTAACCCCGTCCATCACAAGTTTTCAAAGAAAAACATTCAATGCAAATTGCAGGGCGAATTTCAATGCAACCAATTTTTAGCTGCAATGAGCAACTCTATGCGGCAATGTCGGTCTGTCTGTCTGTCTGTCTGTCTGTTGGTCTGTCACCAACAAGTTTAATAAACACCATAACTCCTAAAATACTTGACGGAATGACACCATACTTGGTATGCAAGTGTATTTTCATGATGTCTACACCCTCTCAATAGTGCATGTCATTCAGATAATTTCTGTCACATTTATGGACTTGTCACCAATGAGTTTTTTTGTCACC
Source organism: Pictodentalium vernedei (assembly GCA_031216915.1). NCBI lineage: Eukaryota > Metazoa > Mollusca > Scaphopoda > Dentaliida > Dentaliidae > Pictodentalium > Pictodentalium vernedei. The sequence continues at coordinate 570,290,495 of CM062297.1, read as the reverse complement.
GAGTTTTAAAACATCATTGGTATTGCACGAATCGTCGCAGCTTCGGCACTGTGACAGTGCTTCTAGTTCAGTGGAACAGAGCGTAACCATAAGCAATTTCGACGTTTTTATAGATGAACTGTCTCCTACACATCTTTTGGGTTTTGAAACTGGTTAACTTTAATAAATTCTAATTAACTCGATGCGTGTCTTGTGTGATTTGTTGTTTTTGCTGGCACTTTGTTTTTAGCCATTTTGTGCTGGTTGCTATCAGTTGGGGCGTATTGTTCGAACGACTATGCCATTACAATTCTTTTCAGAAATATAAAGTTGGGCTAGTTTAGGCTATTTTCAGAGCCATGTGACGGATTTTAACAGCAGCCGTGTTTACTTTTTTTGTGAATGCAGAAGTGGGGGGTTTTTTGGAAATAAAACATAAGGAAATACAGTAAACTGCCATGTCTCCCAAGGAAGTCTTGGAGAGCGACTTGAATTTCGCCCCCCCAATGTAAGCCAAGGCGACTTGAGGAATAAGGCAACTTCTTCACCCTAGTCGCCCACTCAGCTGACCCCCTGGTGCAGCATATGATGTTCTTAATGAACTTGAAGTGTTGTTTAAATTACAAATCAGTGTACGCTTTGATGTAAGGTGGAGTGACCTCAACCTTTATTATTTATTGATTATTTGTCCAGTGAAGTCGTGGGGTGCACAAAAGGTTTATTTAATAAAACTTGTGATCATTAAAAGTTGCCTTGTTCATTTCACGATGGGGGTTTTGGGCTAAGGGTAGGCTCTTATTGGAACAAAAATGTTTTTTTTTCTTTTTAATATTTTTTATTCAGATCTTAGGTTCTTATCTACAAGCAAAAAGTCCATTTTTTGTATGGTTTAATTTTACACATAACACAAAGATAGCAAAGTTAGTTATTCCTTTGTAGTGATTTGGGGTTTCATTTGTAGCTGCACTATAGAGGAGGGGGGTGTCTAAAGTATGATGTTGCAAGGTGCTGCCGTTTATGTATTGCTAGCGATTCAGGGTCCTACATGCATATCATATGAACATACATGTACAAATGGAACATAAATGTTATTGTGATGAATTGACGGTAACATGGTTTGATGTTTGCTACTTGGAGCTTATGTTCAACCTCGATTCTTTGCATCTCGGTTGAACATAAGGTCCGAGCTGCAAACCTCAAACCATGTTACCATTAATTCATCACAGTAACTTATAATGGCTTCTGAAAGAGTGTTTCAAAGTAAAGTTTAAATTTATAATATATGAGAGTAGTACTAAAAGTCATAGTAATTCTATTACAGTTGGTTATATTTAAGATGACAAAGATTTCATATTCTGAAAATCAGTTTGGTTAGGCCAAACAAAATTAAACAATTGATTCTCAGGTATTTTTAAAAAGAATGAGGGAGGGCTGTTTTTATTTTTCATTCCTGATGGAATGGTCGCTGATGCCTAAAATCCAGTTGTGAAAGACTGAAATTTAATACTAAAGCTTCCACGTTGATTTTACTGATAGTTAATTATTTTAATTTCCCAATAAATATCTTATTTATAGGTGTCAGCTTGATTCAAAACAACTAATCTGGCATGGAAATCAATGTGAGTTCTTGGGAGTAACACCAAACATTCTTGTGATTTTTGACACCAGAGTAATGTCCCTTGAGTGATAAACATTGCTAAACTCCTCTGGAGGTGTCAAACATTTTCTCTCAATATCGAACGATACAGCATCATTCACACTTTTTTATTAGCTCACCTGACTGAAAGTCAGGGTGAGCTTTTCTGATCACTTTTCGTCCGTCGTCCGGCGTCCGTCGTCCGGCGTGAAGGTGGTGTTTGGGTCTTTTTCTTCCAAACCACTGGCCGCATGTTAATGAAATTTCATGTGAGTAGGGGTTATATAGCGGCATTTTGATTTTTGGGCAAATTAGGTTTCGGCTCATATTGAGCAGAGGGGTGGGGCAAAAATGCTCCAATTCTTAAAAAATCTTCTTCTCAAGAACCAGCAATAGCAGAGACTTGATATTTGGTATGCAGCTTCCTTTTGAGGTGTAGACTCAAGTTTGTTCAAGAGAAGTTTGTAGGTCTATACTTGGCGATGTTATGGGAGGAGCAAAAATTTTGGCCCCACCCCAAATTTCTATTTTTTAAACCGAGAGGCCAATTTGAACCAAATTTTATGTGAGGGCTTATTGGGTCATAAGTACCTAATTTATGCAGAAATTTTTTTTCCTGTAGCCCCGTGGGAACCACAGGAGCTAAAAATAGAAAAAAATTAAAACGCCTATATCTCAAAAACTGCACGGCACTGAGAATTTTTATTTGGTGTGCAGCTTCCTTGGGACCAACAGAAAGGATTGGTAAAAAAAAATTGCCATCGGTTTTATCATAGGGTACAGTTTCGGGACTTTGAAAAAGTGCTGAGTCAGCACTTTTTAACACTGTAGGCAATGGGAAAAACATTAAAAAATCTTCTTCTCCAGATCCAGCAGGCAGAATCTTTTGATATTTGGTATGCAACATTGTAGGGTGGATCTGATTCAAGTTTGTTCAAATCGGCCCCCTGGGTTCATATTTGGGCTCAGTATAGGAGCCCGATTTCGAACTTAGTGCATTTCAGGCAAATTTCTTAAAAAATCTTCTTCTCCAGATCCAGCAGGCAGAATCTTTTGATATTTGGTATGCAACATTGTGGGGTGGATCTGATTCAAGTTTGCTCAAATCGGCTCCCTGGATTCATATTTGGGCTCACTATAAAAGCCCGAATTCGATCTTAGTGCATTTCAGGCAAATTTCTTAAAAAATCTTCTTCAGATCGAGCAGGCAGAATCTTTTGATATTTGGCATGCAACATTGTGGGGTGGATCTGATTCAAGTTTGTTCAAATCGGCCACCTGGGTTTATATTTGGGCTCAGTATAGAAGCTCGAATTCGAACTTAGTGCATTTCAGGCAAATTTCTTAAAAAATCTTCTTCTCCAGATCCAGCAGGCAGAATCTTTGGATATTTGGTATGCAACATTGTGGGGTGGATCTGATTCAAGTTTGTTCAAATCGGCCCCCTGGATTCATATTTGGGCTCACTATAGAAGCCCAAATTCGAACTTAGTGCATTTCAGGCAAATTTCTTTAAAAATCTTCTTCTCCAGATCCAGCAGGCAGAATCTTTTGTTATTTGTTATGCAACATTGTGGGGTGGATCTGATTCAAGTTTGTTCAAATTGGCCCCCTGGATTCATATTTGGGCTCACTATAGAAGCCCGAATTCGAAGTTAATGCATTTCAGGCAAATTTCTTTGAAAATCTTCTTTTCAAGATCCAGCAGGCAGAATCTTTTGATATTTGGTATGCACCATGCTTAGGGGGTGAGATTCAAGTTTGTTCAAGCCAAGTCCCTTGGTCCATATCTGGGCTCACTGTGGGAGCTTGAATTGTAACTTAGTTCAAAATGAGGAATTTTCTTTAAAAATCTTCTCAAGATCCAGCAGGCAGAATCTTTTGATATTTGGTATGCACCATGCTTAGGGAGTGAGATTCAACTTTGTTCAAGCCAAGTCCCTAGGTCCATATTTGGACTCACTGTGGGAGCCCGAATTATAACTTAGTTCAATATGAGGAATCTTCTTTAAAAATCTTCTATTTTTTTTTTAGATCCACTGGTCAGAATCTTTGGATATTTGGTATAAGCTTTTCTTAGGAGGATCAGATGCAACTTGTTGAAATCAATTCTCTGGGTTGATATTTAGGCTACCATGTCAGGTGAGCGCCCTCAGGCCCCTTGGGGCCTCTTGTTATTTATTTAGTCACTCTAGAGTTAAGTTGCTACCTGTTTGGGGTTATATAAAAAAAAAACTTCCTGTTTGGTGTTCAGGTATGAAAATGTCCCTCAGAACAACCAAAAAAAATCACTCTGATTATTTTTCCTATTTATTTCGTACATACATATGAGAGTCGTGTCGCATTTCGCAAAGAGAATAACAATATTGTATCTATGTATACAACATATTTCTTTGCAATGTGATATCTCAAAAATCACACCCTGTGATGGTTTTATATATTTTGAATTTTGCCTCCGAAATAAAGATAAGGAACACAAGGCGAAAAAACGAATGCGTCGCTGCTTGAAAATAAAAAAATTAGCCTTTCAGAGAATTTGTCGATTATAGTATTTTGTTTATAATCAGCTGTTTTCCTTTTTTTCTTTTCAGCTGTACATGAGCTATGGTGTAGAAAAGAAAGGGTCATCTGTTCCTTATCATTGTCTTCCATTTGCTTTGTTAAAGTTTAGATGTACTAAATTTTATGAAGAAATTAGCCTTTGCAGCTATTTTGAAAAGGACAGTTTACCACAGCTAGTGCATACCCCTCGTAAAGAAAGTTTGGAGCCACTCTCTCACAGTTTACGTACTCTGTTAAAACCCAGGGAAATCTCCCAAACCCTCAGATTACCGTCTTTGAACTTGAAACCAGGGTGGTGTAAAGCAGATAGACTGTTAGAAGTTGAGAAGGACAATTCCGACAATTTATTAGGTCGGGACAGGATCGTACCCACTGGTTATTACAATGCCTATTCACAAATAACATCGAAGAATCTTCTAGATCTCTACACAAATGATCGTTCAAAGAAAAGAATTATTCAGAATTCTGAAGAAAGAGAAAATTCAACTTTTTTAAATATAAATAAAAAACCAACTTCTGGCCCCACCAGTGCACACTCAGCTGTTTTTAGCCCCAATAGACTTCAGAGAGAACACATTGAGAATGGGCAGAAAAAAATAGAAATTCTCGAAAGAATGATTGGCTTTTCAGAGAAGTCATTTCAACAAACAAGTTCAAAATTTTCACCAGAGAAACTCTTGCGTACTGTATGTGATAGTGCTGAAAATCAGGCATCCGCATCCATGCTATCTACAAAGAAAAAACCTGAGCACTACCTTTTGGAGAAGTCAGCAACTAGTAGTATTGAGGGTAGATCAGAAAGTATATCCAAAAGATCAGATAAGCCAAAATTTCATGGCAGAACATTGTTGAAGGGAGGATCAGTTGTACGTCCGAGAAATATTCCTCTTGAATTGGTAGAAAAACCAGGTGTGTTAATACCAGCTGATCCCAGGGAAGTTAAGGTTCATTCAAAAGGTTATGATTTTCTATTGCCAAAGTTTTATACGCATAAACCACATCCTTTTAAATGCAAGATAGAAATCCCCCAAAATCAAAACTTGCATAATGAAGAGCCTTTTTCTACTCAGAAAAGTGACATGAAAACGTTATCAAAGCTTTTACCACCTGAAAAAACACATAGTTCTTGTTGCAATAATGAAATAAAAACTGAGATTACTATGAAAGAAACTAACAGTGAAAATTCAATGAAACCCAGTTTTTCCTTCAGTGATAATAGGTATCCCTTGGACATGTCTTTTTCTGAAGGAGAAGGTGGAGACACATCGTTGAAGACAACAGAAAGGCCTGTACTGAAAAAGCCTGTCAAAGATGAGCCTATTTTAAAACCTGAAAATTGTCTAAATAAAGCATTGGATGTAGAATCAGACTTAAACAAAGCAATGGATAATTCACTTCAAGAGATGAATGAAACTGATTTATTACATTTTCCCAAATGTAATCATGCCAAGATCCACTCTTCTGCACTAAACAGAGATGTTGGTTCTGTATTAAATAAACTTGTTACAGACATATCCAGATCAGATAAAGACACTTCCGAGAAGAGTGAAGAAAATCAGGTACTGTTCACCTCCAAAGGGAATAATAATGAACAAGAATTGTTTGCGAAAGATTCAGATATAAATCACAAGTTGAACATTAGCCTTGATACATGTACTCCCAAAACTGATACCGCAGAAAGCATTTCTCAGGAAAGACTTAATAATCAGATAATTACAGTTCCTGAACAGTGCCAAGAAGAAACATCTTCCATACCCCAATCAAAAACCGACACTGTGTTTTCTACTAACTCTGATATAGAAGAGGTAGTGCAGAGTGATTTTGTGAACTCAAATGAGAAGCAATCTATCACTTGCAATAATGAAATGCAAACTGCTATTGTTGTCAAACCTGGAATAATCAGCATACCACCTGTTGATAGAGAAAAAACAAATTCTTTTGTTACTGAGCGTGATCCACAACTTGATAAATGTAAACATCTGGTGATTGACAAACCTAATCATTCTGAGATGTCTCATGGATACAAAAGAACACCTGGCAATGGAATAAACATTTTTGAAAGACTGCCATCAGCACCTGGAAATGTTAAAAGTGACAAACGTAATCATTCGGAGATATCTCCTGAATACAAAAGTACACCTGGCAACAGAGTAGTTCTTTTGGAAAGACTGCCATCAATGTCAGGAAATATTAGAACTGGGTTATGTGAGGGAGATCACATGGCTGAATCTCGACAAGGGAAACTTGAGGAATGTTTTAAGAATATTTCAAACAATGAATTGTCAGGTTACCCACCACCCAGAAAAAAGCTGTCAGACAGGGAGTCTTTTATTCATACAAGTTCAGATATTTCCTATAACTCCTTTAGGAAAAAAAGTTGCGGCAGTGTCAAGCAGAATTATAGCAGTGTTGTGATCAATGGATGTAATGGCAAATTGCCATCCTATATAGAAACTAAAAGAAATATAGCACGAAAACCAGCAGGATTAATTAGTTTTGATGAACAGCAATCTTGTATGGACACATCTGCAACTGGATTATTTGAAAAGGTAAACAAAGAAAGTGTGTTGCAGAACTTGGCGAATGGAAATAATACATTGATTGATAATCTTAAAATTTGCGTAGAAAGGGAAATAAAGAAAATTGAAGAAGAAAATAGAATGCTTGAGTCAGGTTTATCTTCCACCTCTAAAGAAAGAGGATTGAAGGAACATGGAATAGATACTATGACAAAATATAACAATATTCCACAGAAACTTTCACAAAAAGCTGAAACCTTCAGAGGCGTATCTCCTGTCAAAAGAAGACATTCACCAGATGACCGAAAACGAAAACGAAATGCATCTGCAGGCTCTGATAGAGGTTTGGACACAAAAAAAAGTGTTAGAAGAGTTCGGGAAATCTCAGAAGATTGTCAGACTTCAACAAAATCCCACCATACATCAGCTACAGAAAGTAGTTGTACAGACAGTCATGGAGTTTCATATGACATTGAAGAAACTGATGCAAAAGCATATGAAGATTTAATGGATAAATATTATGAAAGAGAACCTGATACAAAAAAAAGTAAAAAGAATGACTATAGTAATAGAAGGCCCTACTACTACACTAACAAAGCTCCACAGTACAGCAGGCCTGATTGTAGGAGGCGAGATTTTAATACATCAAGATATAGACATTTTCATCGATGAGTGATTGACATACCGGGGCTCGGTATAAACTTGTCAAACCACTCATCCAATAGTCAAGTAAATGACAGAAAAATATTTTTTCAAATTCAAATATCACTCATCTAGATTTTACTCTCTTAAATATTGCATATAGTAAACATAAAGGCATTTTTGGGCATTCTTTCTTTCAGATCAACTAAAAATGCAGTGATCCAAACTTTGATGATATCAGGGTAAGTTCATTTTTGGTTGAGTGCTGGAAGCCCATAATATGGCTATATCACAGGCCTTGTGTTTTGTTGTGGGCCCAGCCTGAAAGGCCCCAAGATCAGTGCCAATAAGGTTTTTTCAGGGCATATCTGAGGCTCGAGAAAATGACATTTTTTTCAATAAGTTTAATGAAAATAGGCTCAATGACACAAAAACAGGCCCTGCATGTCCATTCTAAAGGGCTCAACAATAGGCCCAACATATTTCAAAATGCAAGGCATGGTAGCATACCAAAACTTTAACATTGGACCCATACCACCCAAGTTTCAAGGCTCATATGCAAGTGAAAAGTCCTTGAATTTAGACCTTTTCCTTGAAAAGGGCTTGAATTCATTTATATCCCTGAAAAGTCCTTTATTTTCCACCACCTTTCTTGAAAAGTATTTGAATTCAGTTTACTTACCTTTTAGACCAAAACCTTCATGCTAATCCATCTCACATGTGTACAGTAACATAAAATGAATTGTGGTAATGCTGAAAAATTTTGATTTACCATTTTATTAGGTATGTTATGAAAAAGAATTTGCATTTCATGAAATAATTTTTTTACAATTTCACTTTTGGCATTTTTTAAAATTTCGTGTCATATTAAATACGATATAAAATCAATTTGATGTAACAGGGCATCATAACAGAATGTACCATACACATTAACAGCCCTCTAAAATCATTAACACAGTCCTTAAAAAGTGCTTAAATAGTTCTTGAATTTAATTCTCAGATATCTTTATGAACACCGAGTTTGGTCCAGGGGCCAATTCAATAAAACCTTTTGTAAAATGTATTGTATTTTCCAGAATTGTATTTTCTGCCACTGAATTTAAATGACTGGAGTGAACCTTTAGCAATTCAAAAGGCATGTGTATTTACCTTCAGGTGCCTTTTAAAATGCAAATGATTCATTTTGACCATTTGTTGTCATAGAAAGGAGATACAATTCTGGAAAATAGAATTATGAAAGCTTTATAGTACTGGCTCCAGGACCGCTTCAAAGTGTTTGAGAAATGCTGCTGTCAAAACAGCAGATAGCTTGTGACATGATTTTACTCAATACCATAGGACATTTTGACAAGTTATTTATACATCAGTTGCTGTGAGCATGTCAATTAAAGATATTTTTGCCATTTTTAGCTTAACTTGACAAAGTCAAGATAAGCTTTTGCCATCACGCATGCGGAAGTCTGTGAGTTTGTTTACATTTTTCTTTAGCACAGGCTACACCCCATAGTTCTTGTCCGGTCATCACAAAATTTCATATGCAGGTTCGAGGTCATGCCTAGATGAGAACGTATTTTGGTCGCGATCGGTCAACCGTACTGGCTGCACAGGCCCGAAGCCAAAATTCTTTAGCACAGTCTACAGGTTGTATTTATGAAGGGATTTCATTGTAACTTAGTAGGATGATTCTGTATAATGTCTAGACGAGAACGTCCTATTTTGGTCGCGTTCAGTCAGCCGTGATGGACACAGGCACATTACCTAGATTCCTTTAGCACAGTCTACAGGTTGCATTTATGAAGGGATTTCATTCTAAATTGGTAGGATGACTCGGTATAATGTCTAGATGAGATCATCCTATTTTGGCCTTGATTGGTGAACCATGATGGCTGCACATGCACATGACCTAGATTTGTTTAGCACAGTCTACAGTTCATATTTATGAATCGATTTTATTGTACCTTTGTGGGATAACTCGGTATGATGTCTAGATGAGACTGTCCTATTTTGGTCATGATTGGTCAGCCATTACCACCACTTGGACACGTGACCTAGATTCCTTTAGCACTGTCTGCAGGTTGTATTATAAAGGGATTTCATTGGAACTTGGTAGGATAACTCAGTATGATATCTAGATGAGACTCCTATTTTGGTCGTGGTCAGTCAACTGTGACCGCCAGACCAGCATGTGACTTAGATTCCTTTAGAAAAGTCTATGAGTCTTATTTATGACTGGTTTTCATTGTAACTTGGGAGGTTGACTCGTTTTGGAATGATTTTACTGTAACTTGGTAACTTTAGTTGACATACGTTAACAGTGAGGGCCACATCAACCCAGGCCTCAATTCTTTAGTACAGTCTACACCTCAAATTATTCTTGTTGAAAAGATAGCATGTAGGGTACAGAACTTAACATATTCTCAATTATCCCAATGTTTTCACCATGGCGTCCATCCGTAAACTTTTGGTTTCTATCAAATAACTAAAGAACCGCTTATTTGATCAAATCATAATTTTAGGGGTAACTTGTGCATGACTAGACAATCCTTCCTTTCGATTTTGGTCCAGCTAGCCAATTCAATATGGCCACCATAGCAGCCATATTGAATTTGGTTTCTGTCCAATAATTAGTGATGGCTGACTCAAATCATTTCTATTTTTTAATTATGCATTGTTGGTGTCTAGAGGAAGCTTCCTTTTGATTTTGGATCAGTTAGCTTATCCAAGATGGCCACCAGTGGCCAATTCATTATGGTGGCCATCTTGAATTTGGTTTTTGTCCAATAACTAATGAATACTGACTCTAATCAATTTCAATTTTTGGTTATGCATTATTGGTGTCTAGAGAAAGCTTCCTTTCGATTTTGGTCCTGCTAGCCAATTCAATATGGCCACCAGGTGGCCATATTGAATTTGGTTCCCATCCAATAACTAATGAATGCTGACTCAAATCATTTTTATGTTTTTTAGCTTAACTTGACAAAGTCAAGATAAGCTATTGCCATCACGCGTGCGGAAGTCTATTAGTCTGTTCACATTTTCCTTTAGCACAGGCTACACCCCATAGTTCTTATCCGATCGTCACGAAATTTCATATGCAGGTTTGAGGTCATGTCTAGATGAGAACGTCCCCTTTTGGTTGTGATCGGTCAACCCTGGTGGCTGCCCGAGCCCAAAACCCGAAAACCTTTAGCACAGACTACAGGTCGAATTTATGAAGGGATTTCATTGTAACTTGGTAGGATGACTCAGTATAATGTGTAGATGAGGACGTCCCCTTTTCGTTACGATTGGTCAACTGTGATGGCTACACATGCCCCAAAACCTTTAGCACAGTCTACAGGCCGGTATTTATGAAGGGATTTCATTGTAACTTGATAGGATGACTCGTTTTGGAATAATTTTACTGTAAATTGGTAACTTTCATTGATATACAATAACTGTGAGAGCCACATACATTAACTGTGAGGGCCACATTAACCCACCCCTTTAGTATAGTCTACACCTCATATTACTTTTATTGAAAACATAGCATACAGGGAACAGAAATTAACATATTCCCAATTATCACAATTCTTGTCTTATTTCATAATCCTTTCATAAACATTGAACATTATCCTTTTCATCAAACATAACACACAGATAAGTTAAACTACAGTGTCATTGACACTTTCATAATTTTGCATTGTTGGTGTCTAGAGGAAGCTTCTTTTCAATTTTGGACCAGTCAGCTGAACCAAGATGGCCACCAGTGGTTAATTCATTGTTGTTTCCATGGCGGCCATCTTTAATTTGGTTTCCATCCAATAACTAATGAATACTGACTCAAATCAATTTCAATTTTTATGTGTACCCATACTATGTATGGTACACATAATGCCGGCATCCGGGGTGGCCATCCGTCGTTCGGCCATCCTTTGTCCGTCCCTCTGTCTGTCTGTCCGTCCATCCGTCCGTCTGTCTATCCGGCATCTGTATCCATTTCTTTGGCATTCGATAACTTGAAAAATATTGCTTGGATTGTCAAGTTACTTTATATTTGTGTTCAGATTACTGATTTGCCGAGCTGTATAGTTTTTGGTGTAAATCTGATAATTTGATCCTGAGATATGAACCCTTTATCCTTCAAATTGAAAATTCCTCCGATCCCCTTGGCATTTGATAACTTGAAAAATATTGCTTTGATTGTCTAGTTACTTTATATTTGTGTTCAGGTTACTGATTTGCCGAGCTGTATAGTTTTTGGTATAAATCTGATGATTTGATCCCGAGATATTAACCCTTTATCCTTCAAATTGAAAATTCCTCCAATCCCTTTGGCATTCGATAACTTGAAAAATATTGCTTGGATTGTCATGTTACTTTATATTTGTGTTCAGGTTACTGATGTGCCAAGCTGTATAGTTTTTGGTGTAAATCTGTTATTTTGATCCTGAGATATTAACCCTTTATCCTTCAAATTGAAAATTCCAGAATCCCTTTGGCATTCGATAACTTGAAAAATATTGTTACTGATGTGCTGAGCTGTATAGTTTTTGGTGTAAATCTGTTATTTCGATCCTGAGATATTAACCCTTTATCCTTCAAATTGAAAATTCCTACAATCCATTTGGCATTCGATAACTTGAAAAATATTGCTTGGATTGACAAGTTACTTTATATTTGTGTTCAGGTTACTGATGTGCCGAGCTGTATAGTTTTTGGTGTAAATCTGATAATTTTATCCTGAGATATTAACCCTTTATCCTTCAAATTGAAAATTCATCCAATCCCTTTTGCATTCGATAACTTGCATTCGATAACTTGAAAAGTATTGCTTGGATTGTCAAGTTACTTTATATTTGTGTTCAGGTTACTGATGTACCGAGCTGTACAGTTTTTGGTGTAAATCTGTTATTATACCCCACACAACAAAGTTGCAGGGGTATAATGTTTTTGACTGGTCAGTCTGTCAGTCAGTCCTACTTGTTTTCCGGACTTTTTTTCTACACGCTTCCAGATATTGAGCTGATTTTTGGTATGTGAGTCTAACATGGTGGCCTACAGATCAAGTTTGCATTTTGTTCCGCTCCACTGATTTTTACCGAAATTACGGCCCTTGAACTTTGAAAAGTTCATCAAAATTACAGTTTTGCGGACTTTTTTCCAACACGCTTCCAGATATTGAGCTGATTTTTGGTATGTTAGTCTAACATGGTGGCGTACAGAACAAGTTTGCGTTTTGTTCCGCTCCACTGATTTTTACCGAAATTACAGCCCTTGGACTCTGAAAAATGCATCAAAATTACAGTTTTGCGGACTTTTTTCCTACACGCTTCCAGATATTGAGCTGATTTTGGTATGTTAGTCTAACATGGTGGCCTACAGAATGAAATATCAGGGCGTGTGGGGTATGTGAGCGTGCTCACTAAGGTTCTATATTTTTGATCCTGAGATATTAACCCTTTATCCTTCAAATTGAAAATTCCTCCAATCCCTTTGGCATTCGATAACTTGAAAAATATTGCTTGGATTGTCAAGTTACTTTATAATTGTGTTCAGGTTTTCTGATGTGCCGAGCTGTATAGTTTTTGGTGTAAATCTGATAATTTGATCCTGAGATATTAACCCTTTATCCTTCAAATTGAAAATTTCTCCAATCCCTTTGGCATGAGATAACTCAAAAAATATCAATCCGATTGTCATGTTACTTTACATATTTATTCAGGTTATTGATGTGCTGTGCTGTATAGTTTTTTATGTAAATCTGATAATTTGATCCAGAGATCTTAACCCTTTATCCATCAAATTAGCCACTCCTCCAATCCATTTCTATATGTACCCACACCATGTATGGTGTACATAATGTCGGCATCCGTGGTGGCCCTCCATCATACAGCTTTCTACTAGTTGCGCGTATGGGTACACATCTGACGATTTCATCGGCCTATTTTTTGTTATGCATTATTAGTGTCTAGAGGAAGCTTCCTTTTGATTTTGGATCAGCTAGCCAATTCAGTTTGGCTGCATGGTGGCCATATTGAATTTGGTTTCTGTCCAATAACTAATGAATGCTGACTCAAATCAATTTTTTTTTTTTTATGCATTATTGGTGTCTAGACGAATCTTCCTTTTGATTTGGTTATGCCCCGAGAGACTTACCTCCCCTTTTATGACCCCATCGGGGCATATGCCACGCTTTGCATTGCTCTTGTATGATCAAGTTTGAAACCTGTCCGATTCAATGGTCAGGGGTGGAGTTATGGCTCTTAATTAGTCAATTTTAACGAATTTTCATTCGTTTGTGCGATAACTTCAACAAATATTCATTGCTTGGGCCAATATCCGGTTTTTAAATTCAACTAAAGAATCTACAAGGCAAGTTCGAAAACCAGCCTGGTCCAATTATTAGTGGCAAAGTTACAGCGCCCAATTAGTTGATTTTAATGAATTTTTCATTCGTTAACACGATGACTTCAACAGATATCAATTAATTGAGCCAATAAGTGGTATTTGAGTTCAGCCGAGGAATCTACAGGCCATGTTCGAAAACCAGTTGAGTCTGATAATTAGGGGCAGAGTTACGACTCCTAGTTAGTTGATTTTAACAATTTTTTTTGTTCTTTAGCAGGATAACTTCAACAAATATTAATTGATTGGGACAACTTTTTGTATTTGAGTTCAACCGAAAAATCTACAAGTTTAAATTCGGAAAACAGCTGAGTCTGATAATTAGGGAGTTACAACTCTTAATTAGTCAGTTTTAACAAATTTTTCATTTGTTAGCTCTGTAACTTCAACAAATATTAATTGATTGGGCTGATATTCGGTATTGTAGTTTAACTAAAGAATATACAGATTGAGTTTGAAGACCGGTTTGGTCCGATGATAGGGGTGGAGTTACAGGCCCCTAATTGATTTTATTTTAATTTTTTTTTGGGGGGGGGGGGGGTGGGGGGGGCAGTATTACTCACCTTCAACTTTAATTTTAACTCACGCTATATGCTGATTTTAGTATGTGCCTATGTCATGGGCATCTACTAGAAGAAATTGATTTTTACTGAGCGTGGTTGATGTTTTGAAAAGTTACTTAATTTTAATTTAAACTTTAAAGTATTCAGAATTTCAGTTTAACCAGACTCTTGGCGATGGAGATATTGCAAGTGTTTTTTTTATTTCTACTGCATATGGAGGTATTGTAATCAGTTAATTATGCTACAGGCATTTAAATCCAACACTCAATTATGCTACCCTGTGGGAGCATTCATGTCAAATGACACATCTCGTCTTCTCTTGTTAATCCTGGTTAATCCACAAAACAGTCCTGAAAATAGTTTGAATGATAAATTTAACTCCTCTCTGTTAGGTGCAAAAACTTTTTTTTTTCAGCAGTGAAAATTGTCCATAACGTAGTTGCAAATCTAACCAAATATCTTGTTTGACAGGCTCAGGTAGCTCTGTAATGAAGATATATAGTTGGTTGTGAAAAATAGTATCAGTGAACAGATTTCCAGGTGAAAAAAGGAGCAATGAGGCAAATTATCAATAACAAGGGAGGTTCCTGGGGGTTTTTTTAATAGCAATAGATTGTGTTTTTGTGCGAAAAGGTCAAAACAAGAGATAACATGATTCATTAAATGATACCTTATAAGATAGCCGGAATGTCTCAGAATTATTTTTCGTTACAATAGATATAAGAAAGTATCTCTAGAAGTGATATGCATTACACAAAAAGTTCAGATTGATTTAACTAGGGTGGGTGGTGGCATTTGGTTGTTTTAATTGCATTACAATTAAAACTTTGTAATGCATATAATAAAATGAATACCTACTGTTTTTGAGCAGATATAGAATTACCAGTACCTTATTTCTGACTGCAAGAAAATTTAAGTTTTCACTTGAGCATCTTTCAGCCGCTCCTCACATTTCAGCCATTCCTGACACTAATATTTTCTTGAAGTTACTCATGAGATAATTCTCATACCAACTGAAGAGCTGTAGGTATCCTCTATTTGACCATCTACTGTTCAAGAAATCTACTCACTTGTTGATGACCTTTTTCCAAATTTGATTTTCACTTGTCATTAATGTCTGTACGAGTGGTTTACCTGGGGCCTGCACACCTTATCACACATTCAAACTGTTCAAATGTTTTGAACTGACCTGGGCATACTGAGTTACAGATTGACTATGAGCCTTCACTTTACGGACTGAAAACATTTTGTGATGCGAATGAGGTTTTTTAGTGACAAGACTAGAACTAGTAGTGCTCACCCAGATGAGCATTCCAATTGTTATGGCAATGGGATGTTATTTTTTTAACAAAGTTCTTATAAAACAGTTGAATTTTGTCAAGTTGCTTCACTGTGGTTTATTTGTGAGTTAAATACATAAAAAAAAGTTTTTTCTAATTTCTCTTTCATTAATAAAACGGAATTTCTGAAATTTCTGAAAAAGCTCTGCAGATACATTTCTAGGTCATACTCTCTTAAGAGTCTTCTAGAGAATTATACTAGGGTCGGGTACACTCAAAGAGAAAGTGGGATAAAGGGTTACTTACCACTAACCCACAGTTTTTTTGGTGCGATTGTGACAATTACGTTGAGTTCAGATTATTACCTGATTTCAGCTAATTCTTTATTAACCCCTTACTTAACCCAACAGCATATACAGAGAATGCTATTCATGAAAATAGCCTGTCAAATTTTATTATTTCATCAAACTTTGCTTCCTAAACATAGTTTATGAACCCTGATTGGAATGAGTTCACTGGGGTTGTCATAAGCAATGTTTTTAGGCAAAAAATGATTTTTTTACTTTTCGAGAAACCCCTTTTCAAGCGTCACCTGCTGATAATGCAAGTTAAGAGTTAAAATTTTGGGATTTTTTTTTTCTTAATGTTCATATCAGAATGCTATTTCAGGCC
This sequence comes from Pictodentalium vernedei, assembly GCA_031216915.1. Classification (NCBI taxonomy): domain Eukaryota; kingdom Metazoa; phylum Mollusca; class Scaphopoda; order Dentaliida; family Dentaliidae; genus Pictodentalium; species Pictodentalium vernedei. Next base: position 570,274,255 of record CM062297.1, on the reverse strand, counting down.
ATGAACTTTAATCCCTTAAGTGGTTTCTGGGTTTCCCTTTTTTGACCACAGATTTCCTTTCACCATATATTGCTCTGCTGCTTTTGATTGGATAGTGCCAATAACCAATAAGCACTATTCAATCAGCTGTAACTGAGCAAGGTTTCAACAACAAAATTTGATTCTTTCAGGGTCAATATGAAACCACCTTCAGCAGAGTGTAGATGTTATAGTCACAGCCTGTGATTATTAGTGAAGACCAAATATGAATATGGGCTTCCAACACTCTACTAGTTAAGGGCCTGTACAGTTTTTTACCATTTTGCAGCAAACTATTGCCTGAAAGTCCAGAGGCTGTCAGTGATTTCTCATCGTGTCTTGACTACTTGTATAAACAACCAAGATTTTTTTTTCAAAATTTGTGAGTATCCATTTGGATTCTTGCAAAAATGGTTGCGAGAATCTATACCTGCTTCCCCGCGGGAACCCCGGGAAGTGAAGCAGTGCCAGTTCACTGCAGTAAACAGGCTCTGTTTTACAGGTAAAATAGGACCCAGCCCACCAGTGCTTGGGAGGTGCAAACCCTTTCAAAAATGGGCAACATTGCTTATTAACGCTCACGCCTGGTCTTGAGTTGATACTCATGTTGTCATGATTAGCCATTGTGCAAAAATGTGTGACCTTTAACAGCAATAAATAAATAAATTATAATCTATACCTGCTATGAGTGTTCCAGGATTCCATTAGGCCACCATGGCTGAACCACTGTTGTATACTGATAACACGTGTTGACGGTGTTGCCCCTTTACCCATCACTGCTTTTTAGCTCACCGAAGGGAGTTCAACTTATCACTTGCCGTCCGTCGTGAACTTTACATTAACGACGACTCCCCACAAACTACTGGATCAAATTGAACCAAATTTGGTGTGCATGTTCCTCATCATATGTCAATTCAAACTTGTACAAAGAAACTTTCCGTACCCACAGGGGGCACTACAAGGGGCTTAACTCTGATAGCACCCATGAATTTCTTTCCAAAATTCAAAAAAATCTTCTTCTTCAGATCCACCAGGCAGAATTCTTTTCTGTTTGGTATACATCATCTCTAGGGGAGTCAGATTCAAGTTTGTTAAAATCAGCCCCCTGGGTGTATATTTGGGCTCAGTATAGGAGCCTAAATTTGAACTTAGTGCATTTTCAGGCAAATTTCTTAAAAAATCTTCTTCTCCAGATCCAGAAGGCAGAATCTTTTGATATTTGGTATGCAACATTGTGGGGTAGATCTGATTCATATTTGTTCAAATCGGCTCCCTAGATTCATATTTGGGTTCACTATAGAAGCTTGAATTCGAACTTCGTGCATTTCAGGCAAATTTCTTCAAAAATCTTTTTCTCCAGATCCAGCTGGCAGAATCTTTTCATATTTGGTATGCAACATTGTGGGGTGGATCTGATTCAAGTTTGTTCAAATCGGTCCCCTGGATTCATGTTTGGGCTCACTATAGAAGCCTGAATTCGAACTTAGTGCATTTCAGGCAAATTTCTTCAAAAATCTTCTTCTCCAGATCCAGCAGGCAGAATCTTTTGATATTTGGTATGCAACATTGTGGGGTAGATCTGATTCAAGTTTGTTCAAATCGGCTCCCTAGATTCAAATTTGGGCTCACTATAGAAGCTCGAATTCGAACTTAGTGCATTTCAGGCAAATTTCTTAAAAAACCTTCTCCAGATCCAGCAGGCAGAATCTTTTGATATTTGGTCTGCAACATTGTGGGGTGGATCTGATTCAAGTTTGTTCAAATCAGCCCCCCTGGGTTTATATTTGGGCTCAGTATAGGAGCCCAAATTTGAACTTAGTGCATTTCAGGCAAATTTCTTTAAAAAATCTTCTTCTCCAGATCCAGCAGGCAGAATCTTTTGATATTTGGTATGCAACATTGTGGGGTGGATCTGATTCAAATTTGTTCAAATCGGCTCCCTAGATTCATATTTGGGCTCACTATAGAAGCTCGAATTCGAACTTAGTGCATTTCAGGCAAATTTCTTCAAAAATATTCTTCTCCAGATCCAGCAGGCAGAATCTTTTCATATTTGGTATGCAGAATTGTGGGGTGGATCGGATTCAAGTTTGTTCAAATCAGCCCTCTGGATTCATATTTGGGCTCACTATAGAAGCCCGAATTCGAACTTAGTGAATTTCAGGCAAATTTCTTAAAAAATCTTCTCCAGATCCAGCAGTTAGAATCTTTTGATATTTGGTATGCAACATTGTGGGGTGGATCTGATTCAAGTTTGTTCAAATCGGCCCCCTGGGTTTATATTTGGGCTCAGTATAGGAGCCCAAATTTGAACTTAGTGCATTTCAGGCAAATTTCTTTGAAAATCTTCTTCTCAAGATCCAGGAGGCAGAATCTTTTGATACTGGGTATACACCATACTTAGGGGGGTGATATTGAAGTTTGTTCAAGCCAAGTCCCTGGGTTCATATTTGGGCTCACTGTGGTAGCCCGAATTATAACTTAGTTCAAATTGAGGAATTTTCTTTAAAAATTTTCTTCTTCAGATCCAGCAGTCGGAATGTTTTGATATTTGGTATGCAGCATCTTTAGGGGGTGAGATTCAAGTTTGTTCAAGCCATGTCCCTAGGTCCATATTTGGACTCACTGTGGGAGCTCGAATTGTAACTTAGTTCAAAATGAGGAATTTTCTTTAAAAATCTTCTTCTTCAGATCCAGCAGTCGGAATGTTTTGATATTTGGTGTGCAGCATCCTTAGGGGGGTGAGATTCAAGTTTGTTAAAGCCAAGTCCCTGAGTTCATATATGGGCTCCCTGTGGGAGCCTGAATTATAACCGAGTTCAATATGAGGAATATTCTTTAAAAATCTTCTTTTTTTTTTTAGATCCACTGGTCAGAATCTTGGATATTTGGTATAAGCTTTTCTTAGGAGGAGCAGATGCAACTTGTTGAAAGCAATTCTCTGGGTTGATATTTAGGCTAACCATGTCAGGTGAGCGCCCTCAGACAACTTGGGACCTCTTGTTAATTTTAAGCTTAACTTGACAAGGTCAAGAAAAGCTATTGCCATCACGTGTGCGCAAGTCTGTTTGTCAGTCTTTTCGCATTTTCGTTGGCACAGGCTACACCTGTAGTTCTTGTCTGTTCATCACAAAATTTCATATGCAGGTTTGAGGTCATGACTAGATGACAACGTGCCCTTTGGTCACGATCGGTCAGCCATGATGGCTGCAAGAGCTTGTAACCTGAAAACCTATAGCACAGTCTGCAGGTCATATTTGTGAAGGGATTTCATTGTACCTTGGAGGATGACTCCGTATAATGCCTAGATGAGAATGTCCCATTTTGGTCACGATCGGTCAACTGTGATGGCTGCAAGAGCCCGAAAATCTTTTGCACAGTCTACAGGTCTTATTTATGAAGGGATTTCATTGTAACTTGGTAGGATGACTCTGTATAATATCTAGATGGGAACGTCCGCTTTTGGTCGTGATTGGTCAATCGTGATGGCTAGGAGGACCCAAAGCCCAAAAACCTTTAGCACAGTTTACAGGTCATATTTATGAAATGATTTTATTGTAACTTGACTAGCCTGAGCATAAACAGTCTGACATTTGCAGAATGAGGTACCCAGAGGGTGAATTTGATGATGCTATCTCAAACAATGGGCCAATCTATCCTCTGGGTACCTCTTTCAGTTTAGTTTTGAGACCCTGATTCAGATTGAGGTTCACAGAGAGTAAATGCAGTGATGCTACCCAGCTGTACAGGGTAGCATCACAAAATTAACCCTCTGGGGACCTAATTTTGCAGATGACAGTCTGCTTATTTTCTGGCTTGTAACTTGATAGGATGACTCTGTATAATGTCTAGATGAGATTGTCCTATTTTGGCTGCGATCGGTCTGACTGCCTAACCATCACATGACCAGCACCTAGATTCCTTTAGCAAAGTCTACGAGTTACATTAAGAGATTTCATTGCAACCTGGTAGGATGACTCATTTCGGAATGATTTTACTGTAACTTTGGTTGACATACGTTAACTTTGGGGTCACATCAACCCAGGTCTTAATTCTTTAGTAGTCTACACTCAAATTATTCTTATTGAAAACAGCATACAGGGAACAGAAATTAACATATTCTCAGTTATCAAAATGCTTGTCTTATTTCATAATCCTTTCATAAACATTGAACATTATCCTTTTCATCAAACACCACACACAGTCAAGTTAAGCTACGGTGTCAATGACACATTCATTAAAATATAAATTGAATTTGATAATTTTTCAGCTCACCTTACTGAAAGTCAGGGGAGCTTAAGTGATTACTTTCTGTCCGTCGTCTGGCCGGCGCGAACTTTACATTATTGACTTCTCATAAACCACTGGACCGAATTGATCCAAATTTGACATGCATGTTGCTTATCATATGTTAATTTGAGTTTGTTCGAATAAGGTTGCCACACGCAGAGGGGGCACCACAAGGGGCATTACTCTGATAGCATCCATAAATTGTTTTCCAAAATTAGAAAAATCTTCTACAGAGCCACCGGTCACAATGCTTTCATATTTGGTATACAACATCTCTCTGGGGGTCAAATTCAAGTTTGTTCAAATCGGGTCCCTTGGTTAATATTTGGGCTCTCTGTTGGGGAGGGAGGGGGTTGCAGTGGCTTAACAACCCTTGGAAGTTTTGCACTGCTTGTCTACAGGTGATAGAATTGGAAGCAGTCAGCAGGACTTAATAATCATCTGACATGAACACTCGAGTTATGAATAATTTCATGACTTCATTCCTCTAGTGTTGATGAACCATGACTAAATGAGTGTGACTCAAAATACTTTGAACCACTTTGTCAGGTGAGCTATTAAGTCCCTTTGGGCCCTCTTGTTTTAAAAAAATAAACAAATATTTATCAACAAGAGGCCCCAAGGGGCCGAAGGGCGATCACCTGACATGGTAGCCTAAATATCAATCCAGAGAATTGATTTCAACAAGTTGCATCTGCTCCTCCTAAGAAAAGCTTATACCAAATATCCCAAGATTCTGACCAGTGGATCTAAAAAAAAAAGAAGATTTTTAAAGAATATTCCTCATAGTGAACTAAGTTATAATTTGGGCTCCCACAGTGAGTCCAAATATGGACCTAGGGACTTGGCTTGAACAAAGTTGAATCTCCCCCCCCCCCCCCCCCCCCCCCCCCCCCCCCTAAGCATGGTGCATACCAAATATCAAAAGATTCTGCCTGCTTGATCTTGAGAAGAAGATTTTTAAAGAAAATTCCTCATTTTGAACTGTTACAATTCAAGCTCCCACACTGAGTCCAAATATGGACCTAGGGACTTGGCTTGAACAAAGATTAATCTCACCCCCATAAGCATGGTGCATACCAAATATCAAAAGATTCTGCCTGCTGGATCTGGAGAAGAAGATTTTTAAGAAATTTGCCTGAAATGCACTAAGTTCGAATTCAAGCTTCTATAGTGAACCCAAATATGAATCTAGGGAGCCGATTTGAACAAATTTGAATCAGATCCACCCCACAATGTTGCATACCAAATATCAAAAGATTCTGCCTGCTGGATCTGGAGAAGAAGATTTTTGAAGAAATTTGCCTGAAATGCACTAAGTTCGAATTCGAGCTTCTATAGTGAACCCAAATATGAATCAAGGGAGCCGATTTGAACAAATTTGAATCAGATCCACCCTACAATGTTGCAGACCAAATATCAAAAGATTCTGCCTGCTGGATCTGGAGAAGATTTTTTAAGAAATTTGCTTGAAATGCACTAAGTTCAAATTTGGGCTCCTATACTGAGCCCAAATATAAACCCAGGGGGCCGATTTGAACAAACTTGAATCAGATCCACCCCACAATGTTGCTTATCAAATATCAAAAGATTCTGCCTGCTGGATCTGGAGAAGATTTTTTAAGAAATTTGCCTGAAATGGACTAAGTTCAAATTCGGGCTTCTATAGTGAGCCCAAATATGAATCCAGGGGGGCCGATTTGAACAAACTTGAATCAGATCCACCCCACAATGTTGCATACCAAATATCAAAAGATTCTGCCTTCTGGATCTGGAGAAGATGATTTTTTAAGAAATTTGCCTGAAATGCACTAAGTTCGAAATCGGGCTCCTATACTGAGCCCAAAGATGAACCCAGGGGGCCGATTTGAACAAACTTGAATCAGATCCACCCTACAATGTTGCATACCAAATATCAAAAGATTCTGCCTGCTGGATCTGGAGAAGAAGATTTTTTAATCTTTTTCCTATTGCCTGCAGTGTTAAAAAGTGCTGACTCAGCACCTTTTCAAAGTCCTGAGAAAAGTACCTTGTGATCAAACCGATAGGGAATTTTTTTAACCACTCTATTCTACTAGATAAAAGTAAGCTTTATACAAATTATCTTAAATTTGCAGTTTTAAGCTGTTTTTTTTTTCCATCTCGCACTTGTTACTTGGTGACTTTTTGCGTTGTGCATATTTTGAATGTTTTGAGTTGGATATGCGAGGTAAGAACAATCCTAAAAGACAGGATAGAAATTCTGACGGTTCAACACCTCAGCCTCAACAGAAGTCATCAAAGATGGCGGACAGTGACAGAGAAGTTGGCGACTCAACTGTTAAGGGGTCGTCCAACCTAACTTTGGTCAATTTTTTGACATTTTTCCCAATGCCTCAGAAACAGATAAGAGAAGTAAGGAAAGGCAAATTATATATCAAAATAATGAGTAAAGTGCATAGAAAAGGTACATATATTTTTTTTCAGGAAAAAAAGTGAATTTTATGATTTTGAAGAAGATTAATTTGCAAATGGCATAAGTAACGAACCGGTAAAACCACAAAATAATCGGTAATTCGAAAGCCTTGTCCTCAATATAATGATAACATACTACAGACTCGGAGAAAGCATTTTTTTGACACACACTCTGGTGGGTTTTGACGTTTGAATGTAATAACATCAACACAAATTTTTGATGTTCCGGATGTGGCCATGTTTCAACGATGTTTTTCCGGTCATGTGATTACGATGTGGTTCTTGCAGAAATACTCAATTTGGGCAATCGTAAGAATGCAAGGACGTGATCACGCCCTTTATTTGTTCGAGACAATGTATGAGCGTATTTGCAAACAGGTGACAGCAAGTACTTGAGCTGTTAATGTCATAACTGCAAAATATGGTTCGAAATTCCCTCTCGTGTTTACAGGCCGTCTGAACTTTTTTGTTGACAAAAAATCTGAATTATTGCGCACTAGAAAGACAACATGAACCACTTGTAAAAAAAAATAACCGAGTGTATAAAATCGGGACGATACACATAAAATAAGGCAATATTCATAACAAAGTAAGCAGAATGCTTCAGAAATCACTTTTTCACGAAGTATATTCCAAGTGACCTGGAACTATATTGAGTGTGTTAATTTCCCCCCTGTCGCTGCGAAGTTATTTACGTCCTAGTAACCATGGAATTCGAAGACGGGTATGTTTGATGTCTGCAAAGGACCGATTGAAGATGGGTTGAAAATGATGCATTCGTGATTTTAAATAAGGTGCGCCTGGGACGATGCTGAGAATTTAGTTTTTTCTTCCAACCAACCATAGTAATACAAGCGTCGATCAGTGTTTTTTTTATCGTTTTACACTGACAAATGTGACAAATCTCCTTCACCCGGAAACCATCCCTCAATTTGCATATCACAATAAACATAACCGCTGTCACGGAGTGTCAGCGTGGCCGTGTGGTCAAAACCGAAACGAATTATCGAATGCACGGTCAATATTAGCTGCAGTTGGCTTTTAAATAAATGAAATACACGAAATATTCGCAATTTCTTCATTATTCATGCCGAGTTACTTTTTAATCAAACCACATGCGTTCAGTTTCGTTTGTCGGCATCAAACTGATATTGTTTGTGGTAATTAAATAGTACGAGAAGGCGAAGGAAGCCAAATATTTTTACATCATCTATTATTTAATTCAAATTGATAATTTCTTTTATTTAACTGAAATTATGAACTGATAAGTTGGATGTGTTGCGATTATTATGCCCCAGACCTGGAACTTAGTGGAAGTTGGAAAATCAAAGGTGCATCTAGGGCCGTGCAGTGGTGACCCCCCTGTCCTCTTAATCTTAGTCTTACCCATTCATCATTGCATGTACCAACATTCCCCCTTGTATCTCAACCATTGCTACTCCAATTTGAAGGATATTTGGTTTTGTGATCGAGCATCATGGAGAAACAATGCCTGTGTAGCTGCTGTAGCATGTGTTTCTTCCCACATTTTTTCAGAGTTGTGGTACTTTTTCACTCTTTTGAGTTAGAAAATTTTGTTTATAACTAGTTGATTTGTTACAATTTGTTGCAGAGTGCCTGCTAATACCCTCAATTGTATTGCTGCAGAATTTTCTTGTGAAGATTTTGTTCCTATTACTTATCAAGCAACAACCTAATGAATATTCTGTATAAAGCCACCAATCTGATGTTTGACACTTTTATTGGAGCTGTTTTGAAGGCTTATGGAACTCAAAATGTTGATTATGGCAGGAGTTTTCTATTCACCCATGAATCGATAAATTAAGTGTTATAGTTGGAAGTAAGAAGCATGAAAGGTCCAGAACTAAAAGTCTAAAAAGAATGTTTTGCAATGTAACATGATTTTTGCAGATACACTTATTTGGAGGTTTACCTGTCTGATAGTGTTTGGAACATGTGTGGCCAGGATCTTCAAAAAGAAAAAAGAGTTAAACTTTGAGAAAAAAGGCATATGCCTTGAGTGCCGGAGGTAGAGTCATACAAGGAAGAGAGCCCCACCCCCCAAAATTTTCTGAGTCAAATGGAGCTCACTTGTCATCTTTTGGGGATTGCTTTGTGTACTGCGTTCTTGAAAAAAATATGTGAGACCCTCTGGATGTGCCCTTCTGATCTCAATATGTCAGTAAGCCTCCTTGGGGAAAGTACATGCAATAATGGTTATGTAAGGTTCATTTGATGTGTTTTGAATAACAATGTACTTTTAAGTACATTAGATGGTTTATTGCAGTGACAGGTTACAGTTACCCTTATTTCTTCTCCAACAGATATCATGAGTGTATTGGTGTCCAAGGGTTAAACAAAGCTAATGTACTTATTGATAAACCAGACAAATTTAACAATTTAATCACTATCAAATTGATGCATGGGATAAAAGGGGTTACAGTGCACGGGGTTTGTAAATATATTTATTCAACTACAATGTATGACTTTGCAGTGCATTCTACATAGGAGAATATCATATTTTCTTTCCAAACCATTACAGTAACACATACATCTTGATATTGGGAGACACTCTTTTGTCCTTCCATACTTCTTCTGCTGGACTCCTTCAAGTTGACCTTTGTTGAACTCCCCAAATCAAAACATAAACAAAAGAAAATGTCTGCCTTCAATCAGTGAGCACTCCACTTATAACATTTGGTCTCAATCTTCATTACTTTCATGAATTAGGAAAAGATTTCTTCGAGTATGTACTTAAATGTTTATAGAATACAGCTGTTATTTTATTTTGAGGTATTTTATTGTAAAAATTTTGTTCTCTTACTTATGCCATAGCAGACTTTCAGGTGATGCTATTTACACATGGCAGCAGTTCCATGGCAAATTTCAGTTTCCACATGTTCTATGTTTCATTCCAAGCATTTTGGTATATAATTTATTGGGGTTATTCATTTTGGGCCTTTTTTAGACTTGAAAGAAAATTACATGAAATTTGACCAAAGTTAGGTTGGACGTCCCCTTAAAGATCCCAGTGAAGCTTTCCACGGTGCCGACACATCTGTATCTCGTCAGTTAAGTAATTTATTTGAACTGGTAAACGATATCAAAAAGGGTCAAGATGGGCTTAGAAAAAGCATTGACAGCAAACTTGATAAATTGAGAGGTGAGCTGATGACAACATTGGATCATAAAATGAGGGAAATCAAGGATGACCTGACCATCCAAATAGCAACAGAACAAAGGCGTATTGATGATTTAATTGTTAAAGTGAACCAACTGCAGTCACATGTTGTCCCTACTGAGCAGAGCGTGACGGTCGGTGAACTTATTGGAAAGGTGAATGTGTTGAAAATGTAGAACTCTCTGACACGTCCACTCAAAGGCAGTCTAGTGACAAATCTATGTCAGAGAATGACACAGTTGTAATTGCGACAAATATTCCGCAAGCCGATGGTGAGGATATTATGGACGTAGCAAATGAATTAATTTCTTGTCTTGGGACGTATGTGGTAAATAATGTTAAACTCATTTCAGCAAATCGTCTTCCGAAAAGATACAGGGATAAACCAGCCTTAGTTAAACTGCATTTGGAATCACTTGAACAGAAAATTCTTGTCTTGAGAAATAAGAGACGATTGAAGGACAGTACCAACTTTAGTCGGTGTTTTCTTAGAGGCGGTAAGTCTCACGTTGAACGACTTATAGAACTTAATGCCAGAACTCTACTGAGTCAACTCCCACAAGGAAACGCTTTTACAATTTCTGGAAGTGGTAGAATTATTAGGAAAGATGTCCCTACATAGGATGAGGCCTCTACTGAAGTGTATAACATTGATGGCAGTGGTGATATCTCTGATAAAATTAACATTGGACACATAAACTTAAATGTGGTGGGGGGGGGGGGGGGGGGGGGGGGGGGGCTGAAAGTCGATTACTGAAGGAAGAATTAATCCACAGAGTTGGATGTCATATTTTATGTGTATCTGAAAGTCATCTGACCGGAACGCAAGTGCTGTCTTTAAAAAAAATATAAATGGGTAGGTCGAACAGAGGTCTAATTCATAAACAAGCACCGAAAGGCTCTGGTGGGGTGGGGATGCTTATCCATGACTCCCTTTTGGAAACTTTTGATTACACAATACTCGATGATTCCTTTGAAGGTATACTATGTGTTAAATTTTGTGCAAAGTCAACAGACCAGCAATTCGTGTTATTCTCGTGTTACCTCCCCCCCCCCCCCCCCCCCCCCCCCCCCCCCCCAGAAAACTCTCATTGGGGTCGAGACGCCGATTCCTTTTTTTCGACAATTCTTGTTGATATTTACATGTATTGTGAGAACTGCCCGACAATTTTGTGTGGTGATCTGAACGCGCGTATAGGCGGGCGCTCAGATCATGACTCAGAATTGGACGTACTACCGAATAGGATTGTGTTGGATGCTACAATAAATCAGCATGGAAACAGCTTTCTTGAATTTTTAAATGAAGCAAAAATGTGCTGTCTCAATGGGCGGGGAAATCCCTTGAATGATAACTTTACCTCTATAAGCTCAAGAGGAAAGTCCGTAGTTGATTATATTTGCGTCACACATGAAATCCTTGGTAAATGTGATAACTTAAAGGTAATCACGCAATCCTCTTTGGTGGAGAATTATTCGTTCCACGCCTTATTAGGAGATAACTGTAAACCCCCTGATCATAGTTTTATAGTCTTTGATTACAGTCTGGATTCTGCCCTCGTGTCGTTGACATCACCGCCAGATGAGACGTGCAGTAGAAATGTTAAATTACATAAACCCCTTCCAGACCATCTTTTTGATAACTTTTCCTCACGAGAAAAACTGACCCAGATTATTTCGATAATTGAATGCACTGTTGAATCACAAAGTCATATCGATGCAATATATTCTAAATTAACTCAGACCATTACAGATGAATTACGAACACTGTTCCCAAGTTTCGGAAAAGGTGTAAAGAGCGGAAAGGCTAAGAAATTTAAATTTTACAAACCATATTGGAATGCGCGAGCTTACAGAATTATGGCACACAATGCACATAAATGAAAAGACCTTTCTGAAATTGAAGAAGGGAGGTACACCAACAACTCAACTAAAGAATGCGTATATTACCCTTTAAACAGTCCACGTAAACGATTTAATGGTCGCTTGAGGTTTTACGAGCGAGAACTTAAAAGAAATATTATGTGGTGAAACTGAAGAGATGAGTATTAGAAACCCCAAAGCTTTCTGGGATAACATAAAAAAATTAGGCCCCTCCAGAATAAATAAAATTCCGGAAGAAGTGAACAACGAAGACGGATCGTTGAACAAAGAAAGGTCAGAGGTTCTAACTAAGTGGGCAACAGATTTTAGGAGTCTTTACAACCCTGATATGTTCAGTGTTAATTCTGACTTTGATGACACTTTTCTGAAAAAAAATAAAAGACGAAAAAATATTCATAGAGAATAAGTTTCTTGATCCCCTTTATGAGCAGAATGATTCTCTTAATTATAATATATCATTTACAGAAGTAGAAAAGGTTGTTAAAAATACATAAAAATGGCAAGGCATGTGGATGTGATAATATACCATACGAGGCATTGAAATCCGGACCTGTGATCGAAGTACTACATAAGTTGTTTCAATTAATTTTTGAAACGGGAATTGTGCCAAATATTTGGAAAAAAGCCATTATCTGTCCGATACCCAAGAATTCTGTACTGGACCCCAAAATACCCGGGCATTATAGAGGCATCTCCCTAATACCAACATGTAGTAAAATATATAGTACAGTGATAAATAATAGGCTGATGAGTCACGTGGAAGATAATGATCTCATTGTCGAGGAGCAAAACGTATTTAGGTCAAATAGGTCATGTATTGACAATATTTATTCACTCACTTCACTGATCAAGGGCAAGCACGAAATTTTCGCCAACCTTTATTGATTTTCAGAAAGCCTTTGATCGAGTTGACCGTGACATGCTTCTATACAAGCTATTGAAAATTGGAATTGATGGCAACATGTACAGGTCAATCAAAAAATATGTACGAATCTACAACGTCATGTGTCAGTGTTAATGGGAATCTGACAGAATATTTCCTTTGCACCTGTGGGGTAAAACAAGGGGACACCCTCTCCCCAACCATGTTTTCCATCTTCATTGATGATTTAGCACGAGAAATCCAAGACCAAGGGAGGGGAGTTGATATTGATAGCGCGATCTTGTGTCTATTCTTATGTACGCTGACGATATTGTACTTCTGTCGGAAAATGAAGATCATATGCAGATATTATTGGACACGGTCGATCAGTGGTGCAAGAAATGGCGTATGTCCATAAACGAAGCAAAATCGAAAACTGTTCACTTCAGAAATCCCCGAAAAAATAGAAGTTCCTTTAATTTTTCAATCGGTAGAAGACAAATTGAGCTAGTGGATAGGTATAAATATCTGGGAGTAGTATTACACGAGCATAAAATTTTTAACTGTGTGGCAGAGACACTGGGAAAATCGAGAGGGAGAGCACTTGGCGCTGTTTTGTCTAAAATTCACCCGTATAAGGACATTGGATTTGGAACGTTTGAGAAAATATATAATCATTGTATCAGCCCAATATTAGATTACGCATCCGGTGTTTGGGGCTACAAAAAATACACCTATATAGATAATGTGCAAAATAGGGCTTTGCGCTATTTCCTAGGGGTTCACCGATTTACGCCTCTGTTAGCGGTGAATGGAGATATGGGAATGAAAATCAAGCAACGAGAGACACTGGGTAAATATGATTCGGTTATGGAATACAGTAACCCAAATGAATAACAATAGATTGATTTATAGGATTTTTCAGTGGGACTACAATATATCGAAGAAATAAAAATATTAATAAGTAGATATTTCAATGAAAATTGGTTAAACAGCATACAGTATGTACCTAAGCTTAGAACATATAAACAATTTAAAGACACATACGAAACAGAAAGTTATGTTCGGATGAATCTAAACCGCCAACAACGATCTGTTTTGGCACAATTTCGTTGTGGGGTCCTCCCCATAAGAATTGAAACTGGAAGATTTAAAAACGAAAAAATCGAAGACCGTTTATGCACGATGTGTGATAAAAATACTGTTGAAAATGAATCTCATTTTTTCATGGAATGTAGCTTGTATGATGATCTCAGAAGAAATCTTTTGTCTCGTATATCCGAGATACATTCCACGGAAATAACATCAGTTCATTATCATACAATGGAAAATATACTGAAATATTACCCCCGCCAAACTGCTAATTACCTTTTTACGGCCTACAATAGAAGAAAGACACGTCTTTATCGCTGTTAATGTTGACCTTCTCCCTTTGGGAGACCCCGATTGGTATGTGGCGAGAATCGTGCACAATACGTGTACCATTTTCTAGACATTTCATTCGGGGTTCCCCTGGGAAGGGCGGGGGGGGGGGGGAGGTGGGTTCATATCCTGTGTGATCGAATTGACGAATCTGTGTTAATTCAGTGTGCAATTGTGTGAATGGTTGAAGGAATGAGAGAGTGTTCGAGAATGGTTGCGGTATGAAAGTGAATGCTTGAGTTACACTGGTCATGTGCGCACATTATGCGTTTTACATGTATTGATGACTTATAGGTCCAAACGGGCCGTGTGCTATTTTATACCCCCATTGTCACGTTGTTATAACTTGTGATAGCACAAGTCACACAAATAAAGATATACTTACTTACTTATACAAAATAAGAATTCCCTGTGCCGTGTAGTTTTGGAGATATGGCAGTTTTAAGGTTTTTCCTATTTTTAGCTCCCGAGGTTCCCACGGGGCTATGAGAAATTTTTTTTTTGCATCAATCTACTACTTATGACCCATTATCACCTCATATAAAATTTGGTTCAAATCGACCTGACGGTTCTGAAAATAGAAATTTTAGGCGTGGCCAAAATTTTTGCCCCTCCCATAACGAAGGCAAATAATGCCTGACAAACTTCTCTTGAACAAAATTGAGTCTACACCTCAAAAGGAAGCTGCATACCAAATACCAAGTTTCTGCTATTGCTGGTTCTTGAGAAGAAGATTTTTTAAGAATTGGCGCATTTTTGCCCCATCCCTCTGCTCAATATGAGCCGAAACCTAATTTTACAAAAAATCAAAATGCCCTTATATAACCCCTACTCACGTGAAATTTCATTAATATGTGGCCAGTGGTTTGGGAGAAAAAGGCCCAAACACCACCTTCACGACGGACGAAAAGGGATCAGAAAAGCTCACCCTGACTTTCAGTCAGGTGAGCTAATAAAACCTTATAAATATGGATGCCATTGGAACGGACTCATACAATTTTATTAAATTGTCATGATATTTCAGGTCTTGTTTGGTTGTATTTGTTAATTCTCTGCATCTGTGTTAGATAACGGATTCAGTTAACTCAATTCTTTTCACGCGAATCCTAGCAGAGGTGCAGCCAGAATCAACACGTATTCTCGCTTGCTCTGTTGCTCGAATTTTTGCCGATTCTTGTCGAAATATAAGCATTGAGTGGTTAAATCACATCTCGGGCCAGTTATAGTGACATGGATTATTAAGCGACCACCGGATTTACCAAGAAGCTAGAACATCCACAAACCCCGCGCCGCAGATGTCGATTTAATTTTTAAAAATTGAATAGCAGTTTATTAATTTGGAAAAATTTTGATTAGCATTTCCTATTATTTATGTTTTTGTCATGTGAAATTGATCAGCTATAGTTGAAATCTGATTCGGAAGTCGCTATGCGAATCCAGTTAAATCGAGCACTTACCCCGCGGGAACCCCGAGAAGTGATGCAGTGCTTGTTTACTGTGGTGAACAAGCTCTGTTTCACTGGTAAAATAGTACCCAGTCACTAATGCTTGGGGTGTGAGTCCTCTAAAATATGCAACATGAGGTATAAACCATTGACTGACCTTGACTTCTTTATCTCCATGTTGTGGTCATGATTAGCCATTGTGCAGAAGTGTATGACCTTAAACATAAATAAATTGAACCTCCACAAAGCAGAATCAGCCGCGGCCTAGTTCAGATGTATCTGTGACCTAGAGTTATATCCTTTGACTGCACAGTTCTTGAAATTATAACTTTTTTCGTCAAGTTAATTTTAAAAAGTTATCGCATAAGAATCCTGCAGTCCAAAATTACATCCGTTGGTCAAGTGCAGAGCTCCATTCGCAATGCAACCCCCTAAACATTTAGTTGTATGCAACTATAAAACTAGTAGTTCTTTGTTGAAATGCGTCGATAGTGTGACACACTAGTTCTCTTGCGTAGAACTAAAATGTTGATAAGGTTACAATGGTACCAACTCTGAAAGGGCACTCAGCGAAAAATTGGCTTTGTTGGAAGCATTCGCTACTCGGGAGCTGTACGTTTCGTACACGGCGATTTAGGACGTTTCGAACACAACAGTTTAGGATGTTTCGTACACAATAATAACACTTTGGCCGACCGCTGATTTGTCGCGGTTCTCTGGCAAGAAGGCCTTGGTTACCCATGTGCTCCCAACTGCCTCTCTATTCCCACGCTTCTCTCCTCCCAACACTCGGAAACGAGTCGAACTGCTTGATGACATCCCTTGCCCCATTCTTCCCAATCTCCCCGATTATCATTTTAACCCTCTCCTTTGAGTCACTCACTGACCACATGTCCTTCATTCTCCCATCCCACTTCCCCATTATACTCCCAGTGAATATTATTCTTTTAGACTAGTATTTTGGACATTCTGGAAGAAAGTGTTCCAGGGTCTCCACCACGCCTAAATTACACATCTGGCACTCCTTTTCACTGTTTTCCCCAATTTTCCCCTCAGCTCCAGGAACCGCGACCTCAGATTGAACCACACTGACCCCCCCCCCCCCCCCCCCCCCAAGGCGCCATCAAGGTACTACTATTCAAAACCAGGCTTCTGTTTCTCACACAGACCACCCAAAGACCTCTTTGATTTGACCCCCTCTCGCCAATTAAGGTTACCATCCTTCATGGCCCTTTCTCTGACGATTTCTTTTACCCTGGGTTGCCCCTACGTCTAGGTCCGAGGTCTCCAATGAGTAGTTCTCTATTAGCTCCCTCACTTGGGTCATCCATCCTGCCTTGATATGTACACAAGCTAGGACGTTTCGTACACGGGGTTATGACTGCCAAGTAAAGATAACAACACGTATTTAAAAATAACAAATTTATTGCAATAAAATTTTTAGCTCAACTTTGGCGAAGCCAAATTTGAGCTTATGCCATGGCCAGTTGTCCGTCTGTCTGTCAACAATTCAATACGGCTCGGGCTAGAGGCCGTATTTATGAACCAATCTTGACGAAACTTCTTGGGTACCTTTGTTATGACCGTGAGACGAGAACGAGTGTTTTTGGGTCCGGTCCGAAATTCAAGATGGCTGCCAGCCGCCATTTTGTACCGACGATGCAGAAATCTGTTTTTTGTACAGAACTTCCATATGAAAGCGCTGATTTGAATAATTTTTTGTATGAATGTTTAGTACCATGGGATACATCACATATAATACGGGTTTTTTTCTCGTACGTAAATTATGCAAATTAGACTAACTTTGATGTATTTAGTATTACTTTCAGCACTGTCAGTGCAAATGCCTATATGGCTCGGCCTAGAGGCCGCATTTATAAACCGATCTTTACGAAACTTCTTGGGTACCTTTGGTATCACCGTGGGACGAGAACGGGTGTTTTTGGGTCCGGTCCGAAATTCAAGATGGCCGCTGGCAGCCATTTTGTTCAAAATTAGGGGCAATCAGATTTTTGCGCAGAATTTCCACATGAAAGCTCTGATTTGCATATTTTTTTGTGTGAATGTTTAGTACCATGGGATACATCACATATAATACGGGTTTTTTTCTTGTTCAGAAATTATGCAAATTAGATGAACTTTGATTTTTTCAGTGCTACTTACTCACAGTAAGTGCACATGTCAATACGGCTCGGGCCAGAGGCTGTATTTATCAACCGATCTTCACGAAACTTCTTGGGTACCTCTGCTATCACCTTGGGACGAGAACGAGTGTTTCTGAGTGCGGTCCGAAATTCAAGATGGCTGCCAGTGGCCATTTTGTACCGAAATTAGGTCTAATCAGTTTTTTTGTACACAACTAATATACGGCTCAGGCTAGAGGCCGTATTTATGAACCGATCTTTACGAAACGTCTTGGGTACTTTTGTTATCACCGTGGGATGAGAACGGGTGTTTTTGGGTGTGGTCCGAAATTCAAGATGGCCACCAGCAGCCATTTTGTACCAAAATTAGTGCAATCAGTCTTTTGTACAGAACTTCTGTATGAAAGTTCTGATTTGAATACATTTTTGTATGAATGTTTAGTAACATGGAATACATCACATATTGTAAGGGTTTTTTTTCGAGCAGAAATTATGCAAATTAGATGAACTTTGATTTATTTAGTGCTACTTATACACTGTAAGTGCACATGTCAATACGGCTCGGGCTAGAGGCTGTATTTATCAACCGATCTTCACGAAACTTATTGGATATCTTTGTTATCACCTTGGGATGACGATGAGTGTTTCAGGGTACGGTCCAATATTCAAGATGGCTGCCAGTGGCTTTGAAGTCAAATTTGAGCTATTGTCATGGCCCGTCGTCCGTCTGTCTGTCCGTCCGTCCGTCCGTCCGTCCGTCTGTCCGTACGTCAACAATTGGCTATGGCTCGTGCTAGAGGTCATATTTATGAACCGTTCTTTACGAAACTTCTTGTGTACCTTTGTTATGACCCTGGGACGGGAACGAGTGTTTTTAGGTGTGGTCCGAAATTCAAGATGGCTGCCAGCGGCCATTTTGTACCGATGATGCAAAAATCAGTTTTTTGTACAGAACTTCTGTATGAAAGTTCTGATTTGAATAAAGTTTTGTATAAATGTTTAGTACCATGGGATACATCACATATAATACGGGGTTTTTTCTCGTGCGTAAATTATGCAAATTAGACTGACTTTGATTTATTTAGTGTTACTTTCAGAGCTGTAAGTGCCAAGCTGCTATGGCTCGGGCTAGAGGCCGTATTTATGAACCGATCTTTACGAAACGTCTTGGGTACCTTTGTTATGACCGTGGGACGAGAACGAGTGTTTTTGGGTGCGGTCCAAAATTCAAGATGGCTGCCAGCCGCCATTTTGTACCGACGATGCAGAAATCTGTTTTTTGTACAGAACTTCCATATTAAAGCTCTGATTTGAATAATTTTTTGTATGAATGTTTAGTACCATGGGATACATCACATATAATTCGTGTTTTTTTTTCTCGTGCGTAAATTGTGCAAATTAGACTAATTTTGATGTTTTTTGGGGTTACTTTCAGCACTGTAAGTGCAAATGCCAATACGACTCGGGCTAGAGGCCGTATTTATGAACCGATCTTTACGAAACTTCTTGGGTACCTTTGGTATCACCGTGGGACGAGAACGAGTGTTTTGGGGTCCGGTCTGAAATTCAAGATGGCCGATGGCAGCCATTTTGTACAAAATTAGGTGCAATCAGATTTTTGCACAGAACTTCCATATGAAAGCGCTGATTTGAATAATTTTTTGTGTGAATGTTTAGTATCATTGGATACACCACATATAATACGGGTTTTTTTCTCGTGCAGAAATTATGCAAATTAGATGAACTTTGATTTTTTTCAGTGCGACTTACACACAGTAAGTACACATGTCAATACGGCTCGGGCTAGACTCTGTATTTATGAACTGATCTTCACAAAATGTCTTGGGTACCTTTGTTATCACCTTGGGATGAGAACGAGTGTTTCTGGGTGCGGTCTAAAATTCAAGATGGCTGCCAGTGGCCATTTTGTACCGAAATTAGGTCTAATCAGTTTTTTGTACACAACTATTATGCAGCTCAGACTAGAGGCCATATTTATAAACCAATCTTTACGAAACTTCTTGGGTACCTTTGTTATCACCGTGGGATGAGAGCGAGTGTTTTTAGGTGTGGTCCGAAATTCAAGATGGCCACCAGCAGCCATTTTGTACCAAAATTAGTGCAATCAGTCTTTTGTACAGAACTTCTGTATGAAAGTTCTGATTTGAATAAATTTTTGTATGAATGTTTAGTAACATGGAATACATCACATATTGTAAGGGGTTTTTTTTCGTGCACAAATTATGCAAATTAGATGAACTTTGATTTATTCAGTGCTACTTACACAATGTAAGCACACATGTCAATACGGCTCAGGGTAGAGGCTGTATTTATGAACCGATCTTCACAAAACTTCTTGGGTACCTTTGTTATCACCTTGGGATGACGATGAGTGTTTCAGGGTACGGTCCAATATTCAAGATGGCTGCCAGTGGCCATTTTGTACCGAAATTAGGTCCAATCAGTTTTTTGTCACAAGTTCTATACAGCTCGTATTTATGAACTGACCTTCACAAAACTTCTTGGGTACTTTTGTTTTCACCTTGGGACAGGAACGAGTGTGTTTTGGGGTGCCTTTGTTATCACTGTGCTGTGAGAACAAATATTTTGGGGTTCAGTCAGACCCACTCTGGGACTCAAAGATTTCTTTTCTAGTTTAGCATCTGACTGTCACCCACCTTTACAATACTTTACCTATACATATGTTACAGGCAGCGGTCAGTATTTATGTACAGACCGTTACAATACTTTATGTGTACCTTTGTTATCAGGTCATTACCTAGATGTTTGTCATTGCTGTGTCACATACCATACGTGTACATGTCTTTGTCTTGACAAGTTGAGCTACAGTATCATTGACACTTTCATTTAAAATAAAATTAATTAGACCGCTTTTGGCCACTATATAGCATGTTGTAGCAGTGATATACGCCACAGAAACTCGACGTATTATCGGATTTTATCAATTTTTATAAAATATATATTATATTATCAATACTAAAAAATAATTTAAATATATATTTTATAAAAATTGATAAAATCCGATAACAGGCCTACGTCGACGAGTGCCTGTGATGTACGCAGGTATGGTAACTGCAATGTGGAAGAAATTCACGAATATGCCAATAAGAGACGAAATACATGTACTTAGAATTAATGTTCCAGATATTGTTGGACTAATGCGGCCAGTGGCGTGGCCACGGGGGGGGGGGGGGGCGCCCCCCCCCCCCCCCACACACACACTTTCCCTCAAAGTTGGTCCTCGAAATATGTCCACAAATGGCATAAAAATCGCAGGGGGCTGGGGGGGGGGGGGGGTAGGTCCATGGGGATTAGGTTGTAGATTGCTTGCCCTAATATCTGTGTCGGTGAAAAGGTTGACAGTCATCAGTACATGAAAAACCTCAAAATATCCGCTCAGATGCAAGGAGATGGAAGTTTTTGAACCCCGGAATTAAAACTTTTTCTCACACGGGCCGAACCATGGTCGGCCCGTGGTACCGACAACACTTGGCCACCCCATATCGGACACATTTATTTCCATCTGGTGGAAACTCTGATTATTGTTACCTTGTTTACCTAGCTCAAAATATAGGGATGCAAAATTCTGAAAAATGTGAAGGCTTGGAAAGCTTTTCCCGCACACACCACCCTCACCCCCTATTAAAACGGCTCTAAACCACCCCCCCCCCCCCCCTCACCACACACACACATACACTTTCTTTGGGCTGGCTACGCCACTGAATGCGGCATGTCAACACATGACAACCAACAGGGTAATGGTAATGCTATGTGACGATAAGTTTGTAGGTTGAAATTTTACGTGAATATTTATTTAGTGTGATTTAACTAAACTGTCACTTTTTATGTTTCTTGACTTTGCATGTATACTTCGCATTACTCGTATACATCTCGGCGGAAAATTGGCCAAAAGCGTACAAAATAAATCACCCAATGCCTACCCCCTGCCAGTGGTGGCGCTAGTATTTCCCCGACAGTGGGTACTGCCGCCCCCGACAAAGGGGCTAGGTATATACTAGTCTGTAAGCCGGCTATATACGGCCTCTCTCCCACCCGGGGCTCAAGCACCGGGGTGGGTGAGGGGTACTGTATATCCGTCTCGCAAAGGCTATGGTGTACCCCAGATATAATTGCGAGATTGGCTGGCCGGCTATATACGGCCTCTCTCCCACCCGGGGCTCAAGCACCGGGGTGGGTGAGGGGTACTGTATATCCGTCTCGCAAAGGCGATGTTGTACCCCAGATATAATTTCGAGATAGGATATAAGATGGTATTATCTATTATTATTTATTTATTGGTGTTTAAGGTCACCTTCATCATCTAAAGCTATATTGTGATCACAAAATATATATAAAGTCGAGTTCGGTCAATCGTTTACACTTGTGTTGGCAAGAGGACTGGCACAGACAAATGGTTAACGGACCCTATTATACCATCAAAGCTGAACATGTTTACCGCAGAAATCAAGCATTGCTCTACCTCCCAGGGTTCCCACAGGGGTATAAAATGTTTAGAGTCATATAAAGCTATTTGTTGCGTATAGGTGAGGGGGAGAGTGGGAAGGGTCTGGTAGTAGAATACCACTTTTGAAACATTAATAATAGTCACAAACATCAGAAAGACACTGTTTCGGAATTGAGAAGTTTCAGTATCAAAGTTTAGAGAAATGCGTCAGAATTAATTCAGATGAATATTTACGAAATAGCCCTCCGTTAGGTTGACGCCATTGCCCTCTTATCATCCGGCATTCCTGCTTACACAGTTCGCAACGGGGCGCGGTGGCTCAGTTGGTAGAGGTGCAGGCTGCAAGCCGAGAGGTCCTCGGTTCGAATCCCACCTGCGGCAACCGCGTTGTGTCCTTGGGCAAGACACTTCACCCCGATTGCCTACATGGGGGCACGATGACGCTGTGTACTGAGGCGTACTGCACGTCGATGGTGCGCATGTCTTCAACCAATCTAACCCTGCCTGTGCTGCGGTGCAGAGTTCAGAGTTACGATGTTGGAGAGCTGACAGCTGCTCGTCGTTGTTCGGTGGTTCTCTCCGGGTACTCCGGCTTCCTCCACCCGTAAAAACTGTCACGGTCACGATTAGCCATTGTGCATAAGTATGTGACCTTAAACACCAATAAATAAATAAATAATACACAGTTCGCAAACATTCTCCTGGCAACCTTATCAAGGCTTGTTCTTCATCATCCCATATCATATTTTTGGAAACTTTACTGGTTCCCGAATCGGATATATTAACCGCATCCTTTTATCCCGGTCTACTAGTCTATGTAATACTCTTTAATACTTCAAGTCTACCCTTTTGCAGCTCACCGATAACCCATAGGTAGTACGAGGACTTACAGAGACTGGAGGGCATCTGAAAGAAGTGATAATGGGTCTTACAGAGACTTCCCTGATCCTTTTTATGGGGGAAGTACCCCATCCGCCCTCCCCCTTTTGGATCTCCCCATTCTGGATAATACATCACTTGTTACAATTCCTAGAATAACACATAGTCCAGAGTGTATACCTCCCCCCCCCCCCCCCCCACCACCACCACCACCACCGATTATTATCAAACGTCTTTGATAGGGTGTGGTACCACCCACCTATTTATGTCCCTCGGCGGGCCATCGACTGAAGGCTTAGTTATGTACACACGCATTACAATGCAATAGCTTGCGATGTCCCATGTTTAAGTGGATCCAGCCCCAAATCGCGAATGCATGGTTTACGTGGAAGGACGTCCAAAGGATAGATATTGAAGATCTCTATTACAAAACCCGACAGCAGATCAAACAAAGACTATAGTCTACCAGATTTCGTTGTCAACTAAGTTTGAACTTTAACCCGTATGAATGAAATCATCTCTCGCTGAGCCGTAAATCCGGGAGAGGAGATGGGCGCGAGGGGATATCGCACCCTCTGCTTATATACTTCGTGTCTCCAGTTAGCAGGGCAGTGCATGGTTGGCCAGGCTGGTCCCGATTGAGGTGATGAACTGTTCCATGAACACGGGTTTAAAATATTTGATATATACGAATACTGGTCGCGTGAGTGTTGACTCTTTCCTGACACGATTTAACTAAGAAGGCGCGCTGGGACGCTGTGGGGCAAGCCCCTTTCGACCCTCGTTTGCTGTATAATATTGTTCCTTTTACTTTTTGTCCTGCACCATGTCTGGTCGTGTTAAAGGAGGAAAGGGAGAGGAGAGTCTTTTATCGTCGTTTATGCCTTTTGATCTTCTGAGGAGGTGGTTGTGAATGCGATAGGATAGTTGCGGTAGTAGTTGCTGTTGGTGCTGTTGATGTTGAGGACCCGTTATGTGATTTGGTTGGTAGTTGAAATGTGTCTGGAAATGTCCGTGCCAGTTTTTCTTCTAATCTTGTTGCTTGTGCAGCAGCATTTTTAGCTTTTTGTATGATTTCTTCTATGGATAGGTCATCTGCAGGATCGTGTGTGGTTCGGGTACGTTTAACGTCCTGGTCCTGGCTTTCAGGTATTGACGGGAGAGGCGAGTGGGGGTTAGGGAGTGGTGAGAAGACAGCTTCCATTTCCATCTCTGTCTCCACAAACTTGTCCACATCTGGCGTCTCTAGCTGTGGGGCTAGAGGCAAGATGGGTGTCTCTGTGGGAGTAGGAGCGGAAGTGGCGACTGTCTCTGGCTCCTCCTTTTCCTCACTCTTCTCTCTCTCTCTTCTTTTCCAAGAAAGCCTCCAAGCGTCGGAAATCCCTCCGCTTGGTGGACGGGCTCTTCTTCCTTATCTTCATCTCTTCAGGGCCTCCTGACCTCCTCGGATGAGGACCAGTGCGAGAGGGGATCCTCTCAACAAAGGTACTACCTCTCCCAGAGGAGGGTGGTGTAGTGGTGTCTTCTACTCGAAATTCCAGCGTCAGTTGGACGTTCTTGCCTATTTCCTGGATAGTCCAGGAGATAGGGCAAGAGACACCCAGAGCTGAGATGGCATTCTTCACTCTAATCTAATCTAACAGAATGGTTTTAGCGCGCCGAAGGCGCGCAGGGACAGTTTGGGGGCAGGCCCTTTCGACCCATCTCTATCTGTGTCATATTGGTACTTTAGCTTTTAGGTTCTCTGCATCATGTCTGAGTGTGTTAAGGGAGGAAAAGGAGAGGGTTAACGGCGTTTGTGTTTCTTGCTCTCTTCTGGGAGGGAGGAGGCTGTGATGATGATGTTGTGGTAGATGTGTCTGTGTCGTTTCAAATGGTTGTGGTATCAGTTGGAGTGGTGGTAGGTGGAAGGTTGCGCGAAGTCTTGTTATGGCCTGGTTGATCTCTGGGCAGCCGAATGTTTTTTGGATGTCTCTGGTAATCTCGTCTATGTCGTATGTGTCC
Organism: Pictodentalium vernedei; assembly: GCA_031216915.1. NCBI lineage: Eukaryota > Metazoa > Mollusca > Scaphopoda > Dentaliida > Dentaliidae > Pictodentalium > Pictodentalium vernedei. Next base: position 570,249,189 of record CM062297.1, on the reverse strand, counting down.
TTCCCGGGTTGCCTGTTTTCTGACCGTGGAGTAGATTCGGTGGTCTGGTCCTGGTTTTCTGGTCTGGAAGGGAGAGGTGAGTGGGGATCTGGAAGTGTCGAGAAGACAGCTTCCGACTCCATCTCAGTCTCCACAGGATTTTCCTCATCTATCGTTTCCAGCTGTGGAGTTGGGGGCAAGATAGGTGCCTCTGTGGGAGTGGGAGCGGAACTGGTGACTGTCTCTGTCTCCTCCTTTCCATCACTCTTCTCTCTCTTCTTTTCAAAGAAAGCCTCCAAGCGCCGGGAATCCTTACGCTTGGTGGACAGGCTCTTCTTCCTTGTTTTCCTCTTCTCGGGGCCTCCTGACCTACTCGGGTGAGGACCAGTGCGAGAGAAGGTCCCCTCGGCAAAGGTGCTACCTCTCCCCGAGGGCGGTGATTTTTTTTCTCTTTTTCTACTTGGAATTCCAGAGTCAGGTGGACTCTCATTCCTATGTCCTGGATAGTCCAGGTGATAGGACAAGAGATCCCCAGAGCTGCAATTGTCCTCTTCAGTCTAGCTGGTATTTCCATGATCCTTGATTAGGTCTTCATTCTCTGAAGTCATGCAGTATCATCACGCTCTTGCCTATTCCCTGGATAGTCCAGGAGATAGGGCAAGAGACGCCCAGAGCTGAGATGCATTCTTCAGTCTTGTTGGTATTTCCAATTTATCCATGATGTCAATGAGGGTGTTAACACTCTGAGCTCAGGGGTGCAAATGAAATTATGGCGGACGGCCGAATGGAGTGGTTTAACGCGCCGAAGGCGCGCAGGGACGGTATGGGGAACAAGCCCCTTTCGACCCTCATTAGCTGTAAATGATTAAATTCCACATGTCTATTCGTGTTGAAGGAGGATGATGGCGGAGATGGCCAACTCTGAACATGATTTTAAAAAATGTTATCCTCTTATCACCGGAACGTGTACAGACCGTAATAAACCTTCGAAACAAAAAAAAGACAAATTTACTGTTATTATATTGCATTCACATTCTACTATTCGCATTGTGTCCAATTTAATTTCAATTATTTCAAACTTGGCATATTTTTTCATTCGTCGTGTGACAGCAGCAAGCCTCTCTCATAGAAGTTGTTAACAAGTTGCCTCTATTCATTGTTTCCCTCCATTGTTTATTTAAGCTTTATTCACTAAGTTAATAAGGCATCTTATTAAGACCCAGTGAAAGATTACTTTAATCTTTACATTCAGTTCCCCGTGGGAACCCCGGGAAGTAAGCAGCACTTGTTTACTGTGGTAAACCAGTTCCGCTTTACTAGTAAAATAGGACCCAGTCACCAATGCTTGGGGTGAAAGTCCTCTAAAATGGGCAACATGTTGATCAACGATTGACTAAACTTGACTTCATCTCCATGTTGTGTCACGATTAGCCATGGTGCATAAATATGTGACGTTAACCACCAACAAACAAACAAACAACTTTACATTCAGTAAACGTATGTGTCAATGACACTGTAGCTCAACTTGTCAAGACATAATAATAACACTTTGGCCAGCCGCTGATTTGTCGCGGTTCTCGGACGAGAAGGCCATGGTTACCCCTGTACTCCCAACTGCCTCCCTATTCCCACGCTTCTCCTCTCCTCCCAACACTCGGAGACGAACTGCTTGATTACATCCCTTGTCCCATTCTTCCCAATCTCTCCGATTAGCATATTAACCCTCTCCTTTGAGTCTCCCCCTAACCACATGTCCTTCATTCTCCCATCCCACTTCCCCAATATACTCCCAGTGAATCTCATTCTTTTAGACTGGTACTTTGGGCATTCTAGAAGAAAGTGTTCCAGGGTCTCCACCATGTCCAAGTTACACACCTGGCACTCCCTTTCACCGTCTTTCCCAATTTTTCCCCTCAGCTCCAGGGATCGCGACCTCAGCTTGAACAACAGTGACCCCCCAAAGGTGCCATCAAGGTACTCTTCAAAACCTGGCTTCTCTTTATCACGCAGGCCACCCAAAGACCTCTTTGATTTGACCCCCTCTCGCCAATTACGGTTGCAATCCTCCATGACCCTTTCTCTGACGATTTTTTTACCCTGGTTTGCCCCAACGTCCAGGTCCGAGATCTCCAATGAGTAGTTCTCTACTAGCTCCCCCACTTGGACCATCCACCCCGTTTTGATATTTGAGGTGAAAATTCTGAGGAACATTACTTTACACCATCGGCTGTAGGGGAGATTTACCAAATAATTAAGATAACCGAGCTTCAACAGGTCTATCCTGTCCTTGATCCTCGTCCACCCAAGCTCACCCCTGATTGCTTCTAGCGCTGCAGCATTACTCGACCCCGTTATCCATCGGCCTGCATCGTTCTGCAGGATTTCCAAGCTCTTTACGGCCGTCTGGTTTAGGGGTACCATTTCCGTACCGTATGTTATACTTGGCAGCCCCACCATTTCCCAAATGGTTTTCCCCACGAAAACCTTATTGAAACTGTTTCTCCCTATAAGTTTCATTTGGTTGAGGATTCGCTTGTATAGTATGTGACACGGCAATAACATGGCGCCTTAGTTAAAAGGCTAGTAAAGGTGGGAGGTGTGGGTAACTAATTACAGCCAGAATGACTCTACCGCAGAAGCTATCTGACATGTTAACATGTCTGAATGTGGGTATCACCAGAAACTGGACCATCCATGTTTCTGGTGATACCTGCCAGGTGATATTGGACTTTCCAATACCACCTGAAATGGCTCCAACAAGGAGACAAAAGAAGCCAGCAGCCAGACCATCGGCCTCTCTGGGGAGTGGTAGCACCTTAGCCCAGTCGGGCTCTGGTCCACACCCAGAGGACCCTGAAAAGGCCAAGTGCAGGAGAAAGAAGAAAAGTCCATCCACTAAGCGCCGGGATGCCTAGAGGCCTGGAAGAGAAAGCCTGGTGAAACCGCAAAGAGAAGGAAGAGGAAACAATAATTTATTACTGTTTATCTCATTCTGGTCATTCTCCTTTTTTAACGATCAGAAGTTTTTTGGTGTAATTCTTGTAACAACTACGCATGTCAGGATTGGTTTTCAATTCACCTTTTCAGTTGGATTATTCCACTGATCTCAATATAACTGGATTGCTGGAACGTAATCGAAAACGTCGACACCAGAAATGCCCCTACCATGGCGTCACGTCAATCGACGCGGTAACTCCTCCCATAGGTGACGTTTGACCTGTTCACCTTTGACTGCAGATGAAAACACTGCAGACGACTATACGGAAAAATATACAATGAACGGCCGGTCCGTCGACTGTTTTGTAATAGAATTAATTTTTATATTGATTTAATTTTTTGATAATTTAACTTATACGTATATAATTTATAACAACGCCAAGAACCTGTTGTATCAGAAGTTGCGGCAAAAGAAGGAAGAAATCTGAAAAATCAACATTCCACATGTAAATAAAATAAAAAAAAATCTTTCTTCTCTTCGCATGGCTGTAGCGGGTAGGCCTATCAGTCTACATTTAATGTTTTTCAAACAAATGTTTATTTATGAGTGAAAGGAAGCGTGCAATGGATTAACTGATAGATTATTTATTGCAGTGCCAGTGGTGTCGAAAGCGGGTGAAGTATGTGTGGAAGTGTGTGTGTGTGTTGGGGCGGGGGGGGGGGGTGGTAACCCCATCAACAAACACACAACCACGTTATTTTTTTTTATAAATGAAGAGATATTGTAGGCTACTACATTGTGTTGCAGTCGCAGAGTAGTATTTTTATTAAAAATAATTATTTTACTGAGCTTAACGTTTTACTAGTAATTTTCTCAACGGATTCGGTCATCATCGAGCAATAAATAATAAGTAGGCCTAAGGCCTACAGATTTTTTAAAAAAAATCTGCCGATTACCAAGCATTGCTTTTATCCGCACACAGTCATGTAATATTAAATGAAAGTGTCAATGACACTGTAGCTCAACTTGTCAAGACAAAGACATGTGCATGTATAGTATGTGACACAGCAATGACAAACATCTAGGTAATGACCTGATAACAAAGGTACACACAAAGTATTGTAACGGTCTGTACATAAATACTGACCGTTGCCTGTAACAAATGTATAGGTAAAGTATTGTAAAGGTGGGTGACAGTCAGATACTAAACTAGAAAAAAATCTTTGAGTCCCAGAATGGGTCTGACTGAACCCCAAAATATTTGTTCTCATAGCACAGTGATAACAAAGGCACCCCAAAACACACTCGTTCCTGTCCCAAGGTGAAAACAAAGATACCCAAGAAGTTTTGTGAAGTTCAGTTCATAAATACGATCTGTATAGAACTTGTGACAAAAAACTGATTGGACCTAATTTCGGTACATAATGGCCATTGGCAACCATCTTGAATTTTGGACCGCACCCAGAAACACTCATTCTCGTCCCAGGGTGATAACAAAGGTACCCAAGAAGTTTTGTGAAGATCGGTTCATAAATACAGCCTCTACCCTGAGCCGTATTGACATGTGTGCTTACATTGTGTTAGTAGCACTGAATAAATCAAAGTTCATCTAATTTGCATATTTTCTGCACGAAAAAAAACCCTTACAATATGTGATGTATTCCATGTTACTAAACATTCATACAAAAATTTATTCAAATCAGAACTTTCATACAGAAGTTCTGTACAAAAGACTGATTGCACTAATTTTGGTACAAAATGGCTGCTGGTGGCCATCTTGAATTTCGGACCACACCCAAAAACACTCGCTCTCATCCCACGGTGATAACAAAGATACCCAAGAAGTTTCGTAAAGATTGGTTCATAAATATGGCCTCTAGTCCGAGCCGTATAGAAGTTGTGTACAAAAAACTGATTAGACCTGATTTCGGTACAAAATGGCCACTGGCAGCCATCTTGAATTTTAGACCGCACCCAGAAACACTCGTTCTCGTTCCAAGGTGATAACAAAGGTACCCAAGACATTTCGTGAAGATCAGTTCATAAATACAGACTCTAGCCCGAGCCGTATTGACATGTGTACTTACTGTGTGTAAGTCGCACTGAAAAAAATCAAAGTTCATCTAATTTGCATAATTTCTGCACGAGAAAAAAAACCCCGTATTATATGTGATGTATCCCATGGTACTAAACATTCACACAAAAAATTATTCAAATCAGCGCTTTCATATGGAAGTTCTGTGCAAAAACTGATTGCACCTAAATTTGTACAAAATGGCTGCCATCGGCCATCTTGAATTTCGGGCCGGACCCAAAAACACACGTTCTCGTCCCACGGTGATACCAAAGGTACCCAAGAAGTTTCGTAAAGATCGGTTCATAAATACGGCCTCTAGCCCGAGCCGTATTGGCATTTGCACTTACAGTGCAGAAAGTAACACCAAAAAAACATCAAAATCAGTCTAATTTGCACAATTTACGCACGAGAAAAAAACCTGTATTATATGTGATGTATCCCATGGTACTAAACATTCATACAAAAAATTATTCAAATCAGAGCTTTGATATGGAAGTTCTGTACAAAAAACAGATTTCTGCATCGTCGGTACAAAATGGTGGCTGGCAGCCATCTTGAATTTCGGACCGCACCCAAAAACACTCGTTCTCGTTCCACGGTCATAACAAAGGTACCCAAGAAGTTTCGTAAAGATCGGTTCATAAATACGGCCTCTAGCCCGAGCCGCATCCAATTGTTGACGTACGGACAGACGGACGACGGGCCATGACAAAAGCTCAAATTTGGCTTCGCCAAAGTTGAGCTAAAAATCATCTAGGCCAAAGCTAGTTCTGATTGCAAATTTAGTTCTCAAGCACTGCACTCTCGCCCATTTTTAAATTGGGGCTTAATAACACTTTCAACAGCCAGGGGCATGTCGTTTTGTCAGTTTTGCAGTTGGACTAGAGCCTAGACTCGCTAGAGGAACATCCCTAGAATCTGTCTCTCTCACCCAAATAACGTTAATATAACAATAACATGTTCTTTTGAGGGCGTTATGGTTCATTAAGGGCCCTAGAAAAATGATTAACAGCCCGACGGCCACTTAAAGGTCCGAGACGAAGTCGAGGGCCGTTAATGGTCCCGAGGGCTGTTAATCATTTTTTCGAGGGCCGTTAATGTACCATGACGCCCGAAAAGGAATATGTTATTACTACTTACAAAAGGACGCCATTTCAAGCCACTGCAGACATTTTTGATTTAGAAATAAAAGAACGCCATTTCAAGCCACTGAGACATTTTTGATTTAGAAATAGAAGAACCGGATTGTCGTCTGTTTATTCACAAACAAAGGTCAAAGTTCAAAGTTGAGTACAATTTATTTGGATGTCTCGAAAAAAGGATTGCTGGAATTTGGCTGAAGCGCTTTAATTACAAACTCACGCCGTTATTTACAAAATGAGATTATTTATCGTATCAATACTCACCACCACTTTTAAATCCTAAATGAAGTTAATAATCCGAAATAAATCATTGTTTAATCCGTTTTTGTTGGAATAAATGGACAACAACATTTCGAGCACATCAGTGTCATTTTTCCGGAACATAAATTACCCACAATTCTGGGCTATCGGGCCGTTTTCATTATTAACGCTATTTTTGCGGGCTGTTATTGAGTCTTATCGTCCACCTCAAATCATTTTAATAACTCAAGGAGCGCCCTATAAAGTGGTAATAATAAGTAAAAGCCCAAGTGGTGAACTCACCGCTGACTGATGAATGAATGCTTGGCATTTCCAATGATTGAATGACCATGTTTCTCAATTGAAAAGTTCAACAAAGTAGAGGGGGCCTCGCCATATAAGGCTTAAACCTCGTCCAATTTTGCACGAATCATCCACTTCTATTCGGGCGAAAGCGTGTCGCGATTCATTTTTGTATCAAATCAATTTTGAATTGTTGTTGCGGAAAGTGACTGCTGAGTGTTGTCAATGCTGTGTCGTCGGGTTAATCTTTCTATAAAAGTATAATTTTATTAAAAGGATCCGCCGGCTGATGTACTTCCCTCTGGAACTCTGTAAGATTCCATCATCCCATGCCTACCTCAGGGCGTAGCTACGGGAGTGTGTGTGTGGGGGGGGGAGGGGGGAGGCAGGCCCCCAAAACGTTTTTCGCACCCCCCCCCCCCAAAAAAAAAATAAAATTATTTACTATGAATAGGTTCCTAATGCACACATCATCTCACTATTGCCGAATAACCATCATTCGTTTACGCTTGACAAAAGCATCTTTGGTGTCTGTCCGCCGACGTCCTGTCAAAGTGTTATGAGGGCGAATTTCGGCTGATCGGCGTGCTTGTAAATCCTCTCAGGTGCCAACGAAATGATTGGAAATCGCTCCTAGAGAGCTGAAATATGAAAAATGTTCCGGGGGGACACCCCCTTCAGTACCCGTCCACCTCAGGCTTTCGGGAGATGCCTTTGGCATCTCAACCCAGGACCCCCCATGTAAAGCTCAGCCCCCTCCCCCCCCCCCCCCTATTTTGAAATCTTGACTACGCCCCGGGGCTATCTTAGCCACCCGGGGCATTGTTGAGAAGAGTCTTACAATAAAATGCGAGATCTGGGTTTCCATCCATGAGGTTATTCGTGTAGGTATTGAGTAAATCATCGGTCCACTTCTCTGTGATGTAATTTAGGCGCTTGGAGTTTCGCCTCGCTTGTGCCGAAAAATACAAGTACGGTATGCTTTATGATTTAATGTCGATTCATTTCAACAAAAGAATGATTTGTAAAGAAGATGGGGGGGGGGGGGGGGGGGGCGAAGCACAGGTACTCGACACAAGCTGGGAAATCGAAAAAAAAATGATATTTGATACCATTTTTGAATCGATGCTGATGTGCCCCTATAATGGAATATAAATATTAACAAGGTTCACAACTCGCTTTTCGAAAACGATAGCACACCTCTTCGTTATACCCCCCTCAAATTTGATTCACACAACGTATCCAACAGTATCCGGTATCAGTAGAAAGGGGAATGAATGAGCTTTACAGTGATGTATTACACGACCGTTGGGTGTTCTTGGGTTGTTCATGATAACTGGGAGAAGTCGCAGAAAAGGCCGAAAAACATTTAGTTTAAACTGTATTTATTTCCAAAGTGTGAAAGTACAATTTATACAATACAATAGAAACATACAACTAATAAGGAAATTGATTCAGCAGCAAGCTATAAGCTTATACTCGGCTGTTTCCAGTTAGACGTTTAGCTAATCGTATATCTTAGGCGGCTAACAGTTATGCACGCACAGTTGCACTCTCACGATCGGGATCCGGCATAGAAAAGGAGTGGGTATTATTGTAGTTTTCTTCTACGTTTTTTGGGTAATAGTTGTCCAGTTTATACCAAGTCCCGGTCGTGTGCGTGTTGTACTGTTATTACACGTTGGCTAAAACTGAACTGATAAAGAAAACAAACAAATAAAATAACAAAAAAAAAAAAAAAAAAAGACATAAGAGTGTGAAGGACTAATGAGTCACAGAGAATGGAAGATGTTTGTGGAGTAATGAAGTGTGCAATGCGAAACGTTCCAAACAGGGATGTCATCGGTAGACACGATGGATAATTCAATAAAGCATGGCTAGATAGTGGGGCACCTCCCCCGCAAACACACCCCGCCGCAACAATACCAAGCAACGCAGGCACAACGTTGTTGGCACCGAAAAAAACGATACATAACTGTGCAGCAACGCTATGCGTTTGCTGGGTCAAATGGGAATGCGAGCGAAACACAAAGACGCTAACTTGGCTTTCGTGTATAGTTGGGTGGCGGGGTGTTCAGTGGCAGTGGCGGGGAGGGAGTGGTCACACCCGTTAAAATGTAGTTGGTAAGGTATAGTAGTTTATACATGTAGGTGAGGGGCGGATATACCTGGAAGCTGCTCAATTGGGGCGAATCCCAATTCTGGGAGAGTGGGAGTGACGGCGTACGCGAATAGTTATACCTTGGGGGAGGAAACAGGAAGCATAAACAGAGACAAAGCGGGGCAGGACGTCTGTCTCGCTTTGTCTACTTCCCCTGCTCAAGGAGTGGGCCTCAAGGTGTGTATACCCCCAGGAGAACTAAAGCTAGAACCTTTTCGATAGCAGAATAAATTGATGTACCGCCTCGAAGATTGATCGATTTTGTGACTCTGATAAAAGTTCACTTCCGTAAATAAGGGTGTCAGCGTTGATTTCGAAATTTAATCTGCCTATGGTCGCGTCCCTTACATTATTGAAAAACGTGCAAAACAGCAGAAAGTGTTCAGTTGTTTCGCGATCGCCACAGCTGCAGGAGGTATAGTATCAGACAAGTGATTTTTAAATAGGTGACCTTATAGGTTGCTACATTCTAAACGGAGTCTGCAGTGGAGGATTTGGGCTTATCGTGATTTGTGATTCATGTAGAATTTGGGAATAATTCGTTTGCCATTGTTGAGGTAAGCTTTAAAATTTAGAAGATTATGGTTTTCTCTCACGTCGTTTGGTAACTCGTTCCAAAGTTTAGTAGTTGATGGAAGAAAAGACGACTGGTGGTGACTCGTTCGAAACGATGGAGTATTCAGGTTTGACGTTGTCCTAAGGTTGTAACTCTGCATATCCGACAGGGCGGGGGGTATCATCAATGAAATGTAGGGGGTGCTAAGCCGTGGTACATTTTAAAATATTGTATGAGCTTATGTTTTTTACGTTTTGACTCCAATGTTTCCCAACCAGTCTCTGTGTGTATCGACTGTTTGCTTGCACCTTTTGTAGCTCCAGTACAGAGTCTGGCTGCTTCAATTTGTATTTTGTCAAGAGAATGGGATTGTTCGGTGCTGCAGTTGTCCCACACAACATCAGCATATTCTAAAGCGGCCCATCCACAGTCAATATAATTGTCAATATTATTGACTCAATATTATTGACAATATAATGTTTGCCCTCAACTGCACTATCATTTTGATCAATATTTCTTTCATTTCTGATTCGACAATCATAGGATTGATTGATCAATCTTTGATTGATTTTGCCATGTTGATGGCTCTGTGTTTTTGACAAGAATGAAATATTGATCAATACAATTGATGTGACAAAAATGCACATCAATATTATTGACAATACGTCAATAAATATTTGAGCTCTCTGATATTCTTCAATACATTGATCAAGTCTTCAATATCGCCCATTCATGATCAATAAGATTGTCAATATAAATTATTGACAATTATATTGACAATCATATTGAGTGTGAATGGCCCGCTTATAAAACGGGTCGTATGAATGCAAAGTATATTTTTTCGAGTACTCTGCGGTCAAGTCTGTATTTTAAGTGCCTGATCGTGCCCATCCTTTGCCACCCTTTAGTCGTAACATCAGTAATGTGAGCTGACCAGTTGCCACGGTCGTTAAGGGTAAGGCCTAGGTGTTTATGCTTTTTGACGTGGTTTATGTTTTGGGCAGACATTACCAATGGGGGATGTGATCATGTGGAGGTTTTTCGTGTGATTAGCATTGTTTCGGTTTTGTTTGGGTTGAATTTGACTAGCCAAGTCTTTGTCCAGTTTTCTATGCCTCTGATATCATCATTAATAATTTCAGCGGCTGCGCGAGGGACTTCGACTATGAGAAACAACGTAGTGTCAACGGCGAATAGTCTTATGTTGCTTCTAATATTTTCAACTGTATCGTTTATATATATTAAAAATAGCAGGGGACCTAAGATCGAACCTTATGGAACGCCGGCAGTTACATATTTCCAGGATGAAGATACAGAGTTTATACACACTCGTTGTTGTCTATCCATCAAGTAGCTACCGAACCAATGTAGAAGGGGACCAGTGATACCAATACGTTCGAGTTTGTATAAGAGTCCTGCGTGCCAAACTTTGTCGAAAGCTTTGCTAATGTCGCAGAAGACCACTCGAATTTCTTTATTTTCATCAAGACCTGAACTGAACAGGTGATATATCTCGGTTAGCTTCAGGTCAGTAGAGTCAGATGGGAGGAACCCAGATTGAAGGGGGTCAGCAGAGAGTTTGTTTGCAAGAAGGTTATGATATGTTTGAAAATGCATCTTTCGAGGACTTTGCTTAAACAGCTAAGTAAAGTTATCGGTCGATAATTTGCGGCAATATGTGGGTCCCCAGCTTTGAAAACCGGGATAACGTTACCTCTTCTCCATTCTTTTGGAAAGAATGATCGACTTAGCATCCTATTGAAAAGTAGTGTTAGAGGGGTAGCTAACGAAGAAGAGCAGTGCTTTAACAACTTGGGACTGATGCAGTCAGGGCCACTTGCCTTTGACACGTTCATCGAGTTTAGAACTTCCTCGGTGGTAAGGGTGATCTGGCTTAAAGTCGGTCGATTGGGATCAAAGTACGCACGGGAAAGGGAAAGGCCTATGTCATTTACAGATGAAATGTTACAGAAATAATCATTTAGAATGTCGGCTTTCTCTCCTTCAGATGGCGCTGCTATGTCGCTCGTTATGTAGTCGGGCATGGGCACTTAACTCTTAAAAAGAGCTAGCTTAAGTGTTTTCCACCACTCAGATGGGGATGTAGTCGGGGAGTTTAGAGTATTATCAATTTTTCAGAAGTAATTCTGTTTAGATTTCCGAACCGCGCTGATAACTTCATTTCTTTTCTTTCTATATTTTTCCCATGATTGGGGACTGTTTTTGGTTTTGGCTATATGGTGGAGTCGTTTTCTTTGACGAATCAGTCTCCTAATATTATTGTGGAGCCATTTAGGCTGATCGGGCCTAATAGTAGCTATTTTGTGGGGTATACATTTATATGCTTTACTTAATATTATGTTCGAGACTTCGCTCGCAGCTGACGTGATGTCACAGCTAGTGAGCAAATCGGACCAGTTGACTCGACACAGTTCCCTATTCATTTCGGGGAAGTCGCCCTTATCGTAAAACCAAACAAGGCGGGTGTGAGGTTTGGCTGCTTTCTTGCATAGGTTGATTGTCGCAGACACTGGACAGTGGTATCTAATATAATTACCCAGGAACGGGTCACTAACTTCCGCCGTGACAATTGGGAGATCATTACTGACCAGAATTAGATCGATCAGTGATGCTGACCGTTCATAGTAGTACGTAGGTGCATTAATAAGCTGTTTTAGATTAAACTGAGAGATGAGTTGGATGAGGCGCCCCGAGTAGCCTTTGGACTGATCGTCGTTGAAGTCGCCGGTTAGAAAAATGTTCTTAGTTCCGACATCTAGGGCTCGATCTACGGATGCTTCAATTAAATCCCACATCTCGCTATCTGCGTTTGGGGGCCTGTAAAGGACTCCGATAAGAATCGATCCGGAAGAAGAGTATACTTGAGCCCACAGACATTCAAGGTTGGGAGTGTCTAAATCTGGGCGAGGTTTGAATGGAAAGCCCTTCTTAATATACATAATTACACCCACACCTCTGGAGCCGCGGTTTTTCCGTAAGGGTGCCTGGAAACTTGGGAGGAGGATTTCGTCATTCCTTACTTCCGGGTCCAACCACGTTTCGGAGAATGCGCATACATAATAAGAGGGAGCTTCACAACTCAGTGTATCTATTTTGGAGCGTAGGCTTTGCACATTGAGGTGAAAGACCAATAATCCATTCGCTTTGTAGGGAGGGGATGTGTCTGAGGAACTGTTAGAAGAGATCGAACCTGGAGTACTCATTTCAATATCACCTGACATATAAAAAAGTAGTACAAGCCAGAATGAGTTAACGACAAAACAGAGTATTAAGTTATTCTTGGGGAAAAACGACGACGGAACCGCACATGGGGTTAGGTATCGGATAGAAAAGGTAGTAAATTGATAGTTTCCAAGCGTAGCGGTCTCTATCGTGTTTAGGACAAGCAGCAAAATAGCCATCAGGGTTAGCCCGCGTACGCCGAATTTGAGGAATAGCATTATTAGCAGAACGCAGTTGTAGTCTAGCCGGGTTTTTTTTGGAGGGTACCCCAGATCGGGCCTTTGGAGCAAAAAGACCAACTCTCATCCGATAAATATTTAGTTCAGCCATTGTGTAATAAAAGATTTGGTGCCGGTAGGTGAGAGTTGATCAGGTGAATTAAACATATCGGGTGTCCAGGCGAAGACAGGCCTGTCTGGGACGCACACGCACAGCCGATTCGCACACTGAAAGGTATGGAGTGATCCATACAAGAGAAGAATGGTAAGTTGACATAAGGTTTGCGTGGTATGGTACAAATATATACAGTTAATATAAAGTAAAGAACACATAGGTTTATATACATGATGGTGGGATAATTCCCAGGAGTATGTAGTGACTGGAGATGGAAAGTTGGTGGTGGTTGGGTCGGTGTGAGGTTACAACGAGTGGACTTAACACAGACAAAGAGAGTCGTAGTATATGTATAGGAATCTTCGTATGATTTAGGTTTGCGTTGAAGGTAAAGGAACTCAACAGCTGAGGGGATGTAGTAAGGCGACACGGATGCTGCAGGTCCATCCGAGCACAGTACTGCTCAGACGAGGTAGCTTTTACCAAGATTTAAATGTTGGCTGTTGGACATCTGATTCGAACGGGTGGGGGTTTCGGGGTGCTTGGGCACCCTGTTTCGGGTGCATTCTGTCAGGCAGTGTTAGGTGTCGATAGCTGTAAGTACAGTCAGATCCAATGCTCCGGATCGACAGTTATCTGTTTTGAGGAGACAGCCCAAATATGTTAAAATAGAGTTTATAAGTTAGAAGTGGGTTAATACGTTTACTAGGTCCAGCGCATTCGGTCAGACAGCGAGAGAGGGGGGTGCCCGTTAGCGCAGTCTGACCCAATGCACCAGATCGAGAATTGTTGTTTTGAGACAAAAACCGAAGGCATATCAAAGCGAACCCATATGTCGGCCTATGGGTTAGTATACTCGCAAGTGTCAGTGTACTTATTTAAACAGTGAGAGTGTTCGATGCCCGTACGCACACTCCAATCCAATGCACCGAGGCGAAGGTAATCTTTCTTGAGAAGAAACCAAGGAATATTAAAGTCATGTCCAAGCTTTACTTATTGGTAATTGATTCACGGCTGTTTCAGCACATCCGATCAGGCAGTGGTTATGGGCGATGTGCATAGCAACGGCCTGATCCAATGCACCTTACCTATGATTATGTTTGCAGATGTGCTTCGAAGAAGAACCACAGGGCATAGAGTCGTCGAGTCGGTGACGCCTGGGCAGAATGAGAATATAAATCTATATGTGTTCGAAGATTAGTCGCGGTGCCCGTTCGCACTGGGGCTATAAGGTGGTAATCCATTTGGAATTAGGAAGGTATTAGATGAGGAACTGTGGGATACCGATCACAAGAAATACTGCGCAAGATTCATCAGAACATCAGTACCATCGAATGCCTGTCTTAGCGTTTTAGTAGAGCCGGACGGCCCCTTCATGTTACGAAAAGGTCGAAAATTGACTCGAGGGACAGTGAGCTGTGATCGGGTTCAGATGGAACGAGGCGAGCGGGGTATGCCCTAGGTGATTGATTCGGTCTATTGATAAACAAGACCGAATAAGTTAACCCTTTGAACCCGAGAGGCCGCTCCCCCGGCCAGGAACGTGGTACATCATATTTTCATTAAGTACGATAGCTGGTAAGTGGTGAGTGGGCGACAGGTGTTGGTAGACGATTGAGTGAGGCAGGAGGGGTGGTTTCAGAGTCGGACACCGCTGCACTAACGAACGACAGTGTCCGTATCAGACAGCACGCCTCCGGCCTTCGCTGTGACATTAGGCATTAGGCTAGTGTAACTGGTATCGGTTGGTATACTAGGGAGGTAGATAGATATTTTTTTTATTCACCAGTATACTAAGCAAATACAGAACTGACAAATGTGTACAAATCTACAATATCCAATTTACAATAATAAAGCGGGCCATCCACACTCAATATGATTGTCAATATAATTGTCAATAATTTATATTGACAATCTTATTGATCATGAATGGGCGATATTGAAGACTTGATCAATGTATTGAAGAATATCAGAGAGCTCAAATATTTATTGACGTATTGTCAATAATATTGATGTGCATTTTTGTCACATCAATTGTATTGATCAATATTTCATTCTTGTCAAAAACACAGAGCCATCAACATGCCAAAATCAATCAAAGATTGATCAATCAAAGATTGATCAATCAATCCTATGATTGTCGAATCAGAAATGAAAGAAATATTGATCAAAATGATAGTGCAGTTGAGGGCAAACATTATATTGTCAATAATATTGAGTCAATAATATTGAGTCAATAATATTGACTGTGGGTGGGCCGCTTAAGGCACATACACAATAAGAGATAATATTAATTTTTAAGGTGTATACTGGCAGGGAAAGGCATAGCCAGATTGGCTGTCTTCCTGCCTTTCCCTATAGGAAAAAAAACCATAGAAGAGTAAGAGAGATAAAAGATAAAAGCGGGGAGAAACAAGGCATGTACAACATTGTGCTTTCTCAGTATTGTTTAAATTAATTTTTCACCGTGTCTAATGTACCGACGTCTATTATAACATCTGGGTGTGTGCACGTGATGGTCGTACTTCAAGGACACCCAGGCGCCGCTGAAATGGCCCCATTCAAACACAAAGGCTGATATAATCGTATATATGTTTGACAGGGGACCAAGTCATGAGGCTGCCTTGGACGAGCTCCAGACCAAGTTAGGTTGAGGACGATAATTCACAAAGGACAGTTTAACAACAAACGTCCACTGTATATTACATCCTAGTTATCCACTAGGAAATAACAGACACTGGACAGGATCGCTGAGGCTACACCTAAAAATAAAGATAGTGCTAGACAGCACAGTCGGGACAATACGGATTTGAGCAGGAGATGTTATTCTCGTAAGAAGAAATAAGTTTAGCTGTTAACTTACTTTTGAATTCTCTCCTGTTGTTAAGTTTCCGAAGGTCAATGTCTAATTCGTTCCATAATTTGGGGAATGCAAAGATTGGGAAGGTATCAAGCGTTTTGGTTCTCGTTCTATGAGTACGAATCTGACCCGTTTGTCGAGTATTCATAAAGGTTTCGTTATGCACGGTTGAGAAAAAATCATCAAATGATCCTGGCAGGTTTCTATTGTGTCAGTCAAACAAGAACAGGGAGGCATGTAATTTATATAAATCTTTAATCTTCAGTATATTATCTTTGATAAATAAAGGGTCAGTATGGGCATTATATTTTTGGTTGTTTATAATTCTTATTGATCGCTTCTGTAATTTACAAAGACGATTACAGGCTTTTGAGCCCCCCCCCCCCCCCCCCCCCCCCCCCATAATGGAATTCCATAACTCAAATGGCTTTGTATAAGTGCGAAATATAGAGTTTTCATGACTTTATGTGGAAGAACTTTCTTTACCTTATTGAGGGTGTAGTTTGCGAGAGCGACTTTCGAGCAAATATGCGATACATGGCCTTATAGGAAAGATTCTCATCAAGATTTATACCAAGGAATTTGAGATATTTTTCAGTCTCATAATAACCAACTCTATCAATAACTTGATTGTTTATCCGTATTTGATGGGATGTGACGTTCTTGTCCCTGTTACAAGGATTAAGTATAATGTATTTAGTTTTCTTAGCGTTTAGTAATAAGTGGTTAGCAGCACACCAATCAAATATTTTTTGAAGTTCTTCATTAAAGTCCAAGACTAGAGGGTTTATATCCGCACCGGATTTGTATACCGAAGTGTCATCTGCAAAAGATTGTAGGTTTAGCTTTGTTGACTTATGTATATCGTTTATATATATGAGAAAGAGTATAGGGCCGAGAATAGAATCTTGAGGAACTCCACATGTTAGTTCAGCTGGACCAGATTTACTGTCCCCAAGAGAGACATATTGGGACCTTCTATGGAGATAGCTCTTAAACCAGTTGTTTGCATGACCTCTTATCCCATAGTAGTCCAGTTTTTTAATTAATATTTCATGACTTATGGTATCGAAAGCTTTAGAGAGATCCAGAAACAGGGTTATCGTACTATCTTTACTGTCTTTATTGTTCTCAAGAGCCATGTATGTTAGCAGTTGCATAGTCGGATGTAAAGTACTATGCCCTTTCCTGAACCCGTATTGGTGTTGGTAAAGAATATCATATTTATTTAGAAATTTTACAAGTCTTACAGACATGAGTTTTTCAAGGATTTTGGTAAATACGGGAAGAATGCTGATCGGCCTGTAGTTTGTAAACTCCTTCTCGTCTCCCGATTTAAAGACAGGTATAACTTTAGCAATTTTCATCCTATCCGGAACTTTCCCCTTACTGAAAGAAGAATTCATAATATGTGCAAGTGGTTCCGCAACCAAGTTTATTGAGTGTTTAAGGATGGTGGACGTAAGATTTTCACAGTCTTGACTTAGTCTAAACATATTTTATTTGTCATAAAGTACAAAAAGGATTGGAGAACAAGTTACAAAACTTAGTTAATCTCCTTTCCCTAGATACATTACAGAAATTTGACATCGCGGCATGACAATACATATGAATCAGGTAAACTACAACGGTAAATTCCATGGATCAAAAAAATTTGAAAATATTGTAACTGGAAAGACAAGTTAGGAAATTTATAATACAATAGTTGGCTAGATTATCGTCAGAGTATTTAGATGTTATTGTCGAATAGATAGCAGGTGATGGGGTACATTTGCTTCCACAGAATATTATATTTTGGTACTAAGTCTTGACTTAACGTTGGCCTCATGGCATTTACTATCCTTGTGATTTCAAAGGACGACGTTGGTGTGACGAATAGGGTATCGTGGCGTGGATCATTTAGGAACTCAGTAAATAACTTACGCGGCTTGGTTATTAGCTTGGAGGTTTGACTTCCTATATTGGCAAAAAAGTATTAAACTCCTGTGCAATCGTATTTGAATCATATATCGTCCTGTCACGATGATGGAATAGTGAAGGCAAATTGCGTTTGCTTTTGTTTATATTTAGTGCTTTATTTAAGACTTCCCATGTTTTCCGCATGTTATTTTTATTTTCTAGAAGAGTTTTTTCATAATACATTGCTTTACTTTGTTTTTTAATCTTGTTGAATAACTTACAGTAATTTTTGTAATTTTCGATATTCAGTTCTGTAGGAGATCTTAGTTTTTTGTGGAAAATTTTGCTTTTGTTATTGGCAGAGATAAGAAGTCCTTTTGTCATCCAGGGTTTTTGCTTAATAAATTGTTTGTTTGGCTTATGTTTTTGCAGCGGAAATGCTGTTTCGAAGGCATTCATGTAAGTATTGATGAAGATTTCGTAGCTTTCGTCGGGACAATCTGATTCCAATACTCCAGAAAAATCACATTGGGACAACAACAGTTTAAAGTATTCAATAGTAGTAGAATTTATTTTCCTAGTCAAAGCCGGTTTTATCCTATCCTGCTTGGGGTTTGTTGGTTCGATATAAAAAATGCCAAAGTGGTCAGATACATCTGTAATGATTATTCCAGATGTAAAAGGAATTGCGATATTACTGGAAAAAATATGATCTATGAGTGTAGCGGACTGAGGTGTTACTCTAGTGGGTTTGGTAATAACAGGCACAAATCCTTCACTAAACATCTGCTCTATAAACAAACCAGTCTTGGAATGAGAAGCTGATTTTAAGAGGTCAATATTAAGGTCGCCCATGATTAATGATGATTTTCTTTCTTTGGTTAGTGCATCAGTTAAGTAGTTCATTTTTTATATGAATAAGTCCATGTCTGCTTTAGGGGCAGTATTGGGTCTATAGATTACACCAACGATTCTCGCTGAATTCTTATACTTCAGTTCGACAAACAGTGACTCAAAAACGTGTGGTATGAAGATGGAAAGGTCATGCCGAACACTAAATGTTATATCAGCTTTAATGAAGAGCCCAACACCTCCACGCCCATCGTCGTCACGGGTTCTTGTATTTTTTTTGTATCTGGTGGTAACCTTCTAGACAATAAGATATATTGTCAGGGATTTGAAATACTTCTGTGAGGCCGATGATATCGAATGAATTCTGGGGGCTATTCGTTTCAACAAGTAGATGATGTAGGGAGTCCCAGTGGGCTTGTAGGCTTTGACAATTGATATGAAATGCCGAGAATGATCTATTAGTACCATGAAGCTCAGCACGCACCTCACAGGGAGTGAAATACTTACTATTTATAGTGTTGCATACCGGCAGAGAGTTATTATCTTCAGTCAACGTACCAGTTGCATCATTTAATATGTGACTAAGTTCATATTCAGGTTTTGTCTGGATCTCGTCCAATCTTACACTACCCGCCATGACTAACAGTCCAACCATCAGTAGCATCATCACATAAGCATGTGATAGGAGTTGCCGTTCTTGTACATGTGGGTTTATCAGTTGTTGCTGAGAAGTTAGAAGCTAGTTGTATAGTGACACATGAGTTAATTCGTGGTGAATCCAAGTACAATGCTGTACAATAAAAACAGAGATTTAAATTACAAAATAATATGTGAAATATAATTTCCAATACACCGCCTTGGCGGGAGGAGAAAAGTTGTCTCTGGTTCTGCAGACTACTGTCTATAGCATATCATTAGGATCATTTCAATTTCAATTATTTCCCACTTCGATTTAGGTAAATGACATTTTTTCTCTCACAAAGACAAATAGTAACTGTTCATTTACTCTTAAGATTTGAAATTTCATTCATAGTAGACAACAGAGAGGATGCTGACAGTCCCTGCACCATCGGAGCTGTGAGATAGTGACCCTATCCCAAGGTCTCGTCATCAGCAGAGTACAGTCCTTCCTCTCTGCTTATTCATTGTTGTTGATATACCGTTTAGAGTGGAGAAAATTTCTTAAAGTCAATTTTCTAAATTCAGTAAAAAGCAAATTATTTTCCAAATCGGATAGAGTGTATTTTAATTAATTTAATTGAACACTCGATGAGTGACTTCCAAAGCAAACAAGTGGAATGTGTGTATCAAGGCAGATCATGAGTGGTCCATGCTTACTTCGACTGCACCGACCGACAATAGCCTTGGGTCAAAAGCTAGTCTAAGTTCCACGGACATATTCGTGTTTGGTCGAAGTGAATTTACCGTTAGGTTACACGGACATCTTATTGCTTGGACTAAGTGAATTTACCGTTAGGTTACGGTTGCAGTGATAACAAAAGAAGCACATTAACTGCTTGTGAAACTATTATTACTTTCTGGAGTCAATGAAACGTGACTTAGAAACGAAAGGCCCTTTCGAGTAAATTCTAGCATTATAAACTACAATATTACATGGTATTTTATTTTCTGTTACTCGATTCTTGTTTTCCTCTTGAAAAGATCATTTTAAATGACAACCTTAATTTAATTAGTTATCAATTAATTTATTATTAATCTAATTTAGTTTTTATATGTTGAATTTATTTTTATTTTATTGCTTTATCAACAATTAATAAATTTATTATTATTATTACTATTATTATTACTAGTATTGTTAATATTATTATTATCACAATTCTATCAGTATCAGCAATAGGAATAAATAATTGATACTCAGTTTATAAAAAAACAAAAAAACAAAAACAAAAAAAACAAAAAAACAAACAAAAAAAAAACAACAATACCTCAGTAATTAATAATCAACATTACCTGTAATTAATAACAGTTAATGGTAGCTATTAATTCGTATAATCAAGTGACGGATCATAAAAGTCAAATAATTAATTATTATAATAAATTAACCATCAATTACTAATCAGGTACTTAATATAATAGAAACAGTTACAACAGTAATAATTTAGTGTAATATATTAAGATAATTAATATATCGTTAATAATTACTAGTCATCTATCAGTCTATCAATAATAATTTAGTCTAATATATATAGATAATTAATATATCGTTAATAATTACTAGTCATCTATCAGTCATTGATCATTGATTACCAATCGCTTATTATTTTAATAAGTTAATTACTACTAATTAGTAAATAAATATAAGTTTATAGATTTATAGAATCAATTTATTTGAATTTTTAATTTGTTTTTTCTTCAACATAAATGTTTCCTAATCCGTTATAATAATTTTTTTTTAAGATCAACCCTCTCTTATTCGTATAGTTCACTCGGTTCCATTTTCAGATCTTTTCAGAGCATACCATTTGTTTTGTCGATGTCTTAAGAAGGATGGGTGAATACATCTGGCGTCCAGAGAGAACAGACGGCAGCCCACAGCGCCGATCACAAGTCACGCCCCATTTACATCGCACCCGTAAACAACCCCACTCAACGCTGCAAACCATCAACCACTCTCTCCAGACGGCAGCCGCCACCATCCATTCACAACGAATGCAGACTTCAGTGTCAATTTGGATGACCTACCGTATTCCACTCAATACAGTCGCGTGGTTAATGCAAGCCAACCAATTTCAATTTAGGTTTTCCCTCAGTTCGCTGCACGCAAAGATACCAAGGTTATGACCTTATGCGACTGACCCCTATATGCAGGGAATGTTGGGATGACACATGAGCTTTCATCAATAATTAATATTGTGATATAGTTGGGAGATTTGTTGCATTTTGCTGTCGAGATAACTCTATTCACCAGTACACCATCACCATCACTGACTGATTACAAAAGCTATCACATGTTGTCAATTGGATGTGTTAATTTTAATGAGGCACCACAAGATATTCTTTGGATTAGAAAAGTTTGGAGTTTACTTCCACATTCGATGGATTACATACTTATGAGATTATTTAGTTATTATTTATTGGTGTTTAAGGTCACATATTTCTGCACAATGGCAAATCATGACCGCGACAGTTTTATGGGTGGCGGAAGCCGGCGTACCCGGAGAAAACCACCGAGTAACGGCGAGCAACTGTCAGCTCCCCAACATACTGACTCTGCACAAGCAGGGTTAGCATTGGTTGAAGACAGGTGCACCATCGACCTGCAGTACGCCTTAGTATACATGTTACAACGCCACCGTGCCCACACGTGGGCATTGGGGGGTGAAGTGTCTTGCCCAAGGACACAACGCCGTTGCCGCAGGTGGGATGCGAACCGAGGACCTCTCGGCTTGCAGCCTGCACCTCTACCAACTGAGCCACCGCGCCTCCTACTTACTTATGGGATTAATCCCTATTTATTCAGCATACACCTACCCAATGAAGGCTGTCAAGTGGTAGGCAAAAGCGCCTTCACACGCTTGTATAATTCACATTAACTTTCTATTCTACATAGGTGTGAAAGCGGGTCAGCCCACCACAACGCTGTCAAATTGTGGCTGTCGAGTGGGGGGGGGGGGGGGGGGGGCACCAGATTCCGATTTATGTATAATACAATTTGTCTATCTATTCTACCAGTCCATCGTCTGCTGTAGGCATGACTACTTAGAATTTTCTGAAGAGGGGGTGGGGGGGGGGGGGCTAACAAGAAAATCATAGCTGTACTTTATGTATTTTAAAATTTTGAAGATACTGCCTACCAGCGAGACAAACAGTATCTTCTGTTTTTCTCATTGATAAACAGCATCCTCAAAATTTGCTGCCTTCTACCAAGCAGCCTCCATCTGAAACGGAGGCCGCCTGGCAGAAGGCTGCACAGGTCCTTGCGATTTAAATTGTCTCTTGTACCTAACCACTTACTCTTTGCATAACAGTGTAATCTTCCTGGTGAGGAGCTTAACTTAGACTACTGTCGGCTAGACTCAAATGAAAGGGTGACTGTAACTAAAACAATTTTGGAATTATTCAGAGTACTGCTTGATGGTGATGTTAAAATTTAGAATACAGAATAAATTCAATGAAAAATGTAGCTGTCAGCAGGGTATCTTATAGTTATTTAATGTACTGTCGGTAAACAATACATTCAGTTCCTGCCATGGTTGCTTTAGGTTTATACTAAATGCCTTAATGCACAATACTGCTGGCAATACTCAAAACAAATAGCCATAACAAGTAGGTTTTATAATTGTTTGAAGTACAGTGTGTCACAAATGTTCGATATTTAGAAAATAAAACATGATGCACTCAAATCAAATGTTCTGTATATCCGCCGGCTGCTGCAGACATCGCAACAAAGGTTCTTATTAAGAGGCCTAATTCATAATAGTACTGACTAGCTCAAGGAGAAAAGTATAACTGAATAAGTTCTGATTGTTGCTGATGATCAGTACTTACAATTTGGCAATGGCACACATCGCATGACATCGCAACAAAGGTTCTTATTAAGAGGCCTAATTCATAATAGTACTGACTAGCTCAAGGAGAAAAGTATAACTGAATAAGTTCTGATTGTTGCTGATGATCAGTACTTACAATTTGGCAATGGCACATGGCTAGTTTGATTGCGCCACATAGGTGTGCGAGCCCAGCGCCACCAATCTGATCGTGGCTATCACGTGGCTAGTTGGTACCAGGCCTCACTACACTTGTTTGAAATCTGCCAAAATAATATATGTCATGTGACAGGCAGCACCAGACCCACACCCCAGCAAAACGCAATCAAACCAACTGTTCTACCTATCCCTGAGGATTTATATAAGTTCAGATTATGACTGACAGTATGGTGGTAACACACAGCTAGCTCAACTGCATCACACAAGAGAGCGAGCCCGATGCTACCTGCATGTACCCCCCTGCAGCCATCATCTGGCAAGTTAGTGCAGAGCCTCACCAGACTCGCGCCCCGCACATTGCAGCTAAACTAGCCACTCAACCTATCCACCTATGAGGTGGAAGGAGGTGTGTGGGGGGGGGAGGGGGGGGGGTGAGAAGCTTAATTCATAATAATGAGGTCTAGACTTTAGATAAGCATGACCTTCAATTATAACTTTGCTGTACACTGTTTATGATTGATAGTCCGTGCTTGTAGCAAGTAACAGATTCCCAGTTCCGTATTCATGCTACATGTACTTATATTGGACAATAAGATTCTAAATAGACTCCGTGTAGACTGATTATAGTAACATAGATGTGACTGAAGGATTTTAAAGGTCGAATCAAGTTCAAGTACTATTAGTATCAGCTTTACTGGTTATCGATATGTAGAAAAAAATGTACTGCGGCAATGCCCATAAACATGTGCATACACTTTTGAAGTGTTAATATGGGGCAGCCTAGCACCAAGCAGCCAGATGGTGGTTGCAGGGTGGTACGCAGCACCACAATCACATTCAGCACTTACTTTTTTAGTGAAGAAAATCGAAGAATTCCATTGGGATGGAGGTGATCGATACACAGAAGTGACGGATAGACTTTTAAAGATAACTTTAAGTTCGAGTGCTATTGAATAGAAGTTGTAACTGGTTATCGCTATTCAGTAACAATATACGACAACGTTGCACATGTACAAAAACTACCGAAGTGTGAGATAAGGGGCGGCCTAGCACCAAGCGGTCAGATTATGTCTGCAGGGTGGTAGGCAGAAACACAATCACATTCCAACTTTCTATTTCAAAGAAGAAAATCGCTGAAATTCCTGGGGGGCGAGGGTGATTAATACATAATACTTCATAAGACCGAGGACACAAAGTTGGACCTAGTAGCTTTTGGGGATTGTTTATAACACTATTTAGTAACACATATGTGACTGGTAGACTGTTTTAAAATTGTTCCAAGTTCAGCTCCTGTTTGTTTCTGTTGTTACCAGGTATCGGTATGTAGAATAGAAAACACCACAGACATGTATATGAACATGTATATAAACTATAGAAGTCAGAATATGGAACAGCCTAACACCAGGCAGCCCAAAGGTGGCTGCTGGGTGGTACGTGTAGGCAGCACCACATTCACATTCCGTACTTCAATTTCAGTGGAAAGAAATCCCAGAATTCCTTGGAGGGGGTGTTGGAGGGGGAAGTTGTTTTAAAGTTGTGGTCAAGTTGAAGTACTATTTGTTTCTGTTGTTACAGGTTATCGGTATGTGGAATAGAAAAACATTACGGAACTGTACATTTACATGGGCATAAACTATTGAAGTGTGAATACGGGGCAGCCTAGCACCAAGCACCACAATCACATTCCGTACTACTATTTCTGTGAAGAAATTCGTAGAATTCCTTTGGGGTTGGGGGTGATAATACATAGAAGTTCCAGATAGACTTTTAAGGATAACTTTAAGTTCAAATGCTATTGAATAGAAGTTGTATCTGGTTAACGCTCTTTAACATAAAAGCATATTACAGCGGAGCACATATGTACAAAAACTAGCGAAGTTAGAATAAGGGGCAGCCTAGCACTGAGCAGCCAGATTGTGACTGCAGGGTGGCAGGCAGAACCACATTCACATTCCGGACTTTCTGTTTCGGAGAAGAAATTCGCCGAATTTCTTGGGGGGAGGGGTGGTGGCGATTAATATATAATACTTCCGCCAAGACTGCGGACACACAGTTGGACCTAGTAGCTTTTGAGGATTGTTCATAACACTATTTAGTAACACAGATGAGACTGATAGACTATTTTAAAATTGTTCCAAGTTTAACTGCTGTTTGTTTCTATTATTACCGGTCATCCGTATGTAGAATAGAAAACACTACAGACATGTACATGAACATGTATATAAACCACAGAAGTGTGAATATGGGGTAGCCTATCACCAAGCAGCCAACAGATGCCTGCCGGGTGGCAGGCAGCACCACATTCACATTCCCTACATCAATCTCAGTGAAAATAAATCGTAGAATTCCTTGGGATGGGGTGGGGTGGGTGGAGTTATTTTAAGATTGTGGTCAAGTTTAAGTACTGTTAAATTCTATTGTTACCGGTTATCTGTATGTAGAATAGAGGACACTACAGAACTGTACATGAACATGTTCATAAACTACAGAGGTGTGAATATGGGGCAGCCCAGCACCAAGCAGCCAAAAGATGACCGCCGGATGGTAGGCAGCACCACATTCACATTCCATACTTCAGTTTCAGTGAAAGGAGATCGTAGAATTTCTTGGGGTGGGGTGGGGTGGAGTTGCACCTTATTCATATTCCGTAATTCAATTTCAGTGAAAAGAAATCATAGAATTTCTTGGGGGTGGGTGGAGTGGGGTAGGGTGATTGATGCTTAGTCCTTCAGCCAGGACTCAAAGAAAGCAAAGTTGGAGCTAGTAACTTTTGGGATTGTTTACATCACTGTTTTTTAGTGATGGTCTATACTAGTTAACATCAACAGATTCTCGTTCTTGTGTAGTGCAGTTGGGGCTATATACAATCCTGTTTGATGTGAGTTGAGTGCTGCTTATTCCACATAAATAAGTATAAATTGTATGATACAATTGGACTGACAGTTCTCCATAAATTACTGACGTGCGAATTTTAGGGTACACTAGCACCAGTCAGTGAGGTAATGGTTTCTGGGTAGTAATCACATTTCCCCATTTTCAATTTCAGTGATGAACCATAGAATTACTTCGAAGATTCCTAATGGGGGAGGGGGGTGGAGGGGGGGGGGGTAGGGTATTTAGTACATAATCTCTTCAACCTTGACTCTGAGGAAACAAAGTTCGAGCTGGTAGCTTTTAGAGATCGTTTACAACACTGTTGAAAACTGATTGTCAATACTAGTTACTGGTTGACAGTACAGATTCACATTCCCATATGATGTAATTGGGCTATTTATTCTACACGTACAAGCATAATGCAGTTAAGCTAATAATTCTCCCAGACCCTGGTAGGTCAGGATTGTACATAAGTGCATAAGTATGTACATAAATTACTGAAATGCGAATCTAGGACAGCCCAGCATCAGGCAATCAAACGATGGCCGCCTGGTGGTAGGCAGCACCAGATTCGCACTCCCCATTTACAGTTACAATAAAAAGAAAACGTAACAGTGACTAATCGTTTTTTGAATTTTTTGTACTTATTTATGATTGTTTACAGTTTTTACAGTGTTTACCGTTTTCTTCTTGAGCAGGGATACGGGTAGTTCATGGTAATTTAATTATTAATAAATATAATTTCTTTACCTGACCTTACTATCTGGAGAATAGTAATCCGGAGAAATATTCCAGCATATTAATGAATTATTACTGATTGACAACTGAAACACTGAATCATCGCTTGCTAACATTGATTGGGTTGACTGCTAACATATTAATTCAAACAGTTATGAACCGTTTTGACCATCACATAACACGGGTTTAATGCGAGGCTATGCCCGGCAGCTGTCTCAGCCCATTCTGAAGTTTGTTGACTTCCTGGGGTGTGAGTAGGCGTCGAACACTATCGTCTTTCAGCTTCACAAATATGTTTCCATCGAAAGTCCATGTTTGATTCAACTTCTTGTCTTTCACGAGATTGCGGCACCTTTTAGCTAGCAGTGACCTAGTAGCAGTAAGATGTTCATTTATATACACTTTTGTTTGTACTGGTTGCTGATTTTAGTTTCCTGCGTGCCCTATAGACTCGATCTCTCACTCTATAGCTGCTGAATTTCACTAGGATAGACCTGGTTTGATTTCTGCTAGCATCCTTAGCCCCTGATCGATGGCTTCTGTCAATCTCAGTGACATCAAGTGGGACTTCCATAACCTTAGCCAAATCCATTATCATATTGTCAGTTTTCTCATCACTGGTTTCTGGAATGCCCGATATCCGCAAGCTGTTTCGCATGCTGTATTGCCTCAGATCATCAATCTCGTTTTCAAGGCCAGTTATGATATCATCCTTGGCACTGTTTGAGCTCTCGAGCTCTTCAATTCGACCGTGTAATTCTTTGATCTGTGCACTGAAAGTAGATCGAAACACTTCCTCAAGAACTGATTGTACTCGACTGTGTGTCAGTGCGACAACTAGGCTCTCAACCAGCTCAATGTTGCAAACCTTTTGAGATATTTCCTCAGAATCCTCCATTACGTCTTCCAGACTGGTGTCGATGACTGTGTCGGCGTCGTA
The DNA here is from genome assembly GCA_031216915.1 of Pictodentalium vernedei. Lineage (NCBI taxonomy): Eukaryota > Metazoa > Mollusca > Scaphopoda > Dentaliida > Dentaliidae > Pictodentalium > Pictodentalium vernedei. The sequence continues at coordinate 570,221,387 of CM062297.1, read as the reverse complement.
CAACGAACTATCGGAAATAGATTCACTGGCTTTCTTATGTTTTTTAGAGCTCAGTGAGGCAATTATACTGTCACTAGATGTACGTCTACGTTTTTCTGTGTCTAACTGAATGTCCCTGTTTGAACGTTGTGCCATTGATCTCAGAAATAGGAAATGGCGGATAGCGAGTGAGCGAAATGAGGTGACCCGTTCTTCCAGGAACCAGTGGTGCCTACAGCCGACTCTATGAGTTGATTACATATGTGTTTCGTGTTCTATACATCCCAACCTTCATTTTGATGTATACTTTGTGTATATTTAATCTGAATTTAAGGAATATGAGAGGTGAGAATTTAAAAATGAACAAAATTCCATTACTTATATAGGCCCTTAAGCTTCTCGGGAATGCCCGAAAGTCTAAGACTAGTACGCCTTCCGTACTGCTCCAGGTCATCAATACGGTTCTCCAGGAGTGTGATTTTTTTGTCGCGGTCTTCAAGATGTGTTTTAAGATCATCAATTGTCTTTTCAGCTTTTGATGGTCGCTCGTCATTGGCTTTGTTTATTATCATGACAAGAAGATCCTGAATCGAGTCATCCTTCAGTAGATCCGTGAAATCCTCTTTTAGGAAGGAAATAAATGGGCGTCCTGCCCTTTGACTAACAGCCTGTGGAGAAAGGACACGATCATAGTCGAAGTCGGAAAATGTGTCTTCATTGTCATATTTTTCTTCGGACAGAACATCCATCGTGTCCAAGGACCCCTTTTGGGTTTTTTTCTTTTCCTGTGGGGACGGAGTCGCACCCAGGGTAGCTTGATTGGCTCGATCGCGTTTGATGGAGATTGAGGCATCCTCTCCTAGACCTCCAGCAGAAGATTTGTGTTCAGTGGGTTCAGAAGCCATTTGGATTAAGTCTAAGATATTGGTGAGTGGTTTTAGTCAATAGTTTGTCAACAGTATGTGACCCAAAAAGTTATCTTGGCCAGAGTTTATACATTGAGGTGTAGTAAATATGACCCAAATACTGAAGATCTGATGTTGTCACAGAGAAGTAACACGTGATAAAACATCAAACAAAGGCAGCTGGACACCGCAGAAAACAAAGAGGTTCGATGATCTATGAAGGTCAATGTTTACAGTTAGTGGCAAAAGAGATCGACACTTCTGCCTCTTGCTTTGTTTTTAAAGTCTCAAACAATGAATAAATAAACTTCTGCCTACTAATAGAAAAGGCTTAGGTAAAGTTAATTAAAGTTTCACATAATATCTAGTTGTATCAGAAATATCAGAAGATGACTTCGGCGGAAGATAATTAGGAAGGAGCTACGTTTTCATAACAGCTTCATACTCTGGATTGGTTACGACGAAATGCCGAAACGAGAATATATCTGATGAAGTGACTCACATATTTCTCAAGAATACAAAGACGATCGATCCCATGAATCGCTAAGAATTATTCCATAACATCTAAGATCACCATTAAGGAAACATCAGAAAGTACGACTGTCCATCACAAGCTAGTCACCGACCATTGCCACAAGAACTGAACGTTAGCCGTGTCCTGTCATCGCCGCCATATTTAATTCCATTTAGTCGGACAAGATAGTGCACAGTGGAATGTGGATTACGAGCGACAATTATCCGATTTATTACAAATAATTCGAGGTCCCATTGTCTGTGGATGGCAGATTCAAATATTAGCCGTATACCTTTATCAATTTTCAATCTTGGGTTGACATCATTTCTGGAGTTCACATTTACCGTTTATACACTTTTAGCCGTAACTTTGAAATAGTTTCCAAGTTGATGGCGTCCATAGACACGCGACTTGTGCAAATATTTTCCCCATTCTCCCATTGGCTTATTTTCATTGATGATATTCTCGGCATAAATAGTAGCCAGTGGGATGTTTTCGTGACCATCTTCGCTTCTATGGATTCCGTTAGTTTGTTTTGTTTCCAAAAGAAGGTTAAGGGGTCGTCCAACCTAACTTTGGGCAATTTTTTGACATTTTCCCCAATGCCTCAGAAACAGATAAGAGAAGTAAGGAAAGGCAAATTATATATCCAAATAATGAGTAAAGTGCATAGAAAAGGTACATATAATTTTTCAGGAAAAAAAGTGAATTTTATGATTTTGAAGAAGATTAATTTGCCAATGGCACAAGTAACGAAGCGGTAAAACCACAAAATAATCGGTAATTCGAAAGCCTTGTTCTCAATATAATGATAACATACTACAGACTCGGAGAAAGCATTTTTTTGACACACACTCTGGTGGGTTTTGATGTTTGAATGTAATAACACCAACACAAATTTTGGATGTTCCGGATGTGGCCATGTTTCAATGATGTTTATTCCGGTCATGTGATTACGATGTGGTTCTTGCAGAAATACTCAATTTGGGCAATCGTAAGAATGCAATGACGTGATCACGCCCTTTATTTGTTCGAGACAATGTATGAGCGGATTTGCAAACAGATGACAGCAAATACTTGAGCTGTTAATGCCATAACTGCAAAATATAGTTCGAAATTCCCTCTCGTGTTTACAGGCCGTCTGAACTTTTTTGTTGACAAAAATCTGAATTATTGTGCACTAGAAAGACAACATGAACCACTTGTAAAAAAATAACCGAGTGTATAAAATCGGGACAAAATATCACAGAGGTCGCGGGTACTCCTGGAAGTCGAGCATTATTCCTGAGTAATAGAGGTGGACTCCTAAAATAATTTCACGAACTTCTGATGAATATATATATTACAAGTTTATTTTCATTTTTTCAAACAATCACTCCATTCTCAAAATACTATTCACAAATCAGTCTCAATATATTACACGTCACTTGTTAAACCCTGAAAAATAGAATTAAAACAACATAAGCACCTATAAGTACACATATCATGGAGGATAGCCCTTTAACAAAAAAAAAGGTAAAGTAATCGATTCATTGTTGATCTGATTGCAATGCGCTCAGGGTTTCAACGCCGATCACATTGCAAGAAGAGCAACAATTGAAAGAAACGAAAATATAAGTAATTTAAATAATCTTACCATTTCGAAAAGACTTAGGTTCACAAAAAGAAACTCCAATGATCAGACAAAATGTCAACATCCTCCTTGACAGGTACTTTTGCTAACTCTGAATGTCAAACCGAGATTTCCCAAAACAAAAGAATTTCCCGCCAGAACTACCAACAAGCTTACTACCAGAGAACAGTGAACTCACAATGAGTAACCCTTCAACCGACAAGATCCAAGACGCATTAAGCTGACGCGCGCAAGAAAGCTGTACCTATAATAAATAAACATTAGTAGATCAGGCTGTAAATAAAATATTAAATTAGTTACCACAAAAAAAATAGAATTTGCTCACTACCACAGAATTTGCTCGTCATTTAGTGTCGTACCAAATGATATATTCCCCTAAAAAGAAATTGAAAAACAAAACCATTAGCAACATCCTGGAAAGGAAACTACAAAAGTTACTTCTGGAAAGAGAAGAAAATTCAATATTGCTTATTTTTTCTGTGGTGCTATCATTTGTATAACACCTGAAATGACATAAATCATAAAAAAAAAAAAAAATTTTCGATCAGCAGAAGTGAAATATAAATTAACAAGTATGTACATCATGTAATTACAATTTATCACAGTATTTTAAAGTCAAAAGAATCACTTACATTCCTAGGTCAACAATGAGCTGCTATACATGTATACTCTGAGCAGGAGAGTATTGCCTGTAATGAAATGGTGACATGTCCATGGTTAATGAACGTACATTCGCCAGCTTTGTCCCAAGAGAAGGCAGCAGTGCGAACCGCCCTCTCATTTAAAGAGACACTACAACATGAATGTATGATCATTAACTCCAAAAGTGTTCGCTTCACAAAAAGAAAGGCAGCAATGCAAACCGCCCTGTCGATAAAGCGACACCGCCCAAACAGAATAACGATCCAGAATACAACATGTACAACAGCCGACCACTGATATATACCTTAAGTTAAACTCTTACAGCTAAAATATCACAGTCTTTAGCTTTTTCAAACACAAATCTGACTTCATTGTTAATTTATTTATTCATCTTTCTAAAAAAAAAAAATGATACCAAATTATCCGCTTCTTTTCCCACTTCACAGTTAGAACAAATGAAGTCCTTTTAGGAAAAAAAAAATCCTGCAAAGTGAAATTGATATATTCAAACAAACCTGTAATTTCTTGCTGCAATTAAATGAAATTTAAAACAAATAAATAGTTGATACTATATTACAATTAAAATACCATTATTCTAGAATTGAACTGAAAATTGCATGCAGCGTATCAGGTGACATACCTGAAAGTACCTGTTTATTTGTGAGTCTTTTCAGCAATTCTGTCTTATCAATATACGAGGATTTCTGAACAGGCTCCTCAACATTGGAAATCTGGCTTAACACATAATCACCACTTTGAAGCCAGGATGGAGGTTGTCTACTACGTTGTGATCTGCGTGGTGTTGGTATAGGGTGTTCAACAGAAAAAGAAGCTTCTGTAGGTACAACACCCGAAACATTCATTGGAACTACACTTCCAGTACCAATACCTGTTGCATCTACTTCAAGTCCTCCATGGTCTTGAACAGCAATATATTATCACCTGATAATATGTCGGCACTTTGACGATTCAAATCCAAGTCATCACGTGAAGGGATTTGAAAAGCAATGCTACTATGAGGCACACTTTCTTCACTTACCTCTATGTCGGTATGGAGGTCGTCACCGCAAGAAAAATCTGCAACAGTCTCTACCTCCGAACGTTGATCGTCACCAAGCTGGGGTGAGACAAATCCTTCCTCAGTAGAAGTAGTTGGAAGTACTACTGTAGCTTGAGGGATACCATGTAGTTCCAATTCCTCATCAGATGAAACACTCTCAGGCTTGGAAAAAGTTTTCTTCCCGATATGGCTTCGCTTGGTCGGAATTGGTTTCTTCTCTTCTGTTATACTGGCTGTAGGAATATCTTGTGATTCTGATGCATCAGAGGGTAAACTGTCCAGCTCCAATGGCAGAGAACCAATTGGCAAGAGATGATTCCGATGCAGAGTCTTTCTCAAGCCAGCTTCATTCTCTACAACAAAAACAGGGATATCAGTATTTGGTTGATCGATCGCAATAAACACATCGTTATCAAAACGATCTGCCAACTTGTGTCGACCCTCAAAAGCTAAGCTTTTTACCAAAACTCTATCTCCTATTTTCACAGATGCACCACGAACCCTAAGATCATAACCTTCTTTCTGTTTCTCTTGAGCTTTTCTGGCAGCAGTAGAAGCAAGGTTGTAGGACGACGCAAGTCTCTCTCGAAGATCTGCAACATATTCTGGAACAGAACTTTCTGTAGAAGATTTTCCGAGTCCAAATAAAACATCAATTGGAAGTCGAGGCTCCCTACCAAACATGAGATAGAATGGAGTAAAACCAGTACTCTCATGTCTAGTACAATTGTAGGCATGGACTAACGGACCAACAAAACTCTTCTAATCCTTCTTCTGTTCTGGTTCCAATGTTCCAAGCATACTCAGTAGAGTTTGACTGAAACGTTCACAGAGGCCATTCCCCATTGGGTGGTAAGGTGTGGTTCTGGATTTTTGTATTCCACAAAGTTGGCAAAGTTCCTTTATCAATGTACTTTCAAAGTTACCACCCTGGTCCGAATGTAAACGGCGTGGAAATCCGTGGTGAATGATGAAATTGTTGAAGAGCACTTCAGCTGTGGTCTTAGCAGTCATGTTCTTGGTAGGATATGCCTGGGCATACTTCGTAAAATGGTCTGTAATCACAAGAACATACTGATAACCACCCTTTGATGTCTCTAACGTGAGAAAATCCACACATAACAGCTCCAGGGGATGTGATGTTGTAATGGACACTAATGGTGCTCTCGAATTTGTTTGCGACTTTCGACGCAGACATCGTGGACAATTCTTGATCCATTTCTCCACAATGCCATCTATGCCAGGCCAATAAAATCTCTCCTTAATCAATGATATTGTTCGTTCTCTTCCTGGATGGCCAATGTCATTGTGCAAACATGTCAGTACAGTTTTAACATGGGATGATGGCAAAACTAGTTGCTGATGAACTTGTGAATTAAAAACTGTTTCTCTATAAAGTACTCCTCGGTGAAATTTGAACGTATTAAAATTCCGGTACACAGCTGAGTGTTCTTTTGTCATCGGTAAAGTTGAACGTCTTGGGCGTATCTGGTTCCGAGTGGCTGTCATCCAAGGACTTAAAACTGGATCATTTTCCTGTAACCTTCGCCAGTCTCTGGGAGTCATGTCATCAATGTCACAAACCCAAAAGAGATCGACACTTCTGCCTCTTGCTTTGTTTTTAAAGTCGCAAACAATGAATAAATAAACTTCTGCCTACTAATAGAAAAGGCTTAGGTAAAGTTAATTAAAGTTTCACATAATATCTAGTTGTATCAGAAATATCAGAAGATGATTAGGAAGGAGCTACGTTTTCATAACAGCTTCATACTCTGGATTGGTTACGACGAAATGCCGAAACGAGAATATATCTGATGAAGTGACTCACATATTTCTCAAGAATACAAAGACGATCGATCCCATGAATCGCTAAGAATTATTCCATAACATCTAAGATCACCATTAAGGAAACATCAGAAAGTACGACTGTCCATCACAAGCAAGTCGCCGACCATTGCCACAAGAACTGAACGTTAGCCGTGTCCTGTCATCGCCGCCATATTTAATTCCATTTAGCCGGACAAGATAGTGCACAGTGGAATGTGGATTACGAGCTACAATTATCCGATTTATTACAAATAATTCGAGGTCCCATTGTCTATGGATGGCAGATTCAAATATTAGCCGTATTCCTTTATCAATTTTCAATCTTGGGTTGACATCATTTCTGGAGTTCACATTTACCGTTTATACACTTTTAGCCGTAACTTTGAAATAGTTTCCAACTTGATGGCGTCCATAGACACGCGACTTGTGCAAATATTTTCCCCATTCTCCCATTGGCTTATTTTCATTGATGATATTCTCGGCATATATAGTAGCCAGTGGGATGTTTTCGTGACCATCTTCGCTTCTGTGGATTCCGTTAGCTTGTTTTGTTTCCAAAAGAAAGTTAAGGGGTCGTCCAACCTAACTTTGGGCAATTTTTTGACATTTTTCCCAATTCCTCAGAAACAGATAAGAGAAGTAAGGAAAGGCAAATTATATATCCAAATAATGAGTAAAGTGCATAGAAAAGGTACATATATTTTTTTCAGGAAAAAAGTGAATTTTATGATTTTGAAGAAGATTAATTTGCCAATAGCATAAGTAACGAACCGGTAAAACCACAAAATAATCGGTAATTCGAAAGCCTTGTCCTCAATATAATGATAACATACTATAGACTCGGAGAAAGCATTTTTTTTGACACACACTCTGGTGGGTTTTGATGTTTAAATATAATAACACCAACACAAATTTTGGATGTTCCGGATGTGGCCATGTTTCAATGATGTTTATTCCGGTCATGTGATTACGATGTGGTTCTTGCAGAAATACTCAATATGGGCAATCGTAAGAATGCAAGTACGTGATTACGCCCTTTATTTGTTCGAGACAATGTATGAGCGGATTTGCAAACAGGTGGCAGCAAATCAGGGCTGGGAGGAGTTAACGTATTAACGCGTTAACGCATTAAAATATTTTAACTGAGTTAGAAAAAAATTAACACGTTAATAACGCGAGTCTTCAATATGAGTATTCCCATGGTTGCCTCTTACTTGGATGCGCGTTTCAAAAACTTATCATTTGTCAAACCACATGTGGCCGCATCAGTGAAGCGAATGGTGAGAGAAGAAGTCGGCAAACTGGCGACCAGTGAAACTGATGAAGTCAGTAATTCTTCTTCTTCGCAGGACATTCAACCTCCACCCACGAAACAAGCAAGAAAATCATTTCTTGAAGAACTGCTTGGATCGAACGACCAAGAATTATCTGCTGATGGAGTTGCTGAGTATGATAAGTTCCGGACTGCTCCTGTCACAGCCGACCCTTTGAAATGGTGGCAAGACCACGAAAGACTCCTTCCAAAAATGGCGGGATTTGCGAGAAGATACTTAGCTATTCCTGCTACGTCTGCATCGTCGGAGCGGCTGTTTTCGGCATATGGCCTGGTGTTCGAGCAAAGACGGAGCGACTATCACTTAACTCGACTTAACTTAAGAGTATAGAACTTTTGAGCGCTCGAAGCACGCACTCATCGAACTTTGCTCAAAGAACGCGAAGAACACTGTTCATGAGTTACTAGTATTTTATTTGTTCATTAAAACATGTAACATCATGTTACGTTGAACAATTCTCGATATTACTCATTATATGTACAAAAGACCACAGTTAACGTTTTATTAACGCGTTAACGCGTTATTTTGTTAACGCGTTAACTACATTAAGAAAATTTTAACTCCTCCCAGCCCTGCAGCAAATACTTGAGTTGTTAATGCCATAACTGCAAAATATAGTTCGAAATTCCCTCTCGTGTTTACAGGCCGTCTGAACTTTTTTGTTGACAAAAATCTGAATTATTGCGCACTAGAAAGACAACATGAACCACTTGTAAACAAATAACCGAGTGTATAAAATCGGGACAATACACATAAAATAAGGCAATATTCATAACAAAGTAAGCAGAATGCTTCGGAAATCACTTTTTCACGATGTATATTCCAAGTGACCTAGAACTATATTGAGCGTGTTAATTTCCCCCGATGTTGCGAAGTTATTTACTTCCTAGTAACCATGGAATTTGTCGCGGCTGTCTTTGATGTCTGCAAAGGACCGATTGAAGATGGGTTGAAAATGATGCATTCGCGCTTTTAAATAAGGTGCGCTTGGACGATGCTGAGAATTCAGTTTTTTCTTGCAACCAACCATACTAACACAAGCGTCGATCAGTGTCTTTTATCATCGTTTTACATTGACAAATGTGACAAATCTCCTTCACCGGAAACCATCCCCCAATTTGCATATCACAATAAACATAACCGCGGTCACTGAGTGTCAGTGTGGCCTTGTGGTCAAAACCGAAACGAATTATCGAATGCACGGTCAATATTAGCTGCAATTGGCTTTTAAACAAATGAAATACACGAAATATTCGCAATTTCTTCATAATTCATGCCGAGTTACTTTTTAACCAGACCACATGCGTTCAGTTTCGTTTGTCGGCATCAAACTGATATTGTTTGTGGTAATTAAATAGTACGAGAAGGCGAAGGAAGCCAAATATTTCCCATCATCTATTAATTAATTAAACTTGATAATTTCTTTTATTTTACTGAAATTATGAATTGATAAGGTGGGTGTGTTGTGATAATTATTATGCCCCAGACCTGGAAGTTGGAAAATCAAAGATGCATCTAGGGCCGTGCAGTGGTGACCCCTGTCCTCTTAATCTTAGTCTTACCCATTCATCATTACATGTACCAACATTCTCCCTTGTATCTCAGCCATTGCTACTCCAATTTGAAGGATATTTGGTGTTGTGATCGAGCATCATGGGGAAACAATGCCTGTGTAGCTGCTGTAGCATGTGTTTTTTCCCATATTTTTTCAGAGTTGTGGTACTTTTTTACTCTTTTGAGTTAGAAAATTTTGTTTATAACTAGTTGATTTGTTACAATTTGTTGCAAAGTGCCTGCTAATACCCTCAATTGTATTGCTACAGAATTTTCTGGTGAATATTTTGTTCCTATTACTTATCAAGCAACAACCTAATGAATATTCTGTATAAAGCCGCCAATCTGATGTTTGACACTTTTATCGGAGCTGTTTTGAAGGCTTATGGAACTCAAAACGTTGATTATGGCAGGACTTTTCTATTCACCCATTAATCGATAAATTAAGTGTTATAGTTGGAAGTAAGAAGCATGAAAGGTCCAGAACTAAAAGTCTAAAAAGAATGTTTTGCAACAATGTAACATGATTTTTGCAGATACACTTATTTGGAGGGTTATCTGTTTGATAGTGTTTGGAACATGTGTGGCCAGGATCTTCAAAAAGAAAAAAGAGTTAAACTTTGAGAAAAAAAAGGCATATGCCTTGAGTGCTGGAGTTAGCGTCATATAAGGAAGAGAGCCCCCCCCCCCCCCCCCCCCCTTCCGGGATATTTTTTGTGTCAAATGGAGCTCACTTGTCACCTTTTGGGGATTGCTTTGTGTACTGCGTTCTTGAAAAAAATATGTGAGACCCTCTGGATGTGCCCTTCTGATCTCAATATGCCAATAAGCCTCCTTGGGGAAAGTACATGCAATAATGGTTATGTAAGGTTGATTTGATGTGTTTTGAATAACAATGTACTTTTAAGTACATTAGATGGTTTATTGCAGTGACAGGTTACAGTTACCCGTATTTCTTCTCCAACAGATATCATGAGTGTATTGGTGTCCAAGAGTAAACAAAACTATTATACCTATTGATAAACCAGACAAATTTAACAATTTAATCACTATCAAATTGATGGATGGGATAAAAGGGGTTACAGTACAAGGGGTTTGTAAATATATTTATTCAACTACAATGTATGACTTTGCAGTGCATTGTACAAAGGAGAATATCATAGTTTCTTTCCAAACCACCACAGTAACACATACATCTTTATATTGGGAGACACTCTTTTGTCCTTCCATACTTCTTCTGCTGGACTCATAGATATCTAATAATAGACTAGATTGGCAGTCCCGTGGTGATTGGACAGCAAACTGTGTGCCGCAGTCAAGGTCGGAGCAACAGGGCAAAAAGCAGGAAGCGGAGATATGTAAATGTATATAAACACGTTGAAAACACATCTGATTTTGGGGATAAAAACAATTAAATGTCTGTAATAAAAAACAATACTTTATATTGTCATAACTTAGACGTGCAGAATTCACTGGATACAAGATTTATGGAAGATGCTACAGTCCAGACAACAGAAATCGGATACAACAAAGAGCACGAAAAAATAAATAGCATATTTTCGACGTTAATAATAGGTAAGTGACCAAATCTTTTTTCGACGTTAATAATAGGTAAGTCAACAGATCTTTTGAATTTGAGTGTCAAACAGCGCGAATACACGAGAAGTCCGCCCACCGGAGAACAGGGCTCCAACATTTTTGAAAAACTTGGCCCTAAAAAAAGTGAGGAAAACTCGGCCCAAAACTAAAAATGTGTGGGAAACTGCCCTAAAAATCGATGAAAACTCGGCCCATTGGTGAACTAACCGAATCTGTATTATGAGTAACTAGTGTATGCAGTATAGTGTAGGAGAATTTGGCCAATCGGAGTATTATCTGCAGGCCTGGAAATTTACGATGGCTATTTTGATGGTCCGCGTGCAACCAGCGTCTTCCAACTTTCACGCACGCAACTTTATCGCCCCTGTAGATTGGCATGTGTCATGTGACATTAATCTGGAACCTTAAGCATTGCTGTAGTGAAACTCATCATTACTATTACAGGTTATAAGAGATCATAGGAATTGAATGGGCCTTGATCTGAAAGTTTAGTATCCGTGTCAGGTTTCTCAATTGTGAAAGCAGTGTGCGTGCAGTGAATGATAGTATTTAGTTCAGCGTTCAGCGATAATCGATATGAACATAGCGGCAGGAATATAGGGCCCCTTTGATATGGCCCTATATTCCTGCCACTACATTCAGATTCCCGAAGTAGTTCGTAACACGAATCCAGTTCAAAGCAACTGTAAATGTCCGTTGTTCTGGGGTGTCTGAAGACTTTGTGTACACTGGTGTTCAATTTTTGATTGACGTATATTATTGCCACTCATCTTCTCGATTGTGGATGTTATTGGCACTCGTCATGAGGCTACACGTGGGTGGTTTCACATATGGTACGCGTCAGTTTTTCATGTGGACAGGTCTGTATTCCACTTAGCGATATCTCTGGTTTTAACTATGGAGATGCTACTTGCTGTGAATAATTTTTCTATGGCTTGTATCAATCTGCACACTTATAAATATTTAATATGTTTTTAATAATATGCATCACAAGATATCAAACTTGAGTGATTCAAGTTTCCATTGCACAAAACATCAATAAAAAGTGCGTCTTGGCAGTAACATGCTGAGAAGATGACACTGACAGTGAAAATCTGTCTGGGAATATTGTGAAGGGGATGCTTTTTTGTGTCGATACAGTCCTTGTAGTCATTAGAATATTCAATAAATATTGTTTTCTAAACAAGCATTTGTTTTGAATAATAAAAAAAACAAGATTTTGAATTCTCAATAAAATTTTATTGAAACTGTCCTTTTGCAGTTTCATTTGCAATTTGATAATTTATAGTATGATAATACAAGTTATACCTGGTGCTTCATAAATGAAAATTTTGCCTGGTGTCCAAGCATAGCATCTCTGAATCGTGTCCGCCAGAGTTTTTGACGTTCGGTGTGCAAAGGGGCATAGACTATATAACACTCAGGCAATTGCTGAATGATCAAATTCATAACTGCTTTTTGAAAACAAAGCTCTACCATTAACAGGTTACATTCAGGCCACAATTTGGCTCATATCCAATTCCAGTAAAACCCTCTGTTTCATGAGCAGAATGTCGGCTGGTGTTTTTGTTTTATATGTTCACAGAAATAATAAGTTAATTGGCAATAAGAATTTTGATTTTAAAATATTGTTATTGGTATGAGTGTTATGCTATTACCAAACACTGCATTGATACAGAGATAAATGTTGATGAAAATACAAACAATTGGTTCCAAACAATTATGTTAGTACCAAACACTGCATAGATACAGAGATAAATGTTGATGAACATAGATACTCTCATTTGCCAAATAGTAGGGATGACTTTTTTTTACCTGAATTTAGTGAATTAATACATGTAATAGTGATGGCATTTTCCCTATATATCTCTTTACCATATAATAGTGATGATGAACATTTCTTTCGCAGTGTGATTGCACTCACTCTTCTAAATTTTTTAAGAAGAGTGAAAATATTTTTCATAATCTTTTTGGTTAGGGATAGAATTTACATTACACTAGTACCACAATGACTGCAGTTCTAGTCTATAGCAGAAATTCATTGATAATCATCCCCCGCTCCCATTGGTGAATGATTGCTTTCACTTCTTTACAGTAAAACAATGCCAACACGAAAAAGGTTACACTTTACCTAACATACGTAACGGCCAAAACCGGCCAGCGCTTTATACAAAAATCACCATTCAATTTTTTTATGTTTTCATTTTTTGCTTCCAAAACATGGCTTATGACCTCTCACTGGAACGAATGCATTGCGATCGTTCTAATGAGAGGTACGAGCGTGTCACGCTTGTTCCAATGAGGGGTCATAAGCAATGTTTTGGAAGTAAAAAATGAAAGTGTTTAGTTATAAAAGAACTTTTTTGCGATGTCGTCTGCTACCAACTTTAGGTAAAGGGTTAATGCAATCTGTGAATAGATTGACTGTCCATGCTCCAAAGCCTGCATAACTTAATCGACCCCCAGTGAAAAGCAAGACAAACTATAAACAATAGCGTCATTGATTATTAAATGCATCGACGAAATGGAGTGAATTGTTTGGTCAGTAAGTACAATACGTAATGCGAGTTGTCATTCAGTAGTAAATATCATTATTATGTGGCGTTTTGTTTCTAACCCATCTTGATTTGTTACTGCAAAAAATTACCCAAAACAAGTTTAGAATGTGTCGAAAAAGCATGGACAGTTATGTATTGCATATCTGTAGATGCACTTCGTAGGTGACCATTAATTAAAATGACACAACACTTTGCAGGTATACTTTCCACACCTCATTTGCGTGTTTCAATCCATGTAATGGAGAAGCGCTAAAAAGAGAGCTTCTCATTTCAAATTCAGAAGCGTGAGTGCGACAACGTTCCTCAAATGAACAACACTGTTTCAGATTTAACCCTTTACCTAACATAACAGCCAAAACTGGCCAGCGCTATTCTGAAAAAAAAAAAAACGCCAATTAATTTTCATTATTTTTTATACTTTGTCTCTAAAACATAGGTTATGACCCCTCATTGGAACTTGCTCGTCGAGATTGTTTTTCAATGAGGGGTCATAACCTAGGTTTTTAAGACAAAAAATGAAAATAATAGTTATTCTTGAAATTTTTTTGCAAGTGTCGTCTGCTTTTCATGTTAGGTAAAGGATTAAACAATAGTGGCATCACTATTATTTGACAGAGGAGAGTACATACATGAAATTTAAAATTTATATCCTGCCCTCCCTAATTTGTGGAAATGTTGAAGTTCTATCTATTGATTTTTGAACAGGACAGTTTTTGTGAGAGAATGTCTGATTTTTGGGCCAACAATTTGCATGGTTCTCATTTTGCAAATATGGTGTCTCCTGAGATCACAATAACGACAGGTAGCCTTTTTTACAAGAAAGGTCAAATGGCTATCGGTAATGTCCAGGGCATCAGAGCTGAAATGTTGTTCGTATTTTGGGAAAAGATAAAAAATTTGTCCATGCAATTTTCTTAAAACTAAAATTTCTTACTTTCTAATTTATGTCTTGTGTTTTTCAGGGTTAGAGATATCGATTGATGATCTTATTTCTGACTCGGCTGTGGTGACAATTTTAATCAGACCATTGGAAGGCACAAGGAGACCACCATTATCTTTCAATCTCAGAAGCTGATGGGAAGGAAAGCGACCCAGGACCCCTGCTGATTTGGGCTCTACTATTGCTTCTCTGCATTCGTGACACTTAATCATTGTTAGCAGCTTTCGAACCACCCACCCAGCTATATATACTGAGACATTCTCTACATAGTTAGACAGCTTGGAGACATTGGAATAATATTTGTGGTCCAGAAGGTCATCTTCCATAACTGCATTCATCGTATCATTTTCATCATCATCATTTGTTAATTCAGGATTTTCTACTGTGACTGAGAGAATATTTTGTACTATCCATTGGTCTGACATTTGCAGCAGAGTTTTCAGTTATTCCCGCACGAGATAACAAGGACTTATATGCATTTTTAAACTGCCTTGCAGAGGGATTATTATTCCACCCCAGCCCGTCTGACAGCACTGAAAAACAATTCTAGGTGATCTTGGGAGAGTTTATAAGTGCACAAATACAGTAGCTTTCTTGGGCATTTTTTCGGTGCCAAGTAGTTATGGAGAAGATTGATCAAGCTATCTATGTTTAATGCAAACCCTAAAACACCCATGTGTCTTTTTGATTCACATATCTTTGTTTGAGAATCGGCTTTCGAACACTCCATCGGCTTTCGTACACTTTTATTCAAAAGTTCTATTATGTCCCATCTGACTTCATATGTTGTATTATTGGATTTGAATTTTATGACCCTATATGCTTGCATTAAATTTCTTATCAGTTTAATCATGTGGCAGGCATCAAAGAAGACATAAATTTGCCTGCTATTATCGCATGGATTGTTGAAACTACATTTCAAATTTTGAGGGTCTAAAGAGCAGCCAAAAATTTTGATCATTGCCTGATTGGCTGAAAGGCCATCCATGACGATTGATAGCACCTTTATCCCAGTCGATTCTATTTTAGTGATGCCATGGATAATCAGATTGGCTTGTGAATCAGCATCTAAACCAGCTGTTAAGAAATAACCAATGGGAACCTTCCAGTGGCCACAAATACCGACAGCCATTAGAACTAATGCCTCTTTGGCTTCTGGTTGCATGTCTGAATTTAAATCACTAGGGCCATTTCCAAAATCAACATAACCAATTATTAATGACCTCGATGTCTGATCCCATTCGATTTCTTTCCTTATACTCATGCCATCTATCATTTATGAGCAAAATTGATACTGAAAATGATCACGTTCTAATTCTTTCTGTAAAAATGTTGTAACCTGATCAGAGAAACCAGGCTGGTTATTTATAACAGAGAGCCATTGCCTTATTGTGCGTGGAGATGGTAGCGGGATAAATTTCCTTGCATAATCATATGCTTTGGGTCCATAAAAATGGAGGGTTGTAGCAATTTTTTTTGTTCCTCCGTGTACCTGCTGTGCTCTTTTTGAAATAGATTAAGTGGTAAATTTGAATAGCTTGATAATGAAATTTGAGCCTCTTTTGATAATAATTTTTCTTGTTCGAGTTTACCTAATAAATTATTTATAGTATTCTTAGAACGACTCTCTCTTTGTTTGGCTTTTTTAAGGTCGCGTTTTGCTTCAACTAATTTTGATTCAATTTCATCAATTCAGAATATTTCTAGAATGACATGAAACAATTAAATGTGATGCATGACGAAAAACACCTACACGTTTCTGTCTCCAGTCAGAGTTGAACTGACACCTTCTCAGTGTATTCTGACATCGAAGCTCACACCAAGATGCACTAACCAGTTATGCAATGGAGACGAACACAAAACGACAGTATGTCACATGCATCTACTCTTACCCTCATCTACTTTATTTTTTTTTTATTAATGATAATGTCTGTCTTGTTAGTCCTTTTAATAGTTCAAAATGTATATTCGTATTTGCACACATTTATTTCATAAATCAATCCTTAAGGCCCGAGATTCATATGATTAAATTAGTTATTAATCAATTCATTTGCACACCAATAGCAATGGTTCTTCGCCATTGTTGGCTGACTGTATAGGTAGCTAAGAACGATGTTGAACAATGGCTAAGACTAATTTGTTCTATGAATTTTGTTATCAAGAAAATATACACTTGGGAGCACCTGAAACAGACAATATGAAAGTGGAGGTTTGGATCGATATGAGGACCTAAGGGTTAAGGTGGTGATTATTTTATGTCCCTTCTTAGAGATTTAAGTTACAATTAATCGCAGATCTTTGACAGCTTCGATTTTGTCCTGAAATACAACTTACTTTTGAGTGTTCGAATCTGGGAACCGCACAATTTTTTATGTGTCGCTTTTGTCCGACAATGACGAAGTCATCTTCAGAAAAGTGCATTGAGCATAAAACATCATATTTGCTTGGTGCCCAGGCTTTGTCCTTCTTAGTTATATCAACCTTCTTTACTTCATTCACCCATTCTGCCTTCACAGTACCATTCTGATAAAACCTGGAAAATATATAATTAACCCTTTACCCAATGAATCATCCACATCCACTCGCATAATATGCAAATTTAGCAGTTGAAAAAATGTCATTTTTCATCAAGACCGTTCCAACGAGGGGGTTATGATATTTAAATAATAAATTTTAATATCGTCTGCGTTGGCCGGTAAAGGGTTAAATAAGTTTCTCCAATATTGTGCCTATTATTTGATTGTTCACCATAATCCTTGAACATTACTACAAACCAAGTCAAAATACTGGAACCCCATATTCCTACCATTCAAATTTCACGTTGCCACCAGTGACCACGGTATATCTTACTAGAGCTGTGTGGTTCCTGATATGTCACCTTGGTTTCAGTTAATCAAAGGCAAAAATACAACGGTTATGGTCTTTTGAAAGAAACATGTTAAAAAAATGAGCATAAATTCTGGGTCTTCTTACAAAGAGATATAATATGAAAAGAAGCAGCCTGAATTGAGGTGGGAGTGACAGACAAATACTGAGAAAATAAAAAGATGTTCCCAATGGTCACATGATGGGTTAATACTTTAAGCATACCTTTCGTAGCCTTTAAAGCTTTTCAAATTTTTTGGTTGCGTCAATTCCTTCCGTAAGTAAGGTACATCAGAAACTAACACCCCCACCCCTTGTCTGTCGTCACTCATAAAAAAGGTCACGCACAGAAATATTGTATTCAACGAAAAGTTGGATGGTAGAGAAGATAAAAAAAAAGCTCTCATTTGTACAGGAGTAGGAATTCCATGACTCTTATCAGGGTTGGGGAGCGAGGCTTTTTGTACAGGAGTAGGAACTCCACGACTTATCTGATTAATAGAAAATGCATATCAGTTTGCTGATACATGTATGTGAATTTCCAGTTGAATTGCACATGCCCACAATGCAACATCAACTACTAAACAAGGAAACGTGCCAGTTCTAGTGCTGTCTGCAGGAAAAGTTTTCAGTCATATTAATTGAAGTGGGAACTAAAACGGTCAGTTATTTTTTTGCACATACTTAGTTCTGGCTTCTGGTACTAAAAAAGAAACAAGCGACTAAGATTTTCAGTTAACAGCACAGCTCTATATCTTATAGGGCTAAAAATTCGGGAATTCAATGAACTTTTGGAGAATTAACAGTCGAATCAGTTTCTGTTGCATCGGGACAATGACCAGCCTGCTGAGTCTGGGTCAAAAGCTCAGGCTCCCTATTTCAGGGGTTGCAATAATTTACAGGATTTAGAAGCGCCTCGCCCCCGACCCTGATTGTCTAATTTTGAGGGCCAATTTTAAAAACAAGTGGCCAGATATATTGAATTTTAAGTCTAATTAGTAATTAAAAATATAAACAACTTCGAATATTCAAACTTCAACAGATACCTTCAATTTACAAAGCATGTAGTTCAGAAATTGGTCTTACACCAAATTAAATACTAAATAGCATTAGGCTTAGTATCCTGGTAAACCAGCAAGCCGAACTCTGGGGCTAAGACAAAGTAGGTTAGTATGGGTGGTTTAGAGTCAAGTTGCCCCTGCTTATTTTTCCAGGTCAACTCGCCCCAGTTGGGGGGGAGTTGACCTGGTTTTTGAGGGGTGAGTTGACCCGAAAAAAAAAAATTTAGCCATTATTTTATTAAAACTGAAGTTTTTATTATTAATAATTTCATCTCTCTTTTTTTCACAGAAAATCAATCAATGATGTTTTCAAGTAATAATTGCTTGTACTTACTTTGAATTAATGAATGATCAAAATCCTTTTATTAATAAATATCCCTTCAAATTACCACCACCAGCTTCCTCTGTAAATGTGCTAAAATATATGCTTAATAATTATAGGTTCAAACTGTTTTAAACCTTTACACGAATAAATGTAACTTTGCTTCTGGAAACATAGCTTATGACACCTCATTGGAACGAGCTCGTTCCAATGAGGGATCATGCGCTATGTTTTGGAGACAAACTGCAAGCTAAATTATATTTGAATTAAGATTTGAGTGCATATTGCTGGACGTTTTTTGGCTGTTATGTTGAGTAAAGGGTTAATATATGTATGCATTTCTCATTTTAAACATGATACCACGTGAAGGTTAATGTATTTATGATATTTATGTTGGAAAAATGTCACGTATTTATATTGTAAATAATTGTTGTAAAATAAAACAAAAATTGGTCAGAAAGTTAGAATTATTGAAATAAAAAGATTCTATTTCGTATACCAGTCTTCTATTATTTTGATCAGAACAGTCCCATTCTACCACCCTCCAATCTCCTGTTGTCGTTATCAGAACAGTTCCTGCATTCCATCATTCCTTGCCTACAATATTTTCAATCTTTTTCTGTTCCATGGGAAAAGATCGGAAATATGGTCGGAAACTGGTGTGATGGGACGGGACTGTCCCGTCCCAGTTCCATCCAATCGCTCTGTTCCTACAATATTTTTGATCTTTTTCTGTGGTCGAGTCGCCCCAGATAAACATCGGAAATATGGTTGTCAACAGTCCTGTTGTATTAGTCCAGTTGTCAACCATGTTTCCGATCTTTTTCTGGGGCGACTTGAACCGAGGGCGACTTCACCCGTTCATGTATGGGTCAATCCTAAAAAAAAAAATGTGCAGGTTATTTTATGCCATATTAATTTTATGGACCAGGCACGTTAAAATGTTAAATGTAAAAAAATCCCTAAATTTTTATGTCTTTTCATGTTATGTGCCGTATTGTTTTTACTTACTAAGGTAATACTGCCAGGCAGCAGGCATGCCCACGACACCAAATTTTATTTTGTCTTTATGGTGAATAAATTTGAATATAGTCAAACAATCATGTTTGTTATCTTAGTCTATGTAATATATTTCAGACTTGTCCTATTCTTTTGCCAAGTTTTGAACAGACTGGACTTGCAATGCATTTTGATCAGAGTTGTCCCGGGAAGTGGACGATTTATCTTCTCACTTCTGTCCAGTCGGCCCGAAAGAGTGGTCCCGAGTTTCCTCGAAAGTAGGCCGACTTTTCATTTTGTAGTCCGAGTTGTCTGTGGGCCGGCTAATTTTTGTTCGAGTTGTCTGAGACTAAGGTTCGAATCGTCCTGATTCCGTGCATCGAAATTTGGCTAGGTCCCACATCCACTTTGAAAACACCAATATTTAAACTGGATACCAATGTTCAACTCACTTATGGAAACTAACACCTAACTCCTTGGCATCTTTAGAACCTCGGCGCATAGTGCAGCCAATGCACATGTGTCTGGCATTATAACTATAGACTATCGACGAAAACACGAATGACGTTCGCCATTTTTACAGACGACGCTTTTGCCCTGTTGGCGACGAACAGACAGAATTACGGGTTTTGTCACGTGACTGCCATTCTAGTCTTTTTCAGATTTCTATGGCTGGACTCCTTCAAGTTGACCTTTGTTGAACTCCCCAAATCAAAACATAAACAAAAGAAAATGTCTGCCTTCAATCAGTGAGCACTCCACATATAACATTTGGCCTCAATCTTTATTACTTTCATGAATTAGGAAAAGATTTCTTCGAGTATGTACTTCAATGTTTATAGAATACAGCTGTTATTTTATTTTGAGGTATTTTATTGTAAAACTTTTGTTCTCTTACTTATGCCACAGCAGACTTTCAGGTGGTGCTATTTACACATGGAAGAAGTTCCATGGCCAATTTCAGTTTCCACATGTTCTATGTTTCATTCCAAGCATTTTGGTATATAATTTATTGGGGTTATTCATTTTGGGACTTTTTTAGACTTGAAAGAAAATTAAATGAAATTTGACCAAAGTTAGTTTGGACGTCCCCTTAAGGGCCTATATAAGTAATGACATTTTGTTTATTTTGAAAATTCTCACCTCTGATATTCCTTCAATTCAAATTAAATATACACAAAATGTACATCAAAATGAAGGCTGGGATGTATAGAACACGAAACACATGTGTAATCAACTCACAGAGTCGACTGTAGGCACCACTGGTTCCTGGAAGTCTGCTGCCGTATTCGCACCAGAACTGATAATTTAATAATATTTCACGAAAACAACTTGTGGCCAAATGTGCTTTACATATCCAAGAACAATGCTAGGGGATAAAAATTCTTCAAAATACGGCAACAGAGCTGCATTGGGGAAAATTCCAAAGCCTTTGCTTTTGTTTACGTATGAGTATACTTTCGATTTACGGTCGACGTCATCGGACAGAAAAAGCATGTAAAAACAGGCTTAAACAGCGCTGTCTAAAATCAGATAATGAAAAAGAACGCCTTCATACGGTATACTGTTATTAGATAGAGACTGCACAGTTGCCATATTCAATGCAAGGTATCATGATACCTGTTGAAATTTCTTAGAATTACGATTTTGTTTTTCGATGGAAATTCGTGGTAACGAGTGATTTGCGCATGTCTGTCGAGCATGGAAACCATCTTCAATAAAAAATGCAGACAGTGTTGTCCTTTTCCAAAATACCGTCCTATCTCTGTATTCGAAAGTGTTTTGAATGCCTAGGTTTGTTCTTGGATATATGACGCACACTTGGCCACAAGTTGTTCAGATGAAATATTATTTTATTATCAGTTCTGGTGCGAATACGGTAGCAGACTTCCAGGAACCAGTGGTGCCTACAGTCGACTCTATGAGTTGATTACATATGTGTTTCGTGTTCTACACATCCCAACCTTCATTTTGATGTATAATTTGTGTATATTTAATCTGAATTTAAGGAATATGAGAGGTGAGAATTTTCAAAATAAACAAAATTCCATTACTTATATAGGCCCTTCCTTATATGAGTTGATTACATATGTGTTTCGTGTTCTACACATCCCAACCTTCATTTTGATGTATAATTTGTGTATATTTAATCTGAATTTAAGGAATATGAGAGGTGAGAATTTTCAAAATAAACAAAATTCCATTACTTATATAGGCCCTTAAGGGCCTATATAAGTAATGAAATTTTGTTTATTTTGAAAATTCTCACCTCTGATATTCCTTCAATTCAAATTAAATATACACAAAATGTACATCAAAATGAAGGTTGGGATGTATAGAACACGAAACACGTATGTAATCAACTCATAGAGTCGACTGTAGGCACCACTGGTTCCTGGAAGTCTGCTGCCGTATTCGCACCAGAACTGATAATTTAATAATATTTCATGAAAACATCTTGTGGCCAAATGTGCTTTACATATCCAAGAACAAAGCTAGGGGATCAAAATTCTTCAAGACACGGCGACAGAGCTCCATGGGGGAAAATTCCAAAGCCTTTGCTTTTGTTTACGTATGAGCATACTTTCGATTTCCGATCGAAGTCATCGGACGGAAAAAGCATGCAAAAACAACGCCGTCTAAAATTAAATAATGAAAAAGATGGCCTTCATACAGTATACTGTTATTAAATAGAGATTGCACAGTTGCCATATTCAATGCAAGGTATCATGATACCTGTTGAAATTTCTTAGAATTACGATTTTGTTTTTCGATGAAAATCTAAATTTTATAGTAAATTTCCTTTCTTATTATACCTACCACAATTGTTTACTCCAGGCTTGCACTACAGTGGAAATCCCTAACTCGGATAAAATACTCTCTATTTTTGTCTTTCCCAAGCAAGTTGGGAAAGAAAAGTGGTGCAAAAGCACCAATAAAAAATAAGCCGAAACTAGGTCGAGTGCAACCGGCGCAGACCCAGTACGGGACGCTCTCTCCCAAGTACAACTCCACGACTTCCGTTGCCATTGCGCATATACCGTCTCTAAAGACTCATTCTTTTTGAATCCGTAAACGTTAGAGTTATGTGATCAGCGGGGAGGAAAGATTCTTTACCCGTAAAGAAGACGGGAGGGCCTTCATGTAAACAATTGTGGTAGGTATAACTAGAACTATCACTGAAGGTGATTAATACCCCCGCTTTGGGTCTTTAGAAGAATGCACTTCTGATCATGTAGGCGAAGGCCATAAGGAAATGTATACATAAAGATCATTTTTTGTTGTTGAAATTTGTATTTGCATGAGGCCTTCCACAGAACAGCACTGAATACTTAAAGAGCCCACACATATATGGTTTACATTTGGAAAAACACATTTACGATGTGCAACATGTATTCAAAATCGATTCATTAATGTAGGAGGAGTTGCACACACAAGAATCCCATTTGAAAACCCATAATAAATCCAAGTTAAAGGGAGATAACCTGGTTAAAATTGTCGCAGATCAAAAAGTTTGGAATATGCACATGTTCACTTAGTAGAGATGATGTTTGAAAGGTTTCATCAAAATCGGTTCATTAATGTAGGAGGAGTTGCGCACACAAGAATTTGTTCGAACGGAAAGACGTAATAAATCTAAGTCAAAGGGAGATAACCTGGTTAAAATTGTCGCAGATCAAAAATCTTGGAATATGCGCATGTTCACTTAGCAGTGATGATGTCTGAAAAGTTTTGTCCAAATTGATTGATAAATGTAGGAGGAGTTGCGCACACAAGAATTTCATGTAGAAACCCATATTAAATCAAAGTTCAAGAGAGATAACCTGGTTAAAATTGTCGCAGATTAAAAAGTTTGGAATATGCACATGTTCACTTAGTAGAGATGATGTTTGAAAGGTTTCATCAAAATCGGTTCATTAATGTAGGAGGAGTTGCACACACAAGAATTTGTTCGAACGGAAAGACATAATAAATCTAAGTCAAAGGGAGATAACCTGGTTAAAATTGTCGCAGATCAAAAATCTTGGAATATGCGCATGTTCACTTAGTAGTGATGATGTCTGAAAAGTTTTGGCCAAATTGATTGATAAATGTAGGAGGAGTTGCGCACACAAGAATTTCATGTAGAAACCCATATTAAATCAAAGTTCAAGAGAGATAACCTGGTTAAAATTGTCGCAGATTAAAAAGTTTGTAATATGCACATGTTCACTTAGTAGAGATGATGTTTGAAAGGTTTCATCAAAATCGGTTCATTAATGTAGGAGGAGTTGCGCACACAAGAATTTGTTCGGATGGAAAGACACAATAAATCTAAGTCACAGGGAGATAACCTGGTTAAAATTGGCGCAGATCAAAAATCTTGGAATATGCGCATGTTCACTTAGTAGTGATGATGTCTGAAAAGTTTTGTCCAAATTGATTGATAAATGTAGGAGGAGTTGCGCACACAAGAATTTCATGTCCGGAAAGACGTACGGACGGACGTACGGACGGACGGACGGACGGACAGACGGACGGACGGACGTACGGACGTACGGACGTACAGGGCGATTCCTATATAGCCCCCACTTCTTCGAAGCGGGGGTATAATAAGAAAGGAAATTTACTATAAAATTTAGATTTCTTATCAACCTACTCACAATTGTTTACTCCAGGCTGAATAGACAAAAGGCTGGAGGGAATCGCATAACCAACCCCCACATAACCCCGGTACACTGGAACCGTGAAGTAGAAGGAAGAGGTCCCGAGGCTTATCAACCATAATGTCGCAATCATTGGTAAAGGACAATGAAAAGAGACATATGAGCCTGTGTGACACACAGACAGAAAAAGGGCAGTAACAGCACAAGGCTGAAACTGACCTTCAAGAAGCCTAATGGCTATGGCAGACAACAGCCTGAGCAGAAGAAAGAGGACCCAGGGCAAAAAGGTCCTCCGACTGCTCCTGCAACTGGCGCAAATAAAAGGTGGAGAAAGTGGAAGCATTTCTCCAGTAGGCTGCCTGCATAACATCCGACAACTTGACGGAGTTAGAATAAACCCAAGAGGTGGACAGTGCCCGCACCTCGTGGGCAGAAATACGATTGGTAATACAATCGCCAGCTGCTAAACGACCATAAGCCGTACGAATAGCAAGACAACTCCATCGAGAAATGGATTGAGGAGAGATCTTCTGTCGACCCGGAATGAGAGACAGAAAAAAAACGTTTCCTGCCTTTCCGGATGAAGCGTGTCCGATCAAGATAAATGCGAATAGCACGGATCGGACAGAGCAAAGGGCGATTACCCTCAACAGAAGGAAGAGCCCTGATACAGATAGGAGGAGGAGTAGTATCTGGTAACTGATTCTTGGCCAAAAAGGAGCAATCAGTGGTAAAAGTAACACTGCTGGGAGAGCTCCTAAAAAGGCCGGGTCAACCGAGAGGGCGTGAAGCTCACTAAACCGTTTGGCCGAAGCAAATGCCATCAGAAAAGCCGTCTTATATGTGAGAAAATGCATATCCACCTGGGATAAAGGTTCGAACGCCCCCCCCCCCCCCCCAAGCAAAGCAACACCCACGAAAGATTCCATCATGGAGTAAGCTGCAAAGTCCGAGGCCCTTTCAAAGAAAAGTGCCGAACAAGCTTGGAGAGGTAAGGATTAGTGCCGATACGACGCTTCCCCACATGAGAAAAAGTCTCTGAAAGCATAGACCTGTAACCCTTGATGGTAACAGGCTGGAGACCCCTAGAATCAAACAGATATACCAGAAACTCCGCAATCTGTGAAATCGAAGGATTGGCATAATCAACAGAGTGATCAGCACACCATCGACAGAAGACCTTCCATTTAGCTGCATAAGCTAAACCAGTGGAGTGCCTCCTTGAAGAAGAAATGCACTCCACTGCTCGTCTCGAGAAACCTCTACGGAGGAGACAGGACCTGACAAAAGATATGCGTGAAGGCACAATGAAGTCGGGTCGACGTGAAACCTCCTCGGGCGACATTGACAAAGAAGGTCGCGACGTAGCGGGAGACGTGCCGGAACCGCCGCCATCAGCGAGCGGAGCTGATTGATCCACACCCGCTGAGGCGACAGGGGAGCGATCAGAATGATTCGTCAACTGCAGGTTCGAATTTTGGCGAGAACCTGAGGAAGAATCGGAACCGGCGGGAAGGCGTAGCCGACTAGACCGTTCCAATCGAGTGACAGAGCGTCCACGGCAAAAGCCAGAGGATCTGGACACGGGGACACGAAAGTGTCCACCTGATGGTTCCAACGAGTCGCAAAGAGGTCGATGTGGGGACGTCCCCAGAGATCGCAAAGCGACTGGAACACTACCCTGTGAAGCATCCACTCGGTGGAAATAACCCTGCCCTGTCGGGACAGGGAGTCGGCTAGGACGTTCAGACGACCGGGAATGTGACGAACAACCACTCCGGCGTGAACATCCTGAGCGAGCAGTAGAAGATCCCGAGCTAACTCGTACAGCGGAACCGAGTGCGTGCCGCCCTGGTTCCGAATGTAAGCAACCACTGTCGAATTGTCGGATAGTAGAAGGACCTGGCGATTCGACAGGTGACGGATCCACTGCCTGAAACTCAGAAGAAGAGCAAGAAGCTCCTTCTGGTTGATGTGTAGAGCTGCTTGATCCTGGTCCCGCATCCCGTGTAGGGAAAGACCGAGAGGATCCAATGTCGCACCCCATCCGAGATCGCTGGCATCTGCTGTCAGAACGCGATCGGACGTGGGTAAGTCCAGTGGAACACCCTGCGTAATCCACTGAACATCTGTCCAGGGAAGAAGGTGAGGATACAGAGAGTCCGGAAACGGAAGCACCTGATCCAGAGAATCTACATTCGGCCTCCAACGACTGAGCAGAAAGTGTTGGAGAGGTCTGACACGCAGCCGACCTAGAGGAATGAGATCCGTCACCGAACCGCAGAGACCGATCAGCCGGAGAAAACTCCGAGCGGTCGCGGATATGGACTGGGACAGAGTCAGAGCAAAAGCTGAGAGAATCACAGCCTTGGCCTGGGGAACAGCTACCAAATTGAATTTGGTTTGGAAAGACATCCCCAGATGACAAAACGACTGAGAAGGGACCAGGTCCGACTTCTCCTCGTTGACTCTGAATCCTAGCGACGTGAGCAAGCTCAACCGAGTGGCGACATCCGACTCCAGTAAGGCAGCATTGGAATGCCTCTGGAGGATATCGTCCAGATATGCCGAAGTAGTCACCCTGGACTGTGTGCGATGGAACGCTATCACATGCGACATCAGTCTGGTGAACGCCCAAGGAGCCAGGTTGAGGCCGAAAGGCATGGCCTTGAACTGGTAAACTCGCCCCAGAAAAGCGAACCTGAGATACTTCCGTGACGCCCGATGCATCGGAACGTGGACGTAAGCGTCTCGCAGGTCGATGCTGGCTGCGAAATCTCCCTGGTGAATAGATTGGCGGACCGACCTGAAAGTCTCCATGCTGAACTTGGGAGCAACGCCACAACTAGGAAATATTGTGTTCCGATTGATGAATACAAATGTCAAACTTCTAAGTTAAGACGTTTAATCAGTATGACTTGACAATCACAATTCAAGAAAAAGACAGACTGTTACACACAAACAATAGAACAAAAGAAAACATGAGAAAGAGACAAAAACGGTTACATTCAAATACGGAACTACAACTGGACAATATGGAATGCGGACTTATAACTATTCCGTATGGCGCAACCTCTTTTCTTTCCTTTAAAAGAAATGTTATTATGACTGTGAGAAAAAACAATGTAAAATATGGGTTAAATTTCAATTCATTAGTTCAAAATATAGTCTTTGAGGTAAGTGGGTACTTTGAATTCTCTGTTGGATTTTCGTAGTGGAGTTGGGTCGCTTTCGGCTTGCGGTACGACTGGCCTGGGTGAATTACTATGAGGTTCACAACTTTCAATGTTTGAAACTGAGTCACTGTTACAAATAGGCTGACCACTGTTATGCTCAGTACCAGTTAAGATCTCATGAGGTGATAGAAGTAATTCTTGAGGACAACTTGTACAAAAATCATGCTCGTTATCACTGACTGAATCACGAGAGTGTAGAGAATCCGATTGAGGGAACAAAATGGTTGGTGCAGATGGAACCTTGTAACATTCGGATTTTTTGACAGAGTACGTAATGTTACCCAACTGAGAGCCTGAGAACTTCTTGAGAGAACACCATTGACCATCGACGTGGGTAACAAGATAACGATCTCGAGCGTGGTGTTTGGAACGATCGGTATACAAATAGACCAAATCCCCAACACATAAGCTAGAATCAGATGGACAACTCGCTAGAGGTGCTTTTGACTTGGCACTTGAAGGGTGATTCGAAAGACGGTTATTATGCTGTGTCAAAATTAATTCTCTATCACATACAGGTAATTGTTCGAAAGAGAATTGATCCCGCTGGGTCCACATTTCATACGAAGATAAGCTATGAGATCGAATTCTAGAATTTAAAACAGCGACTGCGGCCGCTAATGTTACGTCACTCAGTGGATCTGAAACTTGGTGACTTCCGACTATTTCCGATTCAAGCTCCTGTATGGCTCGCTCAGCCACAGGATTCTTGTTTATGTTTTTCACCCTTCCCAATTCAATTGAAATATTATAAGACTTGAGAAGGGGGTCGTTTTGTAAGCTTTTAAAACTGGAAGCACAGTCGGTACGTATAATAGTCGATGACCCGAGAGCACAAGGTTTCATTTTGAGGATCATCTGAAGTAAGGCATTACGAAGAGTGAGTGCACGTTCGTCATTAATCAACATGGCATTTGTATAGGACGTAACGCATTCGCGAAGAACAATGCAAATTTGACGGTTGCGTTTCATAACGTCGGCAGCAAAGTTTGTGCCAATTGCATCAACGGGGCCAGTAGTAGACTGTTCGATAACACGACTCGGGACTGAACCCAATGAGGCGCAAATGTGGCATGTAGCTGTGAGATTATCGATATAATGGTCCAAATCAAGTGCAAAAAAATAACGATGGATCAACATTTTCATTTGATTGGCAGAGGGGTGACTCAATTTAATATGAATAGCTGTCAAAAGGGCATCTAAGACATTTCTCGGTACAACAATGCGTTCACGATCAATCTTAGGGCTTCTTTATGCTTTACAATAAGAAGACCGTTTTTCGCTACTGTCACTACATTAAGGTACCGTTTGACGTCGTGTATATTAGTAGCTTTTTTTGAAGGACGCGTTCCTTGGATCAAATGAGCGTAAGTTCTACGCAAATCCGGGCATTCAGATTGGACTTGAAGCCAAGCGGAACGATTTGTGAAAGGTAATCGAGAATGACCTGACAGGATATCTTGAACAGATAATTGGCGAACAACTGACTCTGACGTATCGAGTACAAACTGACAAACGCGGCAGTTGGCATATAAGCAATCTGGAGCGTTACGGCTAGAGAAATCGGATATCAGGTTTGAAGCGCCAGGAAGATGGCGAATTGAAATTTGGTATCTACTAACTACAGCAAGAAATGTAGAAACGCGTGGGCTTGCTGAGAATTCCCCACGACATAACTTCTCAAAGGCCTGAACACAAGGTTTACTATCAGAAAGTAAACAAGTTGGGTGGACAGATTGTATGACGTATGGGGCAAAATGTTTAATGCTTGAAGCAATACTCAGTACCTCAATTTCGCATGGTAACCATGCTACTTGTGGTTTCTTTAACTTAGCACTGAAAAATCCCGCAACTTTGAGTTTGTTGTCTCGGAGGACATAAAGTGTGGCACCAATTCCACTCTTTTTTATAGAACCATCTGTAACAATCCACAAAACATCCTGGGGATGTGGAAGTACAATTGATTGGTTAGACAACAAATGTCGCTGCGCCGAAAGAAAGGCAGCACGCTTATCATCTGACCAAACAATTTTGTCCTGAGAATTACAACCGTTTGTAATAATGTCGAGGGGAGACAAAACTTGAGAGCAGCCAGGAATTACACGTGATAGAAACTTGTAAGCTCCAATAAAAGATTTCAAGCCTTTGATAGTTTCAGGAAGTGGGCAAGATGCTAGAGAACTAATTCTGTGGGCACTTGCCGTCAAAGAACCATTAGACCACTGCCACCCCAAGAGAGTTGTATCTTGTGGGGCAATTGTGCTTTTTGACGCAGACAAGCGTAATCCACACTTTTGAAAGGCTTATAGTACCCGTTTCCAATTTTCTAATAGCTCGGATAAAGTTTGGCCTCCACAGTATAAGTCATCCGCTAATTTTACAATACAACCCCCGGTAAGCAAATCTCCAAGAACGCGAGACAAAAGTTCTTCCAATGCAGTCTCAGAGCCTGGCATACCCATAGCTGAGCGCATATACATCCTAACACCGCGGAAGGGAGTAACGACACCACAATATTTAGCAGAACCTTTTGACAGGGGTATTTGGTAAAATGCACTAGTGAGGTCAGAGTGAATTATGAATTTCCACTGACCTATCAATCTTAAAATGCTATCTACATCGGGCATTAATGAAGGAGATGGTTTTGCATATCGGCCAACGTCAGCAAATGCTGTTACTAACCTATAATCGCCGGACGGTTTCTTAACAAGAAAGGACGGATTTAAGTATTCAACAACAACACCGACATCCTCGGGGCGACGGAATACCCCGAGTTCTTCTAGTTCATCAAACTTTTGTTGAAGTTGTACAAGTTTATCTCTAGAGTATTGTGGAATGTGTCCCTTACGTTGTGGAGGTTGTACGGGACCCATATTCACTACTGCTTCAAACGGCCCTTCTACTCCATTATAACCTTTAAACTGGGGATCAAAAACATCATCATAATCAGATAATACAGCCCTAAATGCATCTTTAATGTGAGGGGGCATGATGTTCTGAGGGTCAAGTTTGAAAGAGTCGGAAAACTTGTTTTGTGAGGGGGTCACCATTGTACGTGTGCGGGTAATTCCACATTTAACGGGATCACTGATACTAACTTTTGGCGCTATTACGCGAAGAACTTGACACACGTGATCGTGTTTCCTAACTGTTTGCATGTGTCGAGTACTGTTAATTAAACGAACAGATCTTCCCACGCATTGAAAAATTCCTGGGGTAGGCCATAAGTCAGTGACAGAGGATGACGTATAAAGATCAGGTCTAGGTTCAATTGCTACGGTAGAATCGGGTTCAATTTCCTCAGGAAGTTGAAGTTCAAGAAACTCACCGGGCCAAACACTGGTAGTAACGGATGGTCCTCTGACCACAAATGTGTGAGTTCGTCGGACAGAAAGTGGACCACAATGATGAGACACAGACTTGCCATATTCGTAAATAGTTCCGTTTGAAAGAATAACTTGATTGTATGCCGGTCTAATAGTTATGTCATTGGTGTTTAGAAATGGAACACCTGCAATTATATCAACATCAAGGTGATCAACAATTAACGCTTCAAGAATGAAATGGTTTTTGTCACGAGAAACCTGTAATGTTGTCTCACCAATAACTTTTAAAGGGCTGTTTCCATCAGCTTGTATAGCAGACTGAGAAGATTTAGAAATTTTGAGACCAAGTTGATGTGCTACGGAGGCTTTTATCATACTGGTTTCTGCACCAGAATCAAGAGTTAAAGTAAGACTGTGTGAACCTTAAAACACAGTTATATATGGTGATTTTCGTACTTGAACACGGCGCGAAGTACTTTGAACTTCTGTGGTTACTAATGCTGTTGAACTAATAGGAGAAGTGTCAGTAAAACAATTGAGATCATCTTCCCCAAACTCCTGTTCGGGAGTCTAAACTCGACGAGCACGGGTCATAAACTGTTTATCTTTGGCGGGGAGGTGAACACACCTACTGAGATAGTGACGAAAGTCTTTCCGCCCAGCC
Organism: Pictodentalium vernedei; assembly: GCA_031216915.1. Taxonomy (NCBI): domain Eukaryota; kingdom Metazoa; phylum Mollusca; class Scaphopoda; order Dentaliida; family Dentaliidae; genus Pictodentalium; species Pictodentalium vernedei. The sequence continues at coordinate 570,189,723 of CM062297.1, read as the reverse complement.
TGTTGACATAATGGACAACATTTGGAAGTAAAATTTGAGTTCGAGATAAACATACGGGCTGAATCGTGAAGTGGCTGTTTTTGTTTGAGGGAAAAACTTCGTAAAACCTTGGCTTCTTCAGATACAAAAACTTCTTCAAGTAAGGAATCTAAAGCCATGGAAATTTCTGGTTTTATTGATGCTAATGTTCGTAATCTGAGTTCAGTACCATATCGCTGTTTAACCAACTTCGGCAATTCGGGGTGCAAAAGCTGTAGGCAGATAAGAATAAGTAAATTTTCTAAAGTGGGAGTAAGTTCTTCGTCATCACGGATAGGTTCGCCATGATGTGAAATACCACCATCACGTTTTAGCAAACTGTCATCGATAAAGGCACAGAGTCTTTGGTATAAATCTTCTGGTCGTTCATCGGGTAGGCGTTTAATTGTAGAAAAGTCTAAAAAGTGACTGCCAGTTGATTGAAAGCCAAAATGCTGGCGGATAGCTTGCCACACACATTCAAGTGAAGTTGAATTTTTAACAATAGTGTTACGAGAAATTATTGGGCAAAAGTTTGCAATTTGGCCCAACATTAATTCCAACATTGTAACTCTTGTTCTGCAGTTAACCTTTGACCCTCGGGAACGGAATCGCCGTCGGGTTTGAATCCTCTGTTTGGCAATTGTTTTGCCTTCTTTTGCCAGGTGGCACCATCGACGAGAAAGGGTGCGAAATTTTTATCTAAACTCAAAGTATATTGTAAATTCGATTTCCAACTCTCAAAGGAAGTCACAGTCTCATCCTTCGTGAGACACCACTGTTTCGGTGCACGACAAGTCATTGTTTACACTGATCAAGTTGTCAAACACAGATAGTAAATCTGGTAAACTTAGCCCGAGCTTGGGAATATTTTAAATTTGTAGTAAAATACGTGGATAAGATTATAATTACCGCTGCCACCACGCCACAACTAGGAAATATTGTGTTCCGATTGATGAATACAAATGTCAAACTTCTAAGTTAAGACGTTTAATCAGTATGACTTGACAATCACAATTCAAGAAAAAGACAGACTGTTACACACAAACAATAGAACAAAAGAAAACATGAGAAAGAGACAAAAACGGTTACATTCAAATACGGAACTACAACTGGACAATATGGAATGCGGACTTATAACTATTCCGTATGGCGCAATGATAGACAGGTTCAGGATACTCAGATCGATAACCGGTCGGAGTCGGCCGTCCTTCTTCGGCACCAAGAACAGGCGGGAATAGAAACCCACTGACTGAACGTTCTTGACGACCTCGATCGCCCCCTTTGCCAGGAGATTGGCAATCTCCGTGGACAAAAGTTCCCGACGTAAAACGTCTGAAGGAACTGTGGTTGGAAGAGGCACCCTTGACAGAGTGGGGTGCCGACGGAAGGATATTCGCAGCCCGGACCGAACAACATCTAACACCCATGGATCGGATGTGATGGTGGCCCAATCGTCTGCGAACTCTGCTATCCTTCCTCCAACCTGGGACGAGTCGAGGTGAGGACCTTCATTTCGAGCCCCCACGAGGCCCGCGAGAGGAGAAACCACCTCCTCTGCTAAATGAAGAATCCTGAGCCTTCCCTCGATTCTGCCGACCCCTACCTTTACCCCGCGAGTAAGAGTAGAGGCGGCGGCAGAAGGGCCAGCCTTTTGCTTCACAGAGGAAGCAGAAGGGTACTTGTTAGGCTTGGAACGGCCCTTGCCTCCCCTAGAAGGCTGATCAAGCTGACGAAACAGCAGCTGATCTTTGGAATGACGTAGGACGTCATCCCGGACCGTCGACACGGAACCATGGAAAAGTTGCGGACCTGCCAAAGAAGCAGATCGAAGAGTAGCACGCTGCTCCTCGGGAAGGGATCGTCCTGTGTCCAGCACAGCGTCCCTTCGAACTAATTCCAAATTAGCCGTGTTACAGGCATGCGTGTGAGTAAGGTGCATAAGCGCCTTGGACAGCACACGCAAAGGAGCCTGTACCTCGTCAAACTTATCTGGAGGCAGATAAGTAGCCAAAGCTGAATCGACGTGATCGGAGAGAGAAAGCATGCCAAGCATCTCTCTAGATAAGCCCAACGTGGACTCCAGAGTCGTCATTGGAATGACGACAGACTTGGGCTTGGAAAGCCCGAGGGAAGTGGAGTCCAGATCCAGAACCGTCAAAGCCTGGCAGATTGACGGATTGGCGGAATCGTAGGAACGATAACGCACAGGAGGCAAAAAGGTGTCAACCCTGGTGAAGAACGAAGTCTTCAAAGCCTTGGAATTCAGCTTGGCATCCAATGCTGAAAAAGCTTCAACCACCTGTACCGACTGGCACGGTCGAAGGCGCCCAGAAGCAGGTTGCTCCATAGGCTGTTGGCGCGCGACCGATGATCGCGGCCAGGCTGACACTGTCTGCTGGTTAGCAGGTTTGAGCTCAGGCAGAAACCCAAACACAAAGTCAAGAGCCGCCCCCAAGTCCGAAGACTGCTGGCCCTCGACCTCAAGCATGTCGGACTCCTCCCCAGAGTCGGAAGACACATAGCCCATCGTGGGCAAACCAGCCGATGCCTCCCATGGTGTCGGGACACCAAAGGAATCGGAAACCGGCCTGTTTCCAATCCCGGGAGGCGGCGCCATAGGAGGCGCCTGGAAACCACTCATAGCCTCGCTGGAAGCAACAGGAAGGCTCTTAGAAAGAACCTGAGTAAGGAGAGGGCCTCCCTAAGCTCACTGCCCGTACCGACCGGTTCGACAGGGGAGCGAACCGGCAAAGTGGCTTCACCTCTGACCCTCTTAACCAGCGAAGGGTCACGATCCTCCAAAATACCCGACGCGGGACGACGGGCGGCAGCCGAAACATCTGAAGGCAGACGTGTATAGGGGTACGATGCACTCCGAGGATCAATATTGCGAGAACTCATGAGAGTCACCGCGGACCCCTGCGGGGCACAAGGTCCAGGCTGCACAAAAGGCGTTGGTCCCCCAAAACTGGTCGTGTGACCAGAGTGAGTAGACGGAAACGCCACGGAGTTCATAGTGTTTCCACTACGAACATCCGAATCCAAAGACACAACTGTGGTGCTCGACGGCGAAGAGACCACAGAGATGGGCTCGGCCGGCAGCCCCTTCCGACTTCGCCGAGTTGAAGTCAGGGAAGGCTGAGGCCGATATCCCACGTCTACAGTATCGGACATTTCTGCAGTCCCCTGCAGCGAAAAGCCGAGGCCGGCTGAAACAGACAACGAAGCAGACGGACCAGCAGCAGTAGTAGATACGTCGAGAGTTGCTGAGGCTGGTGAAAAAGTGGAGAGAGCACACCGGCTCGGCTCCGAAGGAGGAGTCACAACCCTAGTGACAGCCTCAGATGTCGACTGGAGGGGGACCGTAGTCCCGGAACCAGGCATCTCTTCACCAGAACACTCAACGGCTCCCGCAGTATCCACCACAGGAAAAGACTGCACATCCCCCACGGAGGAGGAATAACTCTCACCAGACAAAGTCGACTCGGGAGGCCCCGAACGACCACGTTCTCCTTTCCCGCGGGAGCGGGAGGCACGGCCACGAGAACGAACGACACGGTTTACTGACGCCCAGAAGGTGGAAGACCATGTTCCACAGACACCACACGGCCGCTCGGCCGAACACCCATTACAGGAGGAACAAGACGAATATACATCGTCCACATGCTTTGGCAGCAGACATTGCCCACAAGGAATTGTCCTGGGCATGATAGAGGTGAGAGGAGCAGAGAAGGTGAGATCAGAAAACAGAACACCCCCAAAGAAGAGAGAAAGGTGACAGAAACAAAGACCCCAAACGGTCGACCGGGAACCACACAACAGGAAGACTACTCTTAAAAGAAAGAAGAAACACTGTAGGAGTGGTACCCCGCTGACACCTAACTCTAACACAATAAGAAAATTTTGCAAAAAAAGCATTAACAATAATTGTGAAAAATCTAAGTCCGAACCGCGTGGCACACGAAATTCGCGCGCGACGCGAGAGAGAGCAAATAAATATACATTATGGACATATAATAGAAAAGAGAATATAAAACACTGTTCCTGAGAATACAAAGGATACACTGTGGAATAATGAATCAGGAATCATCAAACATCGAGCTGGTGGAACACTGATAAGCGTGCAAAAACATCTCGACACGAAGCGGATTATAAAAAGAATGAGTCTTTAGAGACGGTATATGCGCACTGGTAACGGAAGTCGTGGAGTTGTACTTAGGAGAGAGCGTCCCGTACTGGGTCTGCGCCGGTTGCACTCGACCCAGTTTTGGCTTATTTTTTATTGGTGCTTTTGCACCACTTTTCTTTCCCAACTTGCTTGGGAAAGACAAAAATAGAGAGTATTTTATCCGAGTTAGGGACTTCCACTGTAGTGCAAGCCTGGAGTAAACAATTGTGAGTAGGTTGATAAGAAATTCGTGGTATCGGTTTAAATGTGAATTGAGGACTCGGACTCAAAACACATACTGAATCAAGGACTCGGACTCGGACTCAAGTTAAGTGCTTAGTTTTTTGTCGAATTACCAGTGATTCACCACGTTATAGCGATCTTTATTAATCATTGTGCTGAAAATAAAAATTAACCATCCCTGTGAGGTCAGTCCAGACTGATTAACACGTCAAACTGCCGTGACATTTTGCCGGTGGTTGCCGTACTTGGGGGAGTGCCCTAGAGTTTGTTAAGTAATTATTAAGTTAGAATTAATAGATTTCATAAGAACTATCTATCGACGCCTTTATCCACGTTGTTTCATTTAACCATTTGCACGTGGTATCTGTTAAACCAAACACTGTCCACACCATGTATATCTGTCAATTCGACAATCTGAGCGATCACTATTTCCGCAAGCATTTCGCTTTCCGTACAAAATACCGAAGTATGAACTCCCTAACCCCCTTACTGCTGTGTACATTACGTATCACTATAAATAAATTTCCCGTTCACAGTGGGAACCCTAAAAAATTAAGACCTGTTCTGTTTTTTTCCGGTAAATGTAAATAAATAAGTATCCTGGCCATAACCGGTATATATCGAAAGAGAAGTGATTAAGCAGCAGGCTAGGCCCGTCCTTTATTTTTGGATTAGTGTTTATATTGCGATTTCAAATTGCCTGTTATACTTTCATTATTGACAAGATAAAAAGTGAAGTCTGACTTCCACTGTTAATTGCAACAACTATACAGCAAGTTGATGTTGAATATAATTGAACATACGCGGCATTTAGGGCCCATACAGTGCCACAAATGCCGAAAGTTCGGGCATATGGCCAACAAATGCAGAGGGAATCTAACCTGCATGAATTGCGGAGAATCACATTTCCCAAATGTTGGAAAAAAGCCATCGGTGTCATGATACCAAAACCGGACAAGGACCCCTCCGATCCAGCCAGCTACCGCCCAATCAGCCTACTCAGCTGCATTGGTAAGACATTCGAACGAATCCTTACCAATCGGTTCAGAGGGCACCTTGAAGACAACGATTTTTTCAATAAATGGCAAAGAGCCTATAGAAACCGTAAAGAAGGCATCGAACATGTCTACCGACTAGTCACCCAAATGAAAACCGCTATCAACAATCAGCAAATAGGCGCGGCAGTCCTGTTAGACGTCGAAAAAGCATTTGACTCCGTTTGGCACAATGGAATGCGCTACAAATTATCACAAATGAAACTCCCCAAGAAATTGCTCAGATTACTATCCTCTTTCTTAAATGATCGCGAAATTAAAGTCAGAGTGAACAATGAAATGTCTGACAGTGTCGACCCTTGAAGCAGGCACCCCTCCAAGGATCCGTCCTAAGCCCCCTCCTTTACATCTTCTATGTAAATGACCTTAACTTCTCCGAGGATCGTGTTCAAGTCTCCCAATTCGCGGATGATAAAGGCCTCTGGGACTCCCTAACAATACGGCCAATCTGCTCCAAAACCCCTGCAACGCGCTCTCGATGACCTAGAACAATGGTGTACCAAATGGAGAATTAAGCTAAATGCCAATAAAACCCAACGAATCACCTTTACTCGCAAGAAAAATAAATGTGAGTTTGACCTAAACCTTATGGATAACACCCTCCCAGATTGCAAAGAGGCGAAATTCCTGGGCATCACCATTGATCAAAAATTGTCATTTAACAAACACACCGACGACATGGCGAAATCACCAAACGCATTAATTTACTGAAAATGCTAAAGGGAACTTCGTGGGGAGCCAACCAGCCCACCCTACTCAAACTATACAAAGCCTTTGGGCGCCCAGTACTCGAATACGGGGCAATCATCCTAACTGACCTCAACCAAACTAATATGGGAAAACTCCAGAAGGTCCAAAATCACGCGCTTAGAGTCGCCCTCCGCGCCCCATGGGACACACCCATTACAACACTCCACGACAGGGCCGATATACCCACCATCAAAGACCGGCTAGCCACCCTAGCCGCGAAAAATCATGACCGGCTAGCCGACAGTGAACTAATCTCCGAACTTGGAGCCATCTGCGAAAGCCGACAAAAGCTCAAAAATTCCCATCAAAACTAAGACCGCTCGAAAAAAAAAAGTCCACATTAAACGCTCGCGATCCCCGGCACCTCCATATAGTCTCAGACTAACCTAAATAAGGTCGCAACAAGCGAAGGGTACAACAGGAAAGAAACACCCTCGGGTGTGGTTTAGTGTGCTAAACCTGTTACCCTCCAGCTACAATCGCATTTCCAGCCGGGTAAGCTCAGCCCACATAAAACGCTCGCGATACCAGGCGCCTCCAAATAAACTCAAACTAATCTAAATATGGTCGAAACCAGCGAAGGGCATAACAGAAACACCCTCGGGTGTGGTTTAGTGTCTAAACCTGTTACCCTCCCGCTACAAACTCACTCTCAGCCTAAGAAGGTGAGCTAACAGGCAGATTAACTGCTTAACTGTGGCCTTCTACCAGAAAGGGCTGCCTTCACCGACTCATCTAAAGATTAGATCACAAATTAAAACATAATGTGCTACTTTTATCTTTTTTTTATTTTTACATATTCTAATGAAAACTAATTCTGCCTTCTTCTTTTAAGCAGGTACACAGAAGATGCCTTTTGACCAGCACCCCAATAACCGCTATGGACAGTCTAACCGTTATAGAAACGGTAACCCCCATGGTTCCTGAACATCCTCCACCCCATCCCTAAAAGTGGTCGACCACTTTAAGGGAGGCGAGCGTTGGTCCTGCGTCCCGCCTCTGCCCCTTTTTATAGGCGTATTGCGCATCTCTTGTCCCAACCTAATAGGATTACAATGCAGGCCTGCCCCCGAACCAGGGAAGTTCGGGTCTCTTTTCTGGTTGTCCCCGAAAGGGGTCGTTGTTGTTTCCTTCAAAGACGTCCTACCAAACAGAGACAGCCTGAGGCAGATTATACTTGCCAGTGATGGCCATCACTCAATATCATCTCCGAAGTGGCAGACTATACTTGCCTGAAAATCCAGATCGACTGCACCCTCGGGGAGAGGTAGTACCTTTGTGAGAGGACCCAACCTCTCACACTGGTCCTCACCCGGGGGTTCAACCGACATCAGTCAAAGAGACCATCACGCCACAACTGGTGACAGCTGCCGAGTACCTGAACCTGTTCCTCCTCAACACGAGTAGACATGTGGAAATTAGTCATTTACAGTCACTGAGGGTCGAAAGGGGCTTGTTCCCCATACCGTCCCTGCGCGCCTTCGGCGCGTTAAACCATTCCATTCGGGGTTTTGTTTTGGTTTTGGTGCCCAGCAATGCCACTGTTGTGGCTTCACTCTTGAAATGTCATATAAGCTCGAGCAACTTTTTTAGGAATCACCCTCATTACACACGACATTCGAGACGTTCATTGAGTTGAGACCAGTTGACAGTTTTTAACCAGACGAGGTTCTGAGAAAGTGATTCTCATCATATCTCAGAGAAAGCTAAGAGTAAACTATATAACACACACGCACCTTGTCTGACTTAAATTCTTAAACTTCTCAAAATAACTAAAACTAAATTAACTAAATTAATCATGACAAGCATCAATACCAACACTGGCAGCATCATAAAGCCAGCCAACTTCAGCACAAATGGAAAAAGGAAGGAAGAGACCGGGGAGGAAAAGAAAGAGAGGGAGAGGAAAGAACGCAAGGAGAGAGAGAGAAGGAAAGAGAGAAGGAGAGAGCAGCTCGTAGAGAATCTATCACTGGAGCACATAAGGTAAGTTTTAGTGGAAATACTAAGGGGGCAGGAGGTCCCAATATGACATGATACAAAAATTTATGGAGGATAGAGAGGAGAAAGCCGAAATTCGGGAAGATAGAATGAGGGAGAGGGAGGAATGACGGCTGAGGTATGCTGAAATGGAAAGAAATCATGCCCAGCAGGAGGATACCATTGCTGAACTAACCAGAGAAATGGCCGAGGAGAGAATAGCTGCCAGCGAGAGGTTTACCGATTTGACAAATCAAATCAGTACCCTGTCAGCCCAACTGGGCTTGCAAAAACAAAAAACCACCAGACAGCTGTGTTGCATTGGAGGTTACTGCACCGAGGAATGCTCCAGCAGCCACTGTGGCTTCTGTTGGGTCTCCACCTTGCAGCCCAATCCAAATTGTAGCAATTGCCGAGGTTCATGCTGAGGCAGAGGCAGAGGCCTTGGGTAATTCTTTGGATAATTCTTTTATAAGAGAGATTCTACCAACCGATCTCCAGGTGGTTACTCCTGAGGGACCTGTCCCTGAAGAGTCATCATCTGGTCGGGGGGACACAGGCCCTACCAATGCAGCACTCAAGGATCCAGCAGATCCCTGCTCTCTGGGCACCATCTGCCCAAACAAAAATTTAGATATAATGCTCGCCACACCGCTGGTCAGTGCTCCTAGCAGCACTCTGACCCCGTCCCGCAATAAAGGCAAAAGAAAGAATTCAATAGACCTAGAGAGTGAGTTGGTGGAGGTGTTGGACGGTCAGGGCTTTTACCACACCGCTGACCGGCAGGTCAAGAAAGTCAGGAACTGCCCTCCACCCACCCCCTCACCCGAAGCACTCCATCATACTAACAAGGAACCTCAACCTAACCAGCCAGCCCCCCCCCCCCCCCCTCACTCATGGAGACACCCTGGACAACAGTGGTCAAAAGAAAGAAGGCCAAAACAGCATGTTAGCCAACAGCCAAAATCAAAAGGGGGGGGGGGGGGGGGGCAAAATTCAAGCACCCCACCAACAGTACCAAAAACGAAACAAACGGCATCAGGGAGGGCAGGGCTAACAACCTGCCAAACCTCACTGCGGTTATAACTAGGGTCCACCCCGATACACCCGGTGGAGCCATAAACCTTAGCCTTAATAACTGCAAATGGGAGAGATTCCACTCCAAAGCCACGGGCAAGGTCACGTGGAAAATTAAAGTCACCTGCCCCAACAAAGAAACTAAAGTAAAAATAATCAAAGATGGGATCCACATCAATGGCAGGTGGCACGCCGGGGAGGAATACAATACCTCGCCAACGCTCATACAGTGCCACAAATGCCAAAAGTTCGGGCAGATGGCCAACAAATGCAGAGGGAATTTAACCTGCAAGAATTGCGGAGAATCACATCTCACCAAGTCATGCAGGTTAAAGTCCCCATCTTGCCCCAACTGTAAAGGCAGTCAGCCCAGCAGCTACCGGGGGTGTCCCCATTTTAAAAAAGTAAAAACCGCCATCAAGCTGAAAAACCTAAATCTCATCAAGCCTGACAATGCGTCATCGCCTCATACTTTTTTCTTCCTTTATCGCCGGATCGCTTTACTCAGTATTAAGCAAACACGCCAAAACCAATTTGTCTGACATCTGCCAAGATGTCAGCCGATCGGCGTCCCAACTTTTCAAAACTCATATTTCGGAATCACTAGTCAAAGCCGCTATCAGCTCAGACTAAAGCACCTGTCTAACCAATATCTGAAGCACCGCTACTAATCCCCGACCCCCGTCATGAATAAGCTACAAATAGCCGTGTGGAACGCTAGAAGCGTTAATAACAAAAAACTCCAAATGGGCCGACACTTCGAAGATACAGACATTATCGGCATCTGAGAAAGTTGGCTTCAACCCAGCAAAAATGTTTCAGTTAGCGGGTTCAGCACTATCAGAAGAGATCGACAAATCACTAAAGGTGGTGGCGTTGCTCTTCTAAAAAAGCAGAAATCAAAACTAAAACCATTAAAACTAATCACCTCGATGCAGAGGTGATTGCTACTGAAATCACTGTCGACAATAAAAACATCGCGATTGTTTGTTATTATAACGACCCAAGCAAAATTGTTTCTGACACGGTCTTTGAATTCTTTACGAGGAAATACAAACACTGCATTTTCCTCGGCGACTTCAATGCCAAACACTTGTACTTTGGCTGTAACAAAACCACCCCCAACGGTGAAGCCCTCCTTGAAATCACAAAAAGTATAACCTTCATGTGGTTTTGAATGACAGCTCAGCAACTTATATCAGTAATAATCCATTATTCTCATCCGAGATCCTCGATCTAATTATCGCCAGTGACTCCCTGATAAATCACATCGATGACCACTGGGTCGGCGATGATGACTTAGGCAGCGATCACCTCCCGGTCCATGCCTCACTGCAGCTAGGAAATGACCCACTCAGGTCCCCCCCCCCCCCCCCCCCCCTCATTCTCCGCAGAAATTTTAGAAAAATTAATTGGAACCTCTATCGTGACATCATCGATGTCAAACTCACAAACACCCCCACCCCCCACCCCCCCCACCCCCCCCCCCCCCCCCACTCCATCCAATGCAACGGAACTCGAAACCCAATGCGAGGGCATAGAGAAAATCATTAACGCAACCCTAAACGAAATATGCCCAAAAGAAGAAGTGCGCCCCTGGAGAAATACTATCTCGGGCGACACACTGTCACTAATCAAAACTAAACGGAAAGCTCTTCGCGCTCTTAAAACCGAAACTGACCCCGATAGGAAAGCTGACCTAAAATAAAAACATACAACTGCCTTCATGGCGTTGTCAAGAAAGCCCTCCAAGCTGAAAAACAAGCCAACTGGGAAAAGGCAACAGCCGATCTAAACGGAGTCCAGGATACCAAAAAAATTCTGGGACTCTTTCAAAACCCTTACTGGGCAAAAAAAAACAAAAGCCGCAAAGCCGCAGGCAAACCTCTTAAGAAGGAAGACGGTTCCTTCACGCGCACCGACAAAGACAAGGCCGACACCTTTGCCGACCTCCTAAGAAAAACGCATCGCCCACATCAAGGTGCGGGCAACGATGACGCCGTCATAAACGCCATTCATGACTTCATCAATGAACACCCTGATATCTACCGTGACCCCAAATTCGATAACGAGCCAGAAGACGGGGATGACGATGACCTCGTCACCCCCATCACTAATGACGAAATCATCAACGTCATAAAAAAATGCAAAAATTCTTCCTCACCCGGCGAAGACGAAGTAAGCTACAAAATTCTAAAACAAAGCCCATACTCCCTAATCGAAAAACTAAACAAACTGTTCAACGCATGCCTCACCCATGACTACTCTCCCAAATGTTGGAAAAAAGCCATCGGTGTCATGATACCAAAACCGGACAAGGACCCCTCCGATCCAGCCAGCTACCGCCCAATCAGCCTACTCAGCTGCATTGGTAAGACATTCGAACGAATCCTTACCAATCGGTTCAGGGGGCACCTTGAAGACAACGATTTTTTTAATAAATGGCAAAGAGCCTATAGAAACCGTAAAGAAGGCATCGAACATGTCTACCGACTAGTCACTCAAATGAAAACCGCTATCAACTATCAGCAAATAGGCGCGGCAGTCCTATTAGACGTCGAAAAAGCATTTGACTCCGTTTGGCACAATGGAATGCGCTACAAATTATCAAAAATGAAACTCACCAAGAAATTGCTCAGATTACTATCCTCTTTCTTAAATGATCGCGAAATTAAAGTCAGAGTGAACAATGAAATGTCTGACAGTGACCCCCTTGAAGCAGGCACCCCCAAGGATCCGTCCTAAGCCCCCTCCTTTACATCTTCTATGTAAAGGACCTTAACTTCTCCGAGGATCGTGTTCAAGTCTCCCAATTCGCGGATGATAAGGGCCTCTGGGACTCTAACAATACGGCCAATCTGCTCCAAAACCCCCTGCAACGTGCTCTCGATGACCTAGAACAATGGTGTGCCAAATGGAGAATTAAGCAAAACGCCAATAAAACCCAACGAATCACCTTTACTCGCAAGAAAAATAAACGTGATTTTGACCTAAAACTTATGGATAACACCCTCCCAGAATGCAAAGAGGCGAAATTCCTGGGCATCACCATTGATCAAAAATTGTCCTTTAACAAACACACCGACGACATGGCGAAAAAAGCCACCAAACGCATTACTTTATTGAAAATGCTAAAGGGAACTTCATGGGGAGCCAACCAGTCCACCCTACTCAAACTATACAAAGCCTTTGTGCGCCCAGTACTCGAATACGGGGCAATCATCCTAACTGACCTCAACCAAACTAATATGGGAAAACTCCAGAAGGCCCAAAATCACGCGCTTAGAGTCGCCCTCCGCGCCCCATGGGACACACCCATCAAAACACTCCACGACAGGGCCGATATCCCCACCATCAAAGACCGCCTAGCCGCGAAAAATCATGACCGGCTAGCCGACAGTGAACTAATCTCCAAACTTGGAGCCATCTGCGAAAGCCGACAAAAGCCCAAAAATTCCGATCAAAACTAAGACCGCTCGAAAAAAAAGTCCACATTAAACGCTCGCGATCCCCGGCACCTCCATATAATCTCAGACTAACCTAAATAAGGTCGCAACAAGCGAAGGGTACAACAGGAAAGAAACACCCTCGGGTGTGGTTTAGTGTGCTAAACCTGTTACCCTCCAGCTGCAATCGCATTTCCAGCCGGGGAAGCTCAGCCCACATAAAACGCTCGCGATACCAGGCGCCTCCAAATAAACTCAAACTAATCTAAATATGGTCGAAATCAGCGAAGGGCATAACAGAAACACCCTCGGGTGTGGTTTAGTGTCTAAACCTGTTACCCTCCCGCTACAAACTCACTCTCAGCCTAAGAAGGCGAGCTAACAGGCAGATTAACAGCTTAACCTGTGGCCTTCTACCAGAAAGGGCTGCCTTCACCGACTCATCTAAAGATTAGATCACAAATTAAAACATAATGTGTTACTTTTATCTTTTTTTTATTTTTACATATTCTAATGAAAACTAATTCTGCCTTCTTCTTTTAAGCAGGTACACAGAAGGTGGTTTTTGACCAGCACCCCAATAACCGCTATGGACAGTCTAACCGTTATAGAAACGGTAACCCCCATGGTTCCTGAACATCCTCCACTCCATCCCTAAAAGTGGTCGACCACTTTAAGGGAGGCGAGCGTTGGTCCTGCGTCCCGCCTCTGCCCCTTTTGGCAGACTATACTTGCCTGAAAATCCAGATCGACTGCACCCTCGGGGAGAGGTAGTACCTTTGTGAGAGGACCCAACCTCTCACACTGGTCCTCACCCGAGGGTTCAACCGACATCAGTCAAAGAGACCATCACGTCACAACCGGTGACACCTGCCGAGTACCTGAACCTGTTCCTCCTTCAACACGAGAAGACATGTGGAAATTAGTCATCTACAGTCACTGAGGGTCGAAAGGGGCTTGTTCCCCATACCGTCCCTGCGCGCCTTCGGCGCGTTAAACCATTCCATTCGTTCGGAATCACATTTATCCGCTTTCACAATGCTCTGAGGATGGAGTCCGAAATGCAGAGTGGTCACCAAGAAGACCAACAATACTTCACCAGAAAGGATCCACTCAGAAAAATATCTGATATTGAAAGACTTTTAGGTAATACATTACTATTTTAAATATTATTTCATTTCACCATTTACTTAACCCTTTACCCAGCGTAAAAATTTTAGTTATCCCAACAAACATTTTGGAAGTGTTGTCTGCTATCAACGTTGGTTAAAGGGTTAACTCAAGTTGAAGGCGATAGCAGGAATTAAAAAAATATTTTATTCTCTTCCAAACCATAGCTTACAGTCGCTCATTACGAGACTGTTCCATTGAGAGGCCATGCATAAGCTATGATTTCAAAAGAAAAATGTTTAAAAAGTAACAAAATTTGAATGTCGATTTTCGTACGCGGGTGGGTATTTCGCTTCTGTTAGGTTAATGTTAACCTATACAAGGGAGGATCCAGAGAGGGACTCACCCGGCGCGCGCCCCTCTATTTTTGCCAGAATACTGTTAAAACCCCCTTTCCGATCGATAGCCTCGGACCATGCTGCGCATCACGCTATGAGGTAGTCCAAACTTGGGCCCAAAGTCAGCAATATAATTTTCTGGTTTGGTACGTCCTGTGGAAAAAAAAACTATATTTCGGACTTTGGGTCCAAGTTTGTGAATAACTGTGAGGGTAATTAGCGCGCCTCCTTTAAACAATCCTGGATCCGCCTCTGCTTTATGAAGATGACAGTTTCTTAACGCTAGGTTCGACGACAGCACCGATTATTCCGAATGCTACACCCCCCCCCCCCTCCTCCCATAAACTGTGGCAGATGCATTTGCCCGCGTGACAGATTGGCGACCAGGCTGACGAATCAGTACGCCCTCAGTACGTTTTCATATAATATATTTCTCAGCACTTACCCACGCCCTCAGTACGTTTTCATATAATATATTTCTGGTCCATTCACCTGTATGTGTGTGTGTTTGTGTGTCGGGGGGGGGGGGGGGGGGGGGGCAGATGTACAAAACAAATGTAGCCAGTTTACAAATAGTTTATACAGTTGTTAATAAACGGTTAAATTGCCTAGTGGGGCCTCCGATTTCTATTTTTGTAGCAGGTTAAGGTATCTTAATTTAGTTAGTCCATAAATAGTGTGTGCTGATCCCCAAAACGCAATTGGGATACAGTGGAACCCTGTTAATTGAATAGTAACCCCCCCCCCCCCCACCCCTCCACCCCCCCCCCAACCCAACAGGGATTTGGTAATTTCCCTGTATTCTAGAGATAAAGCGAGCGGTTTTTTCCATTTTATCTTGTCAAGCAAGATATAATAGATTGAATGCCTGTATTGGATTACTGAGGTTAAATATGTCTATAAACAAGGGAAATTTTATGCTTGACGTGGCAATTTGTTAACATTACAAAAACAATTAATGAATTTTATTCAATTTACAGGAGATTGCTCTATAGCCTATATGCATTTAACAGTTAAAATTTGTATCAAAAGATGTGAATTGCTCTATAGCCTATATGCATTTAATTTGTTTTAGAATTTCTATTATTTTTTTCACTGCCATGTACTATCTGTATATATGCCGAAACGAAAAGAGAAGGGAAAATAATTTGGTTTCAAATCATCATTTATGAACATATAGTACGTTTATATTTTATGCAAGGAGAAAATAAATTGTTTTTAGACTGAATTTTGGATATTGAATCCCGTATGAAAGCCGAAACGCAAGAAAATCGGTTGCCGAAATATGTCAGTAAAGTGGGAGTGGCCTATTCCATGCAATTATTTCATTGGTTAAACGCAAAAAGCTTGAACCATTCAGTTAGAAAAACTCAACTGATAATTTAGTTTAGAGCGAAATTAATAAAATACACCCTTTAATATATGTATCAAATCAATTATTAAGGGCATCAGACATATTAACTTCGCAACACTTCGTGTTTGTACAAAGTATTCTAATTATTCTAATTCTTTGATTTTGGGTATTTTGAATAATTTGCTCGAAAAGTGATTCCGCGGGTATCATCGAGGCACGTAATGTCGCGGTGGGAGTGGAAGAATGTGACGCCCCCCCCCCCCCCCCCCGCATTGGTGGGGAAAGTTTGAAAAATTTTATGACCAAGCTATATAGAGTCCCACACGCCAGCTGCCTTCCCAACCTTGTAATTGAGGAGGAAACTGGTTCACGTTTCGGGTGTACCTGGCTGAATGGATGGGCGCGTTTGTGACAGGGAGTCGGCGAAGTGTACGCTTATGGGGTAAAATGTCATCACACACCCCCCCCCCCCCCCCCCCCCCATGCCCGCCCATGAAGCGCCGCCAATGCTTGGACACAAAGATCGTAATATCTTCTCTTTCTGCGTGACAAACCCCACTGCTTCTAACATACACCATATCGATTTTGTGTTGAAAATGTGTTGCCAATTTATACCAGAACAATACATCATATCCCGATGATAAAAAGATGTATACTTCTAGTTCTCAACTCTCACATTTTCGTAGATGTAAAGCATTTACTGTCATCGAAGATGAAAATCTGCCACCCGTGGATCACGGAATGCCGTACCGAATACACAACGATATACACGTTTTAAATTGGAAACACATTTTCAACACGAAATCAATGTGGCATGTATTGGGCCCACAGGATATTCCACACCAAAATAATATTACGGCCTTTGGTTCCAAGTTTGGAAAAGCATTGAACGGATATTTTGAGCATTGACGTGGTCGAGTTTGGTAGTTAGTCGCAAATAAATGGTTAAATGAAGCCATGAAGATGGAAGGGAGTCGATCGATAGTTCACAAAAAGTCAGCTTATCCCAACTAAATAAATGAATGGTAGTCTTTATATAAAAATGTAAGGGCATTCCACAAAGTACGATGACTATTGGGAATATGTTTCGGCAGTTTAACAGTTAAACGATTTTTATTGATCATCACAACGACAAAATCGCTGTTACGTGTGGTTAATCACTGGTAATTCAACAAAAAATCTGAACACTAAACTTGAGTCCGAGTCCGAGTCCTCGATTCAGTATGTGTTTTGAGTCCGAGTCCTCAATTCAGTGTCCATCGTGGTATCGAGTGATTTGCGCATGTCTGTCGAGCATGGAAACCATCTTCAACAAGAGCGCTCGTATCGCTGAAGCAATACAATCTCCCCTACCGGACTAATGGGCATTAATAATTATACAAATGTTATAACCTAGATGTGATCAGCATGAATTCCGTTGAAGCATTTCCAAAAAAAGTCCAGAAAACTGATATTTTGGCGCATTTCCATATTTCCAAAGGCCATAACTCACACAAGAATAATGCAATCAGCATGAAACTCAAACTTGATCTGTAAGTCATCGTTCTATAGTAGGTTACCAAGAATGAAATCATTCGGTTGAAGCATTTCCAAAAAAAGTCTGGAAAACTAAAGTATGAATGACAGACTGACTGACAGAATGACGGATGGACAGAGTACAAATGAAACTTGATCTGTAAGTCATCATTCTATAGTAGGTTACCAAAAATGAAATCATTCCGTTGAAGCGTTTCCCAAAAAAGTGCGGAAAACTAAAGTACGACCGACAGACTGACTGACAGACCGACGGATGGATGGGTGGACAGAGTGTAAATGAAACGTGATCTGTAAGTCATCGTTCTATAGTAGGTTACCAAAATTGAAATCATTCCGTTGAAGCGTTTCCAAAAAAAGTGCGGAAAACTAAAGCACGACCGACAGACTGACTGACAGACTGACGGATGGATGGATGGACAGAGTGTAAATGTAACGTGATCTGTAAGTCATCGTTCTATAGTAGGTTACCAAAAATGAAATCATTCCGTTGAAGCGTTTCCAGAAAAAGTCCGGAAACCTGATATTTTGGCGTTTTTCCATATTTCCAAGGGCAATAACTCACACAAGAATAATGCAATCACCATGAAACTCAAACTAGATCTGTAAGTCATCGTTCTATAGTAGTTTACCAAAAATGAAATCATTCCGTTGAAGCGTTTCCAAAAAAACTCCGGAAAACTGATATTTTGGTGCTTTTCCATATCTCCAAGGGTCGTAACTCACACAAGAATAAGGCAATCAGCATGAAACTCAATCTTGATCTGTAAGTCATCGTTCTATAGTAGTTTACCAAAAATTAAATCATTCCGTTGAAGCGTTTCCAAACAAACTCCGGAAAACTGATATTTTGGTGCTTTTCCATATTTCCAAGGGCCGTAACTCACACAAGAATAAAGCAATCAGCATGAAACTCAAACTTGATCTGTAAGTCATCGTTCTATAGTAGTTTGCCAAAAATGAAATCATTCCGTTGAAGCCTTTCCAAAAACACTCCGGAAAACTGATATTTTGGTGCTTTTTCCCATATTTCCAAGGGCCGTAACTCACACAAGAATAATGCAATCAGCATGAAACTCAAACTTGATCTGTAAGTCATCGTTCTATAGTAGTTTACCAAAAATGAAATCATTCCGTTGAAGCGTGTCCAAAAAAACTCCGGAAAACTAAAGTTTGACTGACAGACTGACTGACTGACAGACTGACAGACTGACGGATGGACGGAGTACAAACCTATAGTCCCCTCCGGCGATGCCGGTAGGGGACTAATAAAAAATGCAGACAGTCTTGTCCTTTTCCAAAATGCAGTCCTGTCGCTGCACTCGAAAGTGTTATGAATGCCTAGTTTGTTATTGAATATATGAAGCACATTCGGCCACGAGTTGTTCTTCCGAAATATTATTAAATTATCAGTTCTGGGGCGAATACGATAGCAGACTTCCAGGAATCAGTCGTGCCTGCTGTCTACTCTATGAGTTGATTACATATGTGTTTCGTGTTCTATACATCCCAACCTTCATTCTGATGTATAATTTGTGTATATTTAATCTGAATTTAAGGGCCTATATAAGTAATGAAATTTTGTTTATTTTGAAAATTATCACCTCTGATATTCCTTCAAATCAAACTAAATATACACAAAATGTACATCAAAATGAAGGTTGGGATGTATAGAACACGAAATACACGTGTAATCAGCTCATAGAGTCGACTGTAGGCACCACTGGTTCCTGGAAGTCTGCTACCGTATTCGCACTAGAACTGATAATTTAATAATATTTCACGAAATCAACTTGTGGCCAAATGTGCTTTACATATCCAAGAACAAGGCTAGGGGATAAAAATTCTTCAAAACACGGCGACAGAGCTGCATGGGGGAAAATTCCAAAGCCTTTGCTTTTGTTTACGTATGAGTATACTTTCGATTTCCGGTCGACGTCGTCGGACAGAAAACGCATGTAAAAACAACCCGTCTAAAATCAAATAATGAAAAAGATCGCCCTAATACTGCATACTGTTATTATATAGAGATTGCACAGTTGCCATATTCAATGCAAGGTATCATGACACCTGTTGAAATTTCTTAGATTTACGATTTTGTTTTCCTATGGAAATTCGTGGTAACGAGTGATTTGCGCATGTCTGTCGAGCATGGAAACCATCTTCAATAAAAAATGCAGACAGTGTTATCTTTTTCCAAAATGCAGTCCTATCGTCGGCTGCACTCGAACGTGTTTTAAATGCCAAGCTTTGTTATTGAATATCTGACGCACATTCGGCCACGAGTTGTTCTTGCGAAATATTATTTTATTATTAGTTCTGGTACGAATACGATAGCAGACTTCCAGGAACCAGTGGTGCCTGGTGTCAACTCTACGAGTTGATTACACATGTGTTTCGAGTTTTATACATCCCAACCTTCATTTTGATGTATAATTTGTGTATATTTAATCTGAATTTAAGGAATATGAGAGGTGAGAATTTCAAAATAAATACTTATATAGCCCCTTAAGGGCCTATATAAGTAATGAAATTTTGTTTATTTTGATAATTCACACCTCTCATATTCCTTCAATTCAAATTAAATATACACAAAATATACATCAAAATCAAGGCTGAGATGAATAGAACACGAAACATATGTGTAATCAACTCATAGAGTCGACTGTAGGCACCACTGGTTCCTGGAAGTCTGCTACCGTATTCGCACCGGAACTGATAATTTAATAATATTTCACGAAAACAACTCGTGGCCAAATGTGCTTTACACATCCAAGAACAAAGCTAGGGGATCAAAATTCTTCAAAACACGGCGACAGAGCTGCATGGGGGTAAATTCCAAAGCCTTTGCTTTTGTTTATGTATGAATATACTTTCGATTTCCGGTCGACGTCATCGGACGGAAAAAAGCATGTAAAAACAACGCCGTCTAAAATCAAATAATGAAAAAGATCGCCTTAATACAGTATACTGATATAAGATAGAGATTGCACAGTTGTCATATGCAACGCAAGGTATCATGATACCTGTTGAAATCTCTGAGAATTACGATTTTTTTGTTTTTCGATGAAAATTCGTGGTATCGAGTGATTTGCGCATGTCTGTCAAGCATGGAAACCATCTTCAATAAAAAAATGCAGACAGTGTTGTCCTTTTCCCAAATGCAGTCCTATCTCTGTATTCGAAAGTGTTTTGAATGCCTAGCTTTGTTCTTGGATATATGAAGCACATTTGGCCACAAGTTGTTTTGATGAAATAAATATTTTATTATTATAGTTCTGGTGCGAATACGGTAGCAGACTTCCAGGAACCAGTGGTACCTACAGTCGATTCTATTAGTTGATTACATATGTGTTTCGTGTTCTGTACATCCCAACCTTCATTTTGATGTATAATTTGTGTATATTTAATTTGAATTTAAGGAATATGAGAGGTGAGAATTTTCAAAATAAACAAAATTTCATTACTTATATAAGCTCTTAAGGAATATGAGAGGTGAGAATTTCAAAATAAACAAAATTCCATTACTTATATAGCCCCTTGAAAAATGTATAAACGGCAAATGTGATCGCCAGAAATGAATAAATGTGGATCCGAGATTATTAATTGATAAAGGTATACGGTTAATATTTGAATTTGCCCTCCATAGACAATGAGACCTCGAATTATTATAATAAATCGGATAATTATCGCTCGTAATCCACTTTTTACTGTGCACTATCTTGTCCGACTAAATGTTTTTCGGCCTTTTCTGCGACTTCTCCAAGTTATCATGAACAACCCAAGAGCACCCAATGGTCGTGTAATACACCATTGTAAAGCTCATTCATTCCCCTTTCCATTGATACCGGATACCTTTCGATACGTTGTGTGAATCAAATTTGAAGCGGGTATAACGAAGATGTGTGCTATCGTTTTCGAAAAGTGAGTTGTTAGCTCAACTTTTGAGCTTTGTTTGCAGTTTATATTTAAAATCGGATATTTATTGCTGCAAACAACTTTTGAGCTTTGTTTGCAGTTTATATTTAAAATCGGACATTTATTGCTGCAAACAAAGCTCAACGAACGAAGCGATTTTTCCAATCAGTTGCACGAATTGGGAAACATGACCACATTATCGTTCTTCATGAAACATATACGTAGTATTTGACAAATATACAACACTTCGTGTGTAGTTTACACATTACTAAAGAAAGTGTATTAGTCATTGTGATGTAAAACGTTCAAAATATCAAGAAATCTACTTTTTTATTAATCGAGTCGGCAGCGAAATTTTTAGGTGAATTCCGTCATCAAGGAATTCCACGTAATAATAATAACACTTTGGCCAGCCGCTGATTTGTCGCGGTTCTCGGACGAGAAGGCCATGGTTACCCCTGTACTCCCAACTGCCTCCCTATTCCCACGCTTCTCCTCTCCTCCCAACACTCGGAGACGAACTGCTTGATGATATCCCTTGTCCCATTCTTCCCAATCTCTCCGATTAGTATATTAACCCTCTCCTTTGAGTCTCCCCCTAACCACATGTCCTTCATTCTCCCATCCCACTTCCCCATTATACTCCCAATGAATCTCATTCTTTTAGACTGATACTTTGGGCATTCTAGAAGAAAGTGTTCCAGGGTCTCCACCATGTCCAAGTTACACATCTGGCACTCCCTTTCACCGTCTTTCCCAATCTTTCCCCTCAGCTCCAGGGATCGCGACCTCAGCTTGAACAACAGTGACCCCCCCAAAGGTGCCATCAAGGTACTCTTCAAAACCTGGCTTCCCTTTATCACGCAGGCTACCCAAAGACCTCTTTGATTTGACCCCCTCTCGCCAATTACGGTTACAATCCTCCATGACCCTTTCTCTGACGATTTTTTTACCCTGGTTTGCCCCAACGTCCAGGCCCGAGATCTCCAATGAGTAGTTCTTTACTAGCTCCCTCACTTGGACCATCCACCCCGTTTTGATATTTGAGTTGAAAATTCTCAGGAACATTACTTTACACCATCGGCTGTCGGGGAGATTTACCAAATAATTAAGATAACCGAGCTTCAACAGGTCTATCCTGTCCTTGATCCTCATCCACCCAAGCTCACCCCTGATTGCTTCTAGCCCTGCGGCATTACTCGATCCCGTTATCCATCGGCATGCATCGTTCTGCAGGATTTCCAAGCTCTTTACGGCCGTCTGGTTTAGGGGTACCACTTCCGTACCGTATGTTATACTTGGCAGCCCCACCATTTCCCAAATGGTTTTCCCCACGAAAACCTTATTGAAACTTTCTCCCTATAAGTTTCATTTGGTTAAGTATTCGCTTCCCCTTCAGAATCAATTTATTTGTGTGGTTCCGGTAGATGCCTCTTCCTGTGATGTTTATATTTACCCCCAAATACTCGTAATCACCTGTCTCTCCCACACTGAGAAGTTTGCTGCTCCCTTCCGGAATGCAGAACTCACCCACTCTCCACCTTCGAGTGGGGTCCACTTTGCGGCCCACAGGTATAACTTTGCTCTTGCTTTCATTAAGTTCGAGTCTCCATTTGCTCCCATATTTCCCAACAATTCCCAGCATTTTCGTTAGCCCCTCTTCGCTTTCTGACACTAGAACCATATCGTCTACAAAAAATAGCCCTGGGATCTTCAAGTCCCCAACTGCTACCCCCTCCTCTCTACGCAGGAGTTCATCTCCTAAACATTTGATGTACAATGCAAACAGGATCGGCGAAAGGATACACCCCTGTTTTAGGGCTATCTCCATAGGCACACGTTTCGTTGTAATGTTTCCCAGGCTAAGTTCACTCTGTACCTCTTTATATAATGCTTTCATAATTCCAACAAACTCGCCGCCTAAGCCCATAGCCTCCAGCTTGCGCCACATACCGACCCTCTCTACTCTATCGTATGCCTTTTTGATATCCAAAAAGGCCATAAACATCTTTTTCTTTTTTGCTTTCGCGGATTCTATCATTTGGGATAGTGTGAAAAGATGGTCAGTAACTCTCCTTCCCTTCCTGAAGCCATTCTGGATTTCTCCCAAAAACCCTTCTCCTCAATCACCTCCTCTAGTCTCCCATACAGGACTTTACAGAAAACCTTTCCAATGTTGCTACTGACAGAGAGCCCTCGATAGTTATCCAAAACGTCTTTTTCCCCCTTTTTGTGAATAAGTGTCACTTTACTTTCTCTCTACTCCTTTGGGACCTCTTGATTTTCTATGGCTAGATTCAGATTCAGATTCAGATTCTTTATTCACGGTACACATACATGTAAAGTGGTTACAAATAAACATATTGCACAAATGTAATGAGAAGTATACCGTGGGAAGTGGCATAGCCAGATTGGCTGTCTACCTGCCACCCCCTGGAAGAAGATGGGGTGATTGCAAACAGACTGTGACTGAAAGAATGAACTGAGAGCCAATTATGTGACACATGATGGAGAATGACGATCGAATCATTACTTTTCTGAGATTAGAGTATTAGTGTTTCATTTTCGCCAGCGGAAAGACGGTGATTCAAGGTTGGCAAGAAGCAACCTGCCTATAGGACTCCCTCCACTACTTATCATAACACATGAGGGCGGCAACAAGTCCCATCGTGAAGTTCGTATCGTTTAGACTGCGACAAGGAGGTTGGTCATGATGTTTGGGCGTGGTATCTACGTTAGCTGCATCATAATCGTAGGATGACGAATGTTATGATTTATTTGTTTAGACTTTTATTTGCAAGTTCTTACTTGTATCCATGTAGTATTTTACATAGCACCACTCTAAGGAGGAAGCGCGACAGGTTGCACAAGACGAGGATTCCAGATTTAGACGCGGACCACGACTTTGACAATTTACAAAGTTTACGAAGTGCAATCAGGGCAGTAGGGATTGTTGCAGTTGACATAACTGGAATATGAGGAAATGAATGTGGAAGTTAACTTGTTCTTAAGCATGCTTCTGTCGCTAATATTTCGAGTTGTGTCGTCCAGAGCATTCCATAGTTTCGGGAAGGAGTATAAAGGAAATTTATCCAGAGTTTGTGTCCGTGTTTTTTCTATGTATAGGAGGCCTGACTGTCTAGTTCTCCTACCAGATGGATTGTCAGTAATTTTAAATATATCATTGAAAGACACCGGTAATCTGCCGTTCTGCCAGTCAAACACGAACAGTAGTGCATGTAGCCTAAACAAATCATCAACCTTGAGTATTTGGTTTTCTTTAAACAGGGGATCTGTATGAGAATTGTACTTTTTGTTATTAATTATTCGTATTGAACGTTTTTGCAGGACAGATAGTTTTTTGATAGCTCTTGGGTTGCACCATGCCTGGATTCCGTATACCAAATGGCTATGTATAGGGCGTAATACAATGTTTTCAGAGCTCCGTGGGGGGGAGGATATTTTTAACTTTGTTTAGACTATAGTTTGCGCGTGCTATTTTCGAGCATAATCGGGATATGTGAGCCTTGTAGGATAAATGTTCATCAATGCCAATTCCCAAGAATTTAACAGATGTTTCTGTTTCGGTGGGTCCAACCTTGTTAATGTTTTGGTTATTTATTTTTACCTCTTGACAAAGATTATTGTTCCTACCTTTATTTGGATTAAGTATGATGTACGAGGTTTTCTTAGCATTCAGCATTAACTGGTTCACAGAGCACCGTTCGAATAGTTTCTGGAGCTCGTCATTGAAATACGGTGTAATGGGATTATTATCGGAGCCCGGGCAGTGTGCAGTGGTGTCATCGGCAAATGATAAAAGATTGAGTGATGTTGAGTTACTTATATCATTTATATATAAAAGAAAAAGAATAGGGCCTAAAATCGAGCCCTGTGGTACACCGCAACTCTGTTTGGCTAAGTTCGATTTGTGTTCTCCGTACGTGACATATTGAGACCTGTTGGACAAGTAACTTCTAAACCAATTGTTGGTGACACCTCGGATGCCATATTTTTCCAGTTTACCTAATAGTATTTCGTGATTTATGGTGTCAAAAGCCTTTCACAAATCCAGGAACAGTGCTAAGGTGCTGTTTTTTCTTCTTTATTATTTTCTATTGCAATGCTTTTAAGGAGCCGAAGAACTGGATGAATAGTACTATGTCGCTTTCGGAACCCATATTGGTGAGGGTATAAAATATTAAACCTATTGAGGAAACTAGCTAGCCTCACTTCCATGAGTTTTTCCATTACCTTTGAGAATACCGGAAGTATACTGAAAGGTCTGTAATTTATAAAGCTGTGCTCGTCACCCGCTTTAAATATGGGTATCACCTTCGCGATCTTCATCCTGTCTGGTACTTTGCCGTTTAGGAAAGAGTTGTTAGTTACATGTGTTAGAGGATCCAATACTTCGGTTAAAGTATGCTTAAGAAGACAGGTTGTGATGTCATCGCAGTCTTTAGATAATTTTGGCTTCATTTTATTTACTACTCGGTTGACTTCTGTGGGATTTGTGGGTATTAAATAAAGATTATTGGAGACATTGTTGTCCATGTAATCTGTGTAGGACTTATTAGTTTTCTGAATCTGTTCGGATGTGTTTTTTCCAATGTTGATAAAGAAATTGTTGAATTCTTTTACGATGGCATGGGGCTCGCTTAACTCGATGTTGTCCTGGATGAAGAACGAGGGTAATCTGGCTTCACGTTTTCCTTTATTCATGGCTTCGTTTAAAATTTGCCACGTTCTTCGCATATTGTTTTTGTTTTCGTTTAGGATATCTCTATAATAGGTAGCTTTACATTGTTTTTTTACCTTGTTGAAGATTCTACAGTAGTTTTTATAGTTTTCTGAGTTCCTTTCGGTGGGAGCTTGGAGTTTTTTCTTGTAGAATTTTTCTTTGTTGTTGGAGGATATTACAAGCCCCCTTGTCATCCATGGCTGTTTTTTAATATTTTTTTGTTCTGGCGAACACGTTTGAGAGGGAATACTCTTTCATAGGCTTCCATATAGATGTTTAGAAAGGTTTCATATGACTCTTTGGGACAATTCGACTGCATTACAGGATTAAAATCACTTTGCGAGATAAATGTTTTGAGTTCAACAATTCTTTCTGCATTTATTATTCTTTTTAGTGTAAAGTGTGGTGTATCTTTTGGTTTGGGTTTTTCCTCAATATAGTAAACACCAAAATGATCTGACACGTCAGATATGACTATTCCAGGTAATGCTGCTTGTGAAACATTATTAGAGAAGATATGATCTATCAGAGTAGCAGAACGACAGGTTATATACACAAAATATACATCAAAATCAAGGTTGAGATGAATAGAACACGAAACATATGTGTAATCAACTCATAGAGTCGACTGTAGGCACCACTGGTTCCTGGAAGTCTGCTACCGTATTCGCACCGGAACTGATAATTTAATAATATTTCACGAAAACAACTCGTGGCCAAATGTGCTTTACACATCCAAGAACAAAGCTAGGGGATCAAAATTCTTCAAAACACGGCGACAGAGCTGCATGGGGGTAAATTCCAAAGCCTTTGCTTTTGTTTATGTATGAATATACTTTCGATTTCCGGTCGACGTCATCGGACGGAAAAAGCATGTAAAAACAACGCCGTCTAAAATCAAATAATGAAAAAGATCGCCTTAATACAGTATACTGATATAAGATAGAGATTGCACAGTTGTCATATGCAACGCAAGGTATCATGATACCTGTTGAAATCTCTGAGAATTACGATTTTTTTGTTTTTCGATGAAAATTCGTGGTATCGAGTGATTTGCGCATGTCTGTCAAGCATGGAAACCATCTTCAATAAAAAAAATGCAGACAGTGTTGTCCTTTTCCCAAATGCAGTCCTATCTCTGTATTCGAAAGTGTTTTGAATGCCTAGCTTTGTTCTTGGATATATGAAGCACATTTGGCCACAAGTTGTTTTGATGAAATATTATTTTATTATCAGTTCTGGTGCGAATACGGTAGCAGACTTCCAGGAACCAGTGGTACCTACAGTCGATTCTATTAGTTGATTACATATGTGTTTCGTGTTCTGTACATCCCAACCTTCATTTTGATGTATAATTTGTGTATATTTAATTTGAATTTAAGGAATATGAGAGGTGAGAATTTTCAAAATAAACAAAATTTCATTACTTATATAAGCTCTTAAGGAATATGAGAGGTGAGAATTTCAAAATAAACAAAATTCCATTACTTATATAGCCCCTTGAAAAATGTATAAACGGCAAATGTGATCGCCAGAAATGAATAAATGTGGATCCGAGATTATTAATTGATAAAGGTATACGGTTAATATTTGAATTTGCCCTCCATAGACAATGAGACCTCGAATTATTATAATAAATCGGATAATTATCGCTCGTAATCCACTTTTTACTGTGCACTATCTTGTCCGACTAAATGTTTTTCGGCCTTTTCTGCGAATTCTCCAAGTTATCATGAACAACCCAAGAGCACCCAATGGTCGTGTAATACACCATTGTAAAGCTCATTCATTCCCCTTTCCATTGATACCGGATACCTTTCGATACGTTGTGTGAATCAAATTTGAAGCGGGTATAACGAAGATGTGTGCTATCGTTTTCGAAAAGTGAGTTGTTAGCTCAACTTTTGAGCTTTGTTTGCAGTTTATATTTAAAATCGGATATTTATTGCTGCAAACAACTTTTGAGCTTTGTTTGCAGTTTATATTTAAAATCGGACATTTATTGCTGCAAACAAAGCTCAACGAACGAAGCGATTTTTCCAATCAGTTGCACGAATTGGGAAACATGACCACATTATCGTTCTTCATGAAACATATACGTAGTATTTGACAAATATACAACACTTCGTGTGTAGTTTACACATTACTAAAGAAAGTGTATTAGTCATTGTGATGTAAAACGTTCAAAATATCAAGAAATCTACTTTTTTATTAATCGAGTCGGCAGCGAAATTTTTAGGTGAATTCCGTCATCAAGGAATTCCACGTAATAATAATAACACTTTGGCCAGCCGCTGATTTGTCGCGGTTCTCGGACGAGAAGGCCATGGTTACCCCTGTACTCCCAACTGCCTCCCTATTCCCACGCTTCTCCTCTCCTCCCAACACTCGGAGACGAACTGCTTGATGATATCCCTTGTCCCATTCTTCCCAATCTCTCCGATTAGTATATTAACCCTCTCCTTTGAGTCTCCCCCTAACCACATGTCCTTCATTCTCCCATCCCACTTCCCCATTATACTCCCAATGAATCTCATTCTTTTAGACTGATACTTTGGGCATTCTAGAAGAAAGTGTTCCAGGGTCTCCACCATGTCCAAGTTACACATCTGGCACTCCCTTTCACCGTCTTTCCCAATCTTTCCCCTCAGCTCCAGGGATCGCGACCTCAGCTTGAACAACAGTGACCCCCCCAAAGGTGCCATCAAGGTACTCTTCAAAACCTGGCTTCTCTTTATCACGCAGGCTACCCAAAGACCTCTTTGATTTGACCCCCTCTCGCCAATTACGGTTACAATCCTCCATGACCCTTTCTCTGACGATTTTTTTACCCTGGTTTGCCCCAACGTCCAGGCCCGAGATCTCCAATGAGTAGTTCTTTACTAGCTCCCTCACTTGGACCATCCACCCCGTTTTGATATTTGAGTTGAAAATTCTCAGGAACATTACTTTACACCATCGGCTGTCGGGGAGATTTACCAAATAATTAAGATAACCGAGCTTCAACAGGTCTATCCTGTCCTTGATCCTCATCCACCCAAGCTCACCCCTTATTGCTTCTAGCCCTGCGGCATTACTCGATCCCGTTATCCATCGGCATGCATCGTTCTGCAGGATTTCCAAGCTCTTTACGGCCGTCTGGTTTAGGGGTACCACTTCCGTACCGTATGTTATACTTGGCAGCCCCACCATTTCCCAAATGGTTTTCCCCACGAAAACCTTATTGAAACTTTCTCCCTATAAGTTTCATTTGGTTAAGTATTCGCTTCCCCTTCAGAATCAATTTATTTGTGTGGTTCCGGTAGATGCCTCTTCCTGTGATGTTTATATTTACCCCCAAATACTCGTAATCACCTGTCTCTCCCACACTGAGAAGTTTGCTGCTCCCTTCCGGAATGCAGAACTCACCCACTCTCCACCTTCGAGTGGGGTCCACTTTGCGGCCCACAGGTATAACTTTGCTCTTGCTTTCATTAAGTTCGAGTCTCCATTTGCTCCCATATTTCCCAACAATTCCCAGCATTTTCGTTAGCCCCTCTTCGCTTTCTGACACTAGAACCATATCGTCTACAAAAAATAGCCCTGGGATCTTCAAGTCCCCAACTGCTACCCCCTCCTCTCTACGCAGGAGTTCATCTCCTAAACATTTGATGTACAATGCAAACAGGATCGGCGAAAGGATACACCCCTGTTTTAGGGCTATCTCCATAGGCACACGTTTCGTTGTAATGTTTCCCAGGCTAAGTTCACTCTGTACCTCTTTATATAATGCTTTCATAATTCCAACAAACTCGCCGCCTAAGCCCATAGCCTCCAGCTTGCGCCACATACCGACCCTCTCTACTCTATCGTATGCCTTTTTGATATCCAAAAAGGCCATAAACATCTTTTTCTTTTTTGCTTTCGCGGATTCTATCATTTGGGATAGTGTGAAAAGATGGTCAGTAACTCTCCTTCCCTTCCTGAAGCCATTCTGGATTTCTCCCAAAAACCCTTCTCCTCAATCACCTCCTCTAGTCTCCCATAGAGGACTATACAGAAAACCTTTCCAATGTTGCTACTGACAGAGAGCCCTCGATAGTTATCCAAAACGTCTTTTTCCCCCTTTTTTGTGAATAAGTGTC
The DNA here is from genome assembly GCA_031216915.1 of Pictodentalium vernedei. Classification (NCBI taxonomy): domain Eukaryota; kingdom Metazoa; phylum Mollusca; class Scaphopoda; order Dentaliida; family Dentaliidae; genus Pictodentalium; species Pictodentalium vernedei. The sequence goes on along the minus strand of CM062297.1, from coordinate 570,159,802 downwards.
ACTTTACTTTCTCTCTACTCCTTTGGGACCTCTTGATTTTCTATGGCTAGATTCAGATTCAGATTCAGATTCTTTATTCACGGTACACATACATGTAAAGTGGTTACAAATAAACATATTGCACAAATGTAATGAGAAGTATACCGTGGGAAGTGGCATAGCCAGATTGGCTGTCTACCTGCCACCCCCTGGAAGAAGATGGGGTGATTGCAAACAGACTGTGACTGAAAGAATGAACTGAGAGCCAATTATGTGACACATGATGGAGAATGGCGATCGAATCATTACTTTTATCACAGGGTTGTTATTTTAAGGTTATTCTAAATTTTAAAAATAAGTAAACAATCCGAGTTATGTAGAATAAATGAAAGAAAGAAACTTTTTAATAATCAGTATGAGTAAACTGGGTAAGCGCATTAATTTAATTAAGTTCGTATTCGGAAAGTGTTCTTTGTTCAGTCGCTGTCATGCAGGGACTGTGTAAACAATGCATTCCAAATTAGAACTTATTGAAAAGTCAGTTCATGTCACTGCAAGTCATCAAAGCCGTCTTTTCTAAATTAGCACCCTTGCCCAAATTAAGTTTTTGATAGGTGATGCGCGCGCCTATATAAGACCCCTCGAGTTAACCTCAAGACAGACTCGCTAGGATGGAATAATCGTTAGTTCACGCGGTGTAGTAAAGCGTTAATGTATTTCTGTGGTTCCGGTAAGCCGTCATTTGGACGACAGGATTCCCGATCTGATGATTTGCATCGAGGGGAGACGCCGAAGAAGAATCGATGAGTATATGTAGTACTTAGTTTATAATATTTAGTTGTGATAACACGTCGTAGTTACATAGTTATTAGTTAACAGTTTTAAGTGTATTAGTGAATCTGTGTTATTAGATGATCAGTTGTTATTATTGCGAGTTAGAAGCACTATTAGCAGAAATTGTAGATGATCGAATATTCTAAAAGGTGAAATTTAGTATTAAAGGTAATTCCCCATAATGTGGTAGGCGCAACAGGATAAATACGCGCATGAGCGGTTGAGCGAAAGATTTCGTGATTTCTTATCAGTAGTCGCAGCTTCGACCTTTCTCTTCGAATATAAGTTTGGGAAACAATTTAATTTTAGATAATATTTTAGTACTTGTTTTCGGTGGGATTCAGTGGCTAGTCACAAAACTCATTTCAGTAGTGTTGAGATTATTTATTTAGGATTTGTTGGCTATTTGTAAATAAGAATATAGAAGATTTATATATAAAAATTGTTGGATTGTTAATAGTCTTTATCTTATTAATGAAGAAGCCCTGCGTACCCTAGGAATTGATGGAACCCCAGCCCCGCCAAGAAATTAGTCCATGCTAGGTCATTACCGTTGAAAGCAATTGATTAAAGCGCGGCGCTACTCTGTGGCTTGTGAATAAGCAATTGCAATCTGCAAAAGTGAGCTAGTGAAAATCCCCTGTCCACGGTGAAAGAGTATCTTAGGTCCCCAGCAAAGTTGATCAACCCCAGCCTTGGCCCTCCGCTGACAAGCGCCCTCTGGCAAATAAATATTCACTCTCTCCAAGACGTTGCCACGGCGGCGTTCCAGGGGACAGTAATTTCTATTCATCAGAAAGTGCTAACACCTATATAGACACCTGAATGAGCGATTCCCCAGTGGAAGTAACGCGTGGTTCCACTTTACAGGCGGACCGTTTGGTCATATTTGGTGGAGAATCCGAATTAGTTCATCTATTTAGCTTGAACCTTTCCCAGTACTCTCACTAGACTGACAATGGGTTCCACAGAAGCTTTCCGAGAGATGTTTGATTACATTCGTGAAATTAAGGAGAAAGTCATTCAGCAAAATGCAATTCGAGCTGCCCAGATCTCACGTAACTCTGACCCACATAAACACTGGAATGACTGTGGCCAGCGCCAACTACACACTGAAAGAGATTTCTCAAGACGTCGGGAGTATCGCCCGTTTATAGGTAAGAGGCGACAATTTCCCTTGTGCCATAGATGTGGAAGACATTACCATAACTCATCAACTTGTCCCGCTAGAAATTATAGATGTAACACGTGTAAGCGCATTGGCCATGTCAGTTCAACATGCAGATTTAATGCGATACCTGTACTAAGCACCTCAGTTAGTACGGAAATGGATGGAAATAAAGTCGACGTTAGGTTGGAAAATCTCTATACTAGAATTCCTGCACTGGTTGATACGGGAGCCAGTCGCTCCTGTATATCAAAAGAAATCTTAGAGTCCGTTCGCTTGTGGGGCAAAATTGAAATTCTTCCTCCTAGTATTAAACTCATAGCGGGTGTAGACGGCAATTTACTGAAGGTTTTAGGAGAAACAAATTTACATTTATCCCTGGGTAGGCTAGATATGACTCAAACCTTTTTAATTTTGGAAAAAATGCCAGCAAATATTATTTTAGGTATGGACTTTTTAACTGAAAACAAGGCTAATATTGACCTAGGTCAGAGAACTCTTATACTGCAGAATGGTATGACACACGCTCCAATAAACAATATCGAAGAACAACCTAATTGTGCAAATAATGTAACAGTGCTAGAGGACGTAACTTTGGAACCCCGAAGTGAGACTATTATACCGGTACGTGTGGGTTTTGATAGAATTACTTCGCGTGTAGGTATTATCGAACCGGATTCAAATTTAGTTAGTCACAAGAACATTTTGGCTGCACGTACGCTTGTAGAAGTGGTTAACAATAGGGCTGTTTCTAAAGTTCTTAACCCCACCAATTCCTATGTTAGGCTCACATCTTCACAGGTTATCGGTTGTTTTTACTCCATCCGTCCTGATGATATTCTGCACTCAGTTGAAAAAAGCGATGTTAGTGCCAAAGCGACGGTGAATTACATTGGTCATGATGGTTCCAACAATTATGACAATTACTTTGCCGAAGCCGAGTCGCTTGGCATCGATTTATCCCACTCTGATTTGTCAAGTCTACAGAAACAGGCACTGTTGGTGCTAATAGGTCAGAATAGGGATTGCTTCGCTAAGGATTTGTCCGAACTTGGAATGTCTCGCATATATAGCCATAAAATCGATACAGGTGATGCGACCCCAGTGAGACGTCGGTTTTATAGGGCTTCACCAGCAATGAAGGAAGAGATTAGCAGACAAATTGACGAACTTGAAGAACATGGCATTATTGAGCCTTCAGTCTCGGAATGGATGTCCCCAGTTGTTATGGTTAGGAAAAAGGACAATTCGTTTAGGTTCACTGTAGATTACAGGCAACTGAATGCCTTGATAAAACCCATTTCATTTCCTTTGCCCAGGTTGGAGGACGTTTTCGACACCCTTGGAAAATCAAGGTCTACGATATTCTCTTGTCTTGATATGTTCTCAGGATATTTCCAAATTGATTTAGACCAGGATTCCAGACACAAAACCGCTTTTGTCACCCACAGGGGAGTTCATCAATTTAAAAGACTTCCCATGGGCTTGATGAATAGCGCTTCAAGTTTCCAGTTGGTCATGGCTGAAGTCCTTCGAGATTTACAATGGCACTCATGTTTGTGTTACGTAGATGACCTCCTCGTGTTTTCTAGGTCTTTTGAGGAACACCTCCAGCACTTGTCACAATTGTTTGAGGCCTTGCGTAGAGCAAATCTAAAGTTGAAGCCTTCTAAGTGTGATTTCGCTGCAAAGGAAATACGCTATTTGGGGCACGTTCTTTCTAAAGATGGTATTTCTGTTGATACTTCGAAAACGGACGCTGTGTCCTCGTTCCCCCGTCCAAAAAACCTCAAAGATGTTCGTGCTTTCCTTGGTCTCTGTAACTATTATCGACGTTTCGTGTTCAATTTTTCGAAAAAAGCAGCACCTCTCAATAATCTTCTCAAAAAGAATGTACCATTTCAGTGGGATGCAGAATGTGAGAAGTCCTTTAACACCATGAAAGAGGCCCTGACAAAACCTCCAATTTTGGCTTTCCCAGATTTTGATAAAGAATTTTTTCTATATACAGACGCGTCAGGATATTCAATAGGTTATATCTTAGGTCAGTTGGATGAAAATGGTAAGGAAGTGGTTGTCTCATATGGAGGCAGGTCTCTTTCTGAAGCAGAACAAAAATTTGGTATTTCAGAACGCGAATGTCTCGCAATAGTTGAAGGTATTAAACACTATCATGTTTATTTAGCGAATGGTAAGTTTACCGTAATCACCGATCATGTTGCTAATTCATATTTACGACACCTTAAACAATGTAGCGGCAGATTAGGCCGCTGGTCGCTAAAATTACAAGGGTATAATTTTGAAATCTTCCATAAAGCAGGTAGAAAGCATTTGAACGCGGATGCGCTATCGCGACGTGAATATCCACAAATTACAAAACCGGCAATAAACGATACTGCCCAGGCCACCGTGATAGCCACAAACGACGTTAAAGAACACGCGGCGTCTCAAACACAAACCGAAGAGGTAATACAACAGTGTGACCCAATAGATTCTATTACGCGCGTCGCAGCCGTCTCCGAGGCTGACATTAAAAATAAACAAAGATCGGATCCGGACGTAAATGTTTTTATCGAATATTTAGAAGACAGAATATTACCCGAAGACGATAAAGACGCTAGAAGAGTCATTTTGGAAGCAAATGACTACATTTTGGAAGATGGAATCCTGTATCATCTCTACTACCCAAAAGGTAAGGGCCATAGAATAGACCGTTTAATTAAACAGCTCGTGGTGCCACTCAGTTTGAGGAATGATGTGCTATTGTCATATCATGACTCACTGCTGGGTGGACACCAAGGTATTGATAGAACTTATCAGTCCATTCGATTCAAGTATTTTTGGCAACACTTATTTTCTGACATTCAATATTATGTAAAATCATGTCTCCAGTGTCAGAAAAACAAGGATGCGACCCACCACCATCCAGCGCCTCTAAAACTGTTACCTGTCGAAGCGCCATTTAGCCGTCTCCATATTGACATTTTAGGACCCCTCAAGACCTCTCCGAATGGATATAAATATATTTTGTTAATTGTTGATGCTTTCACAAAATGGCCCGAGGCATTCCCTTTAAGAACAATGGAAGCATCAGAAATAGCTAAAATTCTATATTCAGAAATTATCTGTAGGTACGGGGCCCCCAAAACACTATTGTCAGACAGAGGACAAAATTTCATGTCAAAACTTATCAAAGAACTTTGTAAACTTTTTCAGATTACGAAACTGGAGACAAGCAGTTACCATCCACAGACAAATGCTGCGTGTGAAAGGATGAACTCGACAATAACAAAAACACTCCGAATGTATTGCGATGCGAAACAAGAAAATTGGCCGGATCTTTTACCAAGTGTGCTGTTCGCGTATAGGGCAACACCCTGCACAGAGTCAACGCAGATGAGTCCTTTTCGTGTTTTATTCGGACAAGATTGCCAGTTACCGATAGATACGGAGCTTATTCCAACTAACAACATCGGAACCGAAGCCTATAAACATCTAGACGCCATACAGAAAAGCTTCGAAGTCACCAGAGAAATAGTAAAACAAAATATTAACGACGCACAGCATAAGTATAAACAACAGCATGACAAAAAGGCAAAGCCCCCAAGATTCTGGACAGGTGACAAAGTATGGTTATATAACAACAAAACCCCTGTTGGGCTTTCACGGAAGCTGTGCCAACGTTGGACAGGACCATACTATATCACGCACGACAGCAATCCAACATACACTGTCCGCAGATGTTCGGACGATATTCAACTCAAGTCACCAGTACACGCGAACCGTCTCAAGCCGTTCACCAACCCCAAGGATCGTCCGACCACTACACTCGAAGAGCAAACGGCTCAGGAAACAGGAGCTCCAGATACAGAACCCGATATCGCGTCGAATCCCCGCCCGGAAGATAAAAACCAGACTCCCGCAGACGAAGACACCGAGAAAAACGAAGAAGACACCTATTTTGTAGATAGGATCCTAGCGTGCAAGAAACTTCACGGTCGGAAACATTATAAAATTAAGTGGCAGGGATCTAAAGAAACTACATGGGAACCGAGAGAAAATGTTCCGGAAGAGTTAATCCAAGAATTCCACATTTCAAAGACCGCAAAAGGAAAAAGAAGAAAAAGAAAACTGAAAACAAGCGTCAACACAATATCTGATCCCATCAGCATCCCAGACTTAGACGAGTGGGAGATATTGTGAGTACAAAACTAAGTATTCAAAGCATTTGTTAACTTATTAAAAAATAAATACATAAATAAAATAAAATAATATAAGTCCCGTTATTTAATTCGTCATATAATACATATGTAATTTACGGTTAGTATGAGTTTCTTGGTGGGTACCGCTTGACGGATACGCCACCACTTTGTTGGGTGAAGCGTTGTTTTTTTTTCCTGATTTAATGTTGTCTCGTTATTATTACCCCGTAAAACTCGCGTTCTCTCGTGTACTCCACGTATTCCGCTTACGCGCTCCACGGCACAATCGAAGCTGTGTAAAGAGGTTAAAACAGAAAAAAAGCATTTGCCAGTTGAAGGGTAACTGTCTGGCTTAAAGAGTAATACAAGTTCCATTGGGTATTAAAGTTACAGGTGTTTAAAGGGCAAAATGAAAATTCAATAAGGATAGTTATTAAAATTATGATAATACTTTAGAGGGGCCACCCGCAAGACGGACCCCTACCTTAAAATAATAATAATAATAATAATAATAATAATAATAATAATAATAATAATAATAATAATAATAATCATAATAATAATAATAATCATAATTATAATAATAATAATAATAATAATAATAATAATAATAATAATAATAATAACATTGTGTGATCTGAATGCAATCTTGCCACTTGCATTCAAATTGCGCAAAATATCCAACGGAGATCTCTGGCAAGGCTCTTCGCTTGGATATAAAGACTGGTTGATTAGTTCCTGATTGGTTATTTGTGATGTTTTTCAAAGTAGCTCTTTGTTTATTTTTTTATTTTTTTTTCAAGTTGCTCCTTGTTCAATGCAATGTTTGTTCTTTTTTTTCTACAGGTTAACCAGAGCGCTGCGTCTAATTTGTTTCTTCTTTCAGGGCAACATTATACAAGTTTTTTTTTTCAGAACGCGTAAACTCAATTTTTGTCTAGTTTATATTTTCAGGTTGCAAATGGAGATGGTAAAATGGTACTATACAGAGCACACAGACATCACAAACGAAGGACACACAACAGGAAACCAAATTATACACAACGACAAGCCTGAAGAGAAAGAGTAAACCCCAGGAATAACGCTACATCGAGATGAGGAAAAGAACTAGACCTAACAATAAATTAACAACAAACGGACATGAAGCACGCGGACAACAACTTTGGATCAGCACAGAAACTAAATTTGGAATTCATTCGGAAAAGGACCACGTGACATTCAACATTCATACTCAACGTCTAACGATTTTGGCGACACAATTCATTTTATATGCATCGGACAGTATCGAATTATCAACATCAACATAGTATCACAAACGCGCTCGGACACTTTCAACCTCAATATATTCAATTACAAGGAAGAGAAGATCACAGAAGAAGAAACAAATAGACACTCCATTAGTTTTCAAAATTATTGTATTTTATCTTTCATGCATTCATTTCATTTTATCATGTTTTACCTTTTTCAAGTTTGCCAAATGAGATATTCGTCGAAAAAGCGGAGCTTTTTAATTTAGAGGGAGGCATATATCACAGGGTTGTTATTTTAAGGTTATTCTAAATTTTAAAAATAAGTAAACAATCCGAGTTATGTAGAATAAATGAAAGAAAGAAACTTTTTAATAATCAGTATGAGTAAACTGGGTAAGCGCATTAATTTAATTAAGTTCGTATTCGGAAAGTGTTCTTTGTTCAGTCGCTGTCATGCAGGGACTGTGTAAACAATGCATTCCAAATTAGAACTTATTGAAAAGTCAGTTCATGTCACTGCAAGTCATCAAAGCCGTCTTTTCTAAATTAGCACCCTTGCCCAAATTAAGTTTTTGATAGGTGATGCGCGCGCCTATATAAGACCCCTCGAGTTAACCTCAAGACAGACTCGCTAGGATGGAATAATCGTTAGTTCACGCGGTGTAGTAAAGCGTTAATGTATTTCTGTGGTTCCGGTAAGCCGTCATTTGGACGACAGGATTCCCGATCTGATGATTTGCATCGAGGGGAGACGCCGAAGAAGAATCGATGAGTATATGTAGTACTTAGTTTATAATATTTAGTTGTGATAACACGTCGTAGTTACATAGTTATTAGTTAACAGTTTTAAGTGTATTAGTGAATCTGTGTTATTAGATGATCAGTTGTTATTATTGCGAGTTAGAAGCACTATTAGCAGAAATTGTAGATGATCGAATATTCTAAAAGGTGAAATTTAGTATTAAAGGTAATTCCCCATAATGTGGTAGGCGCAACAGGATAAATACGCGCATGAGCGGTTGAGTGAAAGATTTCGTGATTTCTTATCAGTAGTCGCAGCTTCGACCTTTCTCTACGAATATAAGTTTGGGAAACAATTTAATTTTAGATAATATTTTAGTACTTGTTTTCGGTGGGATTCAGTGGCTAGTCACAAAACTCATTTCAGTAGTGTTGAGATTATTTATTTAGGATTTGTTGGCTATTTGTAAATAAGAATATAGAAGATTTATATATAAAAATTGTTGGATTGTTAATAGTCTTTATCTTATTAATGAAGAAGCCCTGAGTACCCTAGGAATTGATGGAACCCCAGCCCCGCCAAGAAATTAGTCCATGCTAGGTCATTACCGTTGAAAGCAATTGATTAAAGCGCGGCGCTACTCTGTGGCTTGTGAATAAGCAATTGCAATCTGCAAAAGTGAGCTAGTGAAAATCCCCTGTCCACGGTGAAAGAGTATCTTAGGTCCCCAGCAAAGTTGATCAACCCCAGCCTTGGCCCTCCGCTGACAAGCGCCCTCTGGCAAATAAATATTCACTCTCTCCAAGACGTTGCCACGGCGGCGTTCCAGGGGACAGTAATTTCTATTCATCAGAAAGTGCTAACACCTATATAGACACCTGAATGAGCGATTCCCCAGTGGAAGTAACGCGTGGTTCCACTTTACAGGCGGACCGTTTGGTCATACTTTTCTGAGATTAGAGTATTAGTGTTTCATTTTCGCCAGCGGAAAGACGGTGATTCAAGGTTGGCAAGAAGCAACCTGCCTATAGGACTCCCTCCACTACTTATCATAACATATGAGGGCGGCAACAAGTCCCATCGTGAAGTTCGTATCGTTTAGACTGCGACAAGGAGGTTGGTCATGATGTTTGGGCGTGGTATCTACGTTAGCTGCATCATAATCGTAGGATGACGAATGTTATGATTTATTTGTTTAGACTTTTATTTGCAAGTTCTTACTTGTATCCATGTAGTATTTTACATAGCACCACTCTAAGGAGGAAGCGCGACAGGTTGCACAAGACGAGGATTCCAGATTTAGACGCGGACCACGACTTTGACAATTTACAAAGTTTACGAAGTGCAATCAGGGCAGTAGGGATTGTTGCAGTTGACATAACTGGAATATGAGGAAATGAATGTGGAAGTTAACTTGTTCTTAAGCATGCTTCTGTCGCTAATATTTCGAGTTGTGTCGTCCAGAGCATTCCATAGTTTCGGGAAGGAGTATAAAGGAAATTTATCCAGAGTTTGGGTCCGTGTTTTTTCTATGTATAGGAGGCCTGACTGTCTAGTTCTCCTACCAGATGGATTGTCAGTAATTTTAAATATATCATTGAAAGACACCGGTAATCTGCCGTTCTGCCAGTCAAACACGAACAGTAGTGCATGTAGCCTAAACAAATCATCAACCTTGAGTATTTGGTTTTCTTTAAACAGGGGATCTGTATGAGAATTGTACTTTTTGTTATTAATTATTCGTATTGAACGTTTTTGCAGGACAGATAGTTTTTTGATAGCTCTTGGGTTGCCCCATGCCTGGATTCCGTATACCAAATGGCTATGTATAGGGCGTAATACAATGTTTTCAGAGCTCCGTGGGGGGAGGATATTTTTAACTTTGTTTAGACTATAGTTTGCGCGTGCTATTTTCGAGCATAATCGGGATATGTGAGCCTTGTAGGATAAATGTTCATCAATGCCAATTCCCAAGAATTTAACAGATGTTTCTGTTTCGGTGGGTCCAACCTTGTTAATGTTTTGGTTATTTATTTTTACCTCTTGACAAAGATTATTGTTCCTACCTTTATTTGGATTAAGTATGATGTACGAGGTTTTCTTAGCATTCAGCATTAACTGGTTCACAGAGCACCATTCGAATAGTTTCTGGAGCTCGTCATTGAAATACGGTGTAATGGGATTATTATCGGAGCCCGGGCAGTGTGCAGTGGTGTCATCGGCAAATGATAAAAGATTGAGTGATGTTGAGTTACTTATATCATTTATATATAAAAGAAAAAGAATAGGGCCTAAAATCGAGCCCTGTGGTACACCGCAACTCTGTTTGGCTAAGTTCGATTTGTGTTCTCCGTACGTGACATATAGAGACCTGTTGGACAAGTAACTTCTAAACCAATTGTTGGTGACACCTCGGATGCCATATTTTTCCAGTTTACCTAATAGTATTTCGTGATTTATGGTGTCAAAAGCCTTTCACAAATCCAGGAACAGTGCTAAGGTGCTGTTTTTTCTTCTTTATTATTTTCTATTGCAATGCTTTTTAGGAGCCGAAGAACTGGATGAATAGTACTATGTCGCTTTCGGAACCCATATTGGTGAGGGTATAAAATATTAAACCTATTGAGGAAACTAGCTAGCCTCACTTCCATGAGTTTTTCCATTACTTTTGAGAATACCGGAAGTATACTGAAAGGTCTGTAATTTATAAAGCTGTGCTCGTCACCCGCTTTAAATATGGGTATCACCTTCGCGATCTTCATCCTGTCTGGTACTTTGCCGTTTAGGAAAGAGTTGTTAGTTACATGTGTTAGAGGATCCAATACTTCGGTTAAAGTATGCTTAAGAAGACAGGTTGTGATGTCATCGCAGTCTTTAGATAATTTTGGCTTCATTTTATTTACTACTCGGTTGACTTCTGTGGGATTTGTGGGTATTAAATAAAGATTATTGGAGACATTGTTGTCCATGTAATCTGTGTAGGACTTATTAGTTTTCTGAATCTGTTCGGATGTGTTTTTTCCAATGTTGATAAAGAAATTGTTGAATTCTTTTACGATGGCATGGGGCTCGCTTAACTCGATGTTGTCCTGGATGAAGAACGAGGGTAATCTGGCTTCACGTTTTCCTTTATTCATGGCTTCGTTTAAAATTTGCCACGTTCTTCGCATATTGTTTTTGTTTTCGTTTAGGATATCTCTATAATAGGTAGCTTTACATTGTTTTTTTACCTTGTTGAAGATTCTACAGTAGTTTTTATAGTTTTCTGAGTTCCTTTCGGTGGGAGCTTGGAGTTTTTTCTTGTAGAATTTTTCTTTGTTGTTGGAGGATATTACAAGCCCCCTTGTCATCCATGGCTGTTTTTTAATATTTTTTTGTTCTGGCGAACACGTTTGAGAGGGAATGCTCTTTCATAGGCTTCCATATAGATGTTTAGAAAGGTTTCATATGACTCTTTGGGACAATTCGACTGCATTACAGGATTAAAATCACTTTGCGAGATAAATGTTTTGAGTTCAACAATTCTTTCTGCATTTATTATTCTTTTTAGTGTAAAGTGTGGTGTATCTTTTGGTTTGGGTTTTTCCTCAATATAGTAAACACCAAAATGATCTGACACGTCAGATATGACTATTCCAGGTAATGCTGCTTGTGAAACATTATTAGAGAAGATATGATCTATCAGAGTAGCAGAACGACAGGTTACTCTCGTTGGCTTGGTGATATACGGCAGAAAGCCTTGACTGAACATGAGTTTAACAAATTCTTCCGTTTTTGAGTGTGTAGTTGCTTTTAAAAGGTCTAGGTTAAGATCCCCCATAATATAAACTTTCTTATTTTCGGCATTTAAAACATTCGTTATTTCATTTAATTTTGATAAGAAGAGGTTGATGTCGGCTTTAGGAGGAGTGTTGGGTCTATAAATAACGCCAATAATTCTGGGTTGGTATTTATCTTTAATTTCAATAAACAGAGATTCGAAAACATGGGGAATAAAGAACGAAATATCATTACGAACTCTGTAGGGTATTCCTTCTTTAATATATAGACCAACCCCTCCTCGACCATCATCATTCTCGTGTCTCATACGTTTAATAATCGGGGCATAGCCATCCAGACTGAACGACATCTCTGGAGGAATTTGGAAAATTTCGGTAAGTCCTATTATGTCGAAGAAGTTCTTTCCTGTTTGTAGGTTATATAGCATGTTTTGAAAGGAATCCCAATGGGCCTTCAGGCTTTGGCAATTGAGATGGAATATTGAGAATCCTGCGTCTATTTTACAAGCCATTGACTGAAAGTCTCTAGGCGAAAAGTAGTTGCAGTCAGTTGCGTCGTTTTTATATGGGGATTCATCATTTTCTGTCAAGGAACATATTTTCTCATTATAGAGCTGTATAAAGTCGTACTCTGCGTCTACCTGCACCTCGTCGAGTGTAATGTTACCCGCCATAATTCACCAACATACTACCATCCTTTCTCGTTGGACAAATATACAAAACATAACTACAATATATTGTTTCAAGATGAAGATAAAAGGAGGTTAAGTCCCAGACATAGTTCAACTGTTGGACGGGTTGAGACGATATTTCTTTTTCATTTCTAGTCACAGTCTGTTGCGGTAATAGTATGTAATTGGGAGTTTGTTTAGAAACGAAATTATTCTGTACAAACAGGATAAAAAACACTGTAGTTTATATACAAGTACGCCGGGTGCAACATCACCCTACCTAACATCACATCGAAGTGATATGGTATCTTGGATGAATGATTGAACAAATAAATTTACAATTAAAGGACTTTACAGTAAAACAATGGATTCAATGAGGATAGAGAATGAGTGAGTGAATTTGTAAAAGACGAGATGGAGTAATATGAATGAATGAATGAATGAATGAATGAATGAATGAATGAATGAATGAATGAATGAATAATCATCATCGAGGGGGTCATAAGCCTTATTTCAGAGACAAAAAAAAAGAAAAACCAAAATCCCGAAAAACAAACAAAAGTGTACAAATCTTGAAAATTGAATAGTTGTCAATGGTGCTGACAGTTTTGACGTTACACTTGGCAGACGGTCAATGAACGAACGAACGAACGAACGAACGAACGAACGAACGAACGAACGAACGAACGGACGGACGGACGGACGGACGGACGGACGGACGGACGGACGGACGGACGGACGGACGGACGGACGGACGGACGGACGGACGGACGGACGGACGGACGGACGGACGGACGGACGGACGGACGGACGGATGGATGGATGGATGGATGAATGACACTAACAGCCCTTATTCGAGCACGAAGAACAGGACGACTCTAATAAGAAAAGTTCTTGAGAGACAAATTTGTCTTCCATCCCCTGCGTCAGAAGCACAGCTCTCAACCCCCACCTGCACGCGCTCGTTCCACTGAGGTGGCATAAGCCACATTTCCGACGCAAAAGTAAGGAAATCATGAACTGCAATTTGCGGGTTGAAAAAAAATAAACGAGGTGGAGGTACTTTAATTTGTTACCCTAAACAGCAAGTCAGACACATATCCACACACTCGATCAGTCAAGCACCCACACATCCATTCATCCATCCGTCCCTCCACTCAGAATGAATGAATGAATGAATGAATGAATGAATGAATGAATGAATGAATGAATGAATGAATGAATGAATGAATGAATGAATGAATGAATGATCACTAGTAAAACTAAGAACGAACGAGTGAGTGAATGAATGAATGAATAACCCTTCATCCGGCATGGATGTTATATGACACTAGTTATTAGTAATCAAGTTCTATGCTATTTGTTCCATCCGTTATGTCGAGATACACCGCCCATGTCCCCCATAGGAACAGACTCACTTTGATGAGGGGTCATAAGCCTCATTTTTGAGAAAAAAAGAAACAAAACACCTGCTCGTTCCAATAAGGGGTCATAAGCCACATAACCACACCTGCTCGTTCCAATAAGAGGTCATAAGCCACATAACCACACCTGCTCGTTCCAATAAGGGGTCATAAGCCACATAGCCACATCTCCAAGGCAGCAACAAGAGAGAAATCACGAAGATTCGGTGGTTATCTGTGAAAAGCGTTGGTCTTTTTTGGACGCTATGCAGAGCAAAGGGTGAATAGCCGAGTGAAAACTATTGTGGGCTAAAGTTATCTTGCTCGAACTAGCTTGACGAACTAGGGCGGAAACCACTGCATGTGGTGATGATGACGATGAGTGAATGAGGGTTGGTGAATACCCAAGTAAAAATTATTGTGGGCTTAAGTTGTCTTGCTCGAACTAACTTAACGAACTAACGGAATTCGTCAATGTCGTGCCAGCGAAAAATCTGTCTCAGTTATTTCACTGGTACTACATTGACGAACTAGCGTTGGCTTTATTTCAAGGTATATTTTCACTGGTTAAAAGTTGATTTCCGACGCGAAAGTAAGGAAATCATGAACTGCAAATAGCTCGTTGATAAAAAATAAACGAGGTGGTCGTACTTCAATTTCTTACCCTAAACAGCAAGTCAGTCACACATCCACACTCTCAACCAATCAAGCACCCACACATCCATCCATCCATCCATCCATCCATCCATCCATCCGTCCGTCCACCCAGGATGAATGAATGAATGAATGAATGAATGAATGATAAGCAAGTTATAGGATAACTATTTTCTTCGTCCCTTATGTCTAGATATACCACCCACGGCCCCACTAGAACAGGCGCAATTTGGTGGGTCATAAGCCATCTTTTCTCGAGACCGAAATGAATGAATTGATGAAAAAAAGCATCCTGATAATTGGTGGATGGTTAATGTCGCTGGTAGTTTTGACGTAATATTGGGTAGGTGGTCAATGACTAACCAGGTGGAAATTTGTGTGTGTGGGGGGGGGGGGGGGGGGGGGGGATAGATATGTTATATAAATATGTCAAGAAGTGTTCCCTTTGATAACTGGAAGTTATTACAGCCCTTGTAGCTACACGAACGACAGACGACACTTGTGAACAAAATTTGAGGAACTAATTTGTTTTACATCCCTTGTGTCGGGAAACATAGCACAAGGTCCCAACCGGGACGAGATTGAAGAGCACGTTCCAGTAAGGTATCTCAAGTCATATGTCCGAGGTTGGAGATAACGAAATCATCGATTTTAATGGCGGTTTAGTGAATAGCGCTGCCCGATTATGGCGCTACATTAAGTAAATGGTTATTAAAGATTAAATGGGGTGGGGGAGGGGGGGGGGGGTCTTAAATTTTCTTATTGGGACTAGATTGACGAATTAGCGCTGGAGGTTCTGGAGGGTATAAATTATCTGATGAATTGTCAATTTTAAGTTGATAAAAAATAAGGGGGGGTGGGGGGGGGGGGGGGGGGGGGCTTAGTTGTGGTCCTAGACAGCAGGTCAGTCACAAACGAGTGAGTAGTTGTTGAACTATATAAATGAGTAGGTAATATTTACCTGTCGAATGCGAAAACTTGATGTTGATGTTGTTACGGTCTGCATAACCTAACAACAGTGGTATGAATCATAATGGATTTACATTACACGTAAGATGTAATGAATCATAATGGATTTACATTACAAGTAAGATATAATAATATATATAGATTGAATAGGGCAGTTAGGCTTTCCACGAGTTCCTCACCCCCTTTTTTGATAAACTCGTTAGGAATTTCATCCACTCCTCCCGCTTTTCCATCCCTTAATTTTGATATCACCTTTCGCACCTCTTCCGTTTTAATTTCGCTGCACACGAAGCTCGATAGGTTTTCCTCGACCTGATTCGGACACTCTGGTGGGCTCCCCATGCCCCATCGCTTATCGTTTACCTTTTCCCAGTGCTTGACTAGTTCTGGTGCGAGTTGATCTTGCTCGTATGTAACTCTGCCATCTACTTTAATACTCCGCGGCTTACTTCCTTTGTTACGTTTATTCACCCATTTCCAAAATACGTTCGAACTCGACCCCCCCCCCCCCCCCCCTGCCGTTCTTATCGTCCTAATAAGACTGCTATTTCGTACTCTCCGATTATCGTCTTTAATCTTATTTACTTTATTTCGTGTTTGGTGGTATTCTTCCTTAGCAACTGTGGCCTCATTGCTTTCCGCCCCCTTAAGTTTTCTACTTCTCCTGTATGCAGCACATTTAGCTTTTCTTCCCTTTATGGCCCTTTTTAGTTCTTCGTTCACTCTGTACCCAAGTTCCCGTGTTGGCACCCTGACCTTTCCTACACTTTCCTTTCCTGCCTCCACCAGGCTCGCAACTATGACGTCGGCCATCTTCGGGACACTGCCCCTCTTGGGTACGGTTGCAAGCTTTGGTTTCAGTTTTTCAATGAACTTCGCCCAGTCAGCATCTTTTTTGAGTTCCCAAATCTCCTTAGAACTTCCTTTGCTTTTTACTAGAGTTTTGGCCCTGATCGTCACTGTAATCAAGTTGTGATCACTATCCACCTCCATTTTACCCTCATCATCCACTTCTACCCCTATCACCTCCCTCCATAAATTAATATCCGTGAGGATGTAGTCGATTATTGATTTTCTGTCGTTCCTCTCCCAGGTCCATTTCCCCTTACACCTCGCGTCCCTGTTCAGAATCTTCAGACCGAGCTCGTTTGTGAAGTTCAACAGCTTCCTTCCATTCCTGTTGACTTTATTGTCCCCACCCTCTATGCCTTCTTCATCATTACCTATGTGGCCATTAAAGTCACCCATCAGAATTATACCGAGCCCCTTGTTTTGTAATTCGGTGATATTGGACCTTAGTGTTGAGTATATCGAATAATTTCATTCGGGTTTGCTTCCCTCCACCGCACAATACACAACCCCAAGGGCAATACTTTTGTTTTTCAGACTGATCCTTACCCATCCAATTTCTTTCGATACCTCAGCCGGGGTGCTGATGTTTTCCAGGTCTGTGATCAGCGATGGTTTTAAATCCTCTTTAATGTACATGCCTACCCCTCCCCCTTTTTTCTGGCCTTCCGTTCGTCCTACACCTATCCATACGTACCCCCTTACTTGGTCTACCCGTTCCTCGTGTCTTACCCACGTTTCGCTTAAGCCCATGACGTCAAACTCCTCTGCCTCAATCAATGTAGCAATTTCACTTACTTTCCGGTGGAGACCCTGGATGTTGCTATAACCCACTTTCAGGGTGTCAAGGTTCATTGGCTTCCGCCTACTGGTCCCATTATTATCTAGTCCCTGTATGTTTGTATATCCTACTTTGTGTACCTGTGCTTTCCTTGGGAAGCTATTCCTATTGATTTGGATTTTTGGTTCCTTTTCCTTATCCCCCTTGTCCCATTTTTTACACCTATGGTTCGTGACACATTTTCTGTGATTATTCCCCCCTTCACTGACCCCCCTTCCCCTCCCTATACCAAAAAAGGCTCCACCACCTGCAACATATTTCTTCCTAAAACCTCTGTACCCCTTGGGCTAAGATGGAGACCATCCCTTCCATATAGGTCATTTCTGCCCCAAAAGGATCCCCAATTGTCTACAAAGGGTATCCCAAGTTCCTTACAATACTCCCCCAATTCCTCGTTGGTCCCAATGATCCGCGAATTGCGCTCGCCCCCACCACCTAGTACTGGGAAAAGCCCCGAGACCATTACCTGGGCATTCTTGGCATTCAGTTGAGTTATTAAGTCCTTGAATGTCTCAATAAGCTGAACTGATTTTCTCTCCCTGGTGTTGTTGGTCCCCACGTGTACAACAACCACTGGGTCTGGGCCTGACCCCTTTACTAATCCACGCACTCTGTCCCTTAGGTCCTCCACCCTAGCCCCCGGAAAGCACAAATTGGTCCTGTTGACACTGTCGGGCCCACGCACCACCCTATCCAACCCCCGCACAATACTACTCCCTGCAACCACCAACTGCTTCTTCCTGTCCTTTCCTGTCCTCTTTCCCGTCCTACTACCCCTGATACCACCTCTGTCCCCACTGGGCCGGCTCGCAATCTTGCACTTCGCCGCACTAACCCCCATGCCTACCTCCACATCCACCTCTTCAGACCCAACCTGTTCCTCAGAATTCTCGAAATTACCTAACACACTGAATCTATTTTGGACACTGCACCCCACCTTCTGCCCACTTCCACTACAAGCCACCTTGTTCTCGTTTACCACCTTCCTAACCTTCCCTCTGACTCCTGCCCTGACAGA
The DNA here is from genome assembly GCA_031216915.1 of Pictodentalium vernedei. Taxonomy (NCBI): domain Eukaryota; kingdom Metazoa; phylum Mollusca; class Scaphopoda; order Dentaliida; family Dentaliidae; genus Pictodentalium; species Pictodentalium vernedei. The sequence continues at coordinate 570,141,443 of CM062297.1, read as the reverse complement.
CTCCACATGGTCATCGCTATCTCCCTCACTATCCGATTCTAAAAGAATACGCCTTTTCGCCCCCCGACTCACACTACTAGCCTGGGAATTTGACACTCTAGCCCCTACTTCTCCTCTACCCTCAACCCGACGCACCTTCCTATTCCCAAAAGACCCACTATCCACGTCAAAATCCGCTTCCTACTACCACTACATTCCATCCCCCATCGAATGCCACCCTAACTGGGGTAACACCAGACTTTCCTGCCCTCCCCAGTTTCCCCCTCACCACCTGCACCTCTTCCTCCAACTTTACATATGCCTCTAGCAGCTGCATTAGCTCTACGCAGATGGCACACATCCCCAACTCCCCCAGCTCACACCCATCCACATACACCATATGGCAGTGCCTACACACATCCGACCGCTGGCCGTCCGTTGGTAACTCACTAGCAGTAGCACCCCCTGTGCTGGCCTCAACCACTCCCCCCCCCCCCCCCACACCTGAACACCTATACTAACCGTCTCTGCCCTGCTGGTCTGAACCTCCCGCGTCACGAAACACCTACCATCCATAGCCAAAATTAGAGTGAGAACCTTGAATTTTAAAAAGCGGTCGAACTCGTAAACAAAACAAAAAACAAAACACCGAAAATGACCCGCGCGAAGATAGGGAACACGCCACTGATATCCGATAAAGAAACTAAACAAAACACTAATATAACTATCTTTTATTAAAAATCACGTCTGTACAGCCCTTAAACAATATATATATATATATATATATATATATATATATATATATATATATATACAGAACACCTGGAAGAAAAATATAGATACTTGAGCTATCCCTGTTGGTTTGGATATGGACACAGAAAAACGATTGACTGAAAAATCGGTGTAGGGCCGCAGAACGAAACGAAACAGCTCAGCAGCGTGCATGCCTGTGAATGCCCACTTCGAAAAAATGAAGTTTACCGTTCAAATGAACCCACTAATTCATATTATGACATACATAAATCATATTACAGAGGGACTTATCTGTAATATGAATTATATATGTCGTAATATGAATTTGTGTGTTTTAAGATTCTGTTTATGTTGATTTTGTGTGTAGCAATCTGCCTTTGTTCTGGTGTATTTGCTGAAGAAATCTTATCTTATCTTATCTGAGGTGCATCATCAAACGATCAACTGTTAAAGCCACTTGACACTGGCTTTAACAGTGTCAAGTGGCTTGATACACTTAACCGCTTGAAAATGAAGGCTCATTCAACGAGAATAAAGGGAGGGGTTGAAAAATTGCACAGCTGAGAACGGCATGTTCGACGCTCTCAATGGTTTTGTTGCAAAAACTGAACCTGTGCGTTTCAGCCCAAATGATTTACACCAGAATAAAAAGGGACTCATAATTACGATTAGATAAAAAAAAATCCTTGAGTGCTGTAGATTAAATTTACCACCGTTTTCGTTGGCATCAGCGCCAGGCCTGTTATAACACGTCTTTTGAATTTACCGGACTATAAATCGCAGAGTGGAACGGGAAGGATGTGGTGAGGAATAATTCGAGGAAAAAAAAAGGATCGAACGGAAAGATAAAATATGCATGGAATCAGGGGAGCCGAAAGAAATGATGGGCGAGAGGGGGGGGGGGGGCAAGGGGACACCTTTCCCCAGGCAAATACATCCGCTAGTGTAATAAGTTTATAACAGCAGTGCTTGGGGCACACATTTCATTTAACCGTCATTGTAATCAACTTATTACAATAGCGGTAGTAGTAGTGCTCGCACGTTTCAGGGGCTATTTGGATGACCCCGGCTGATGACCCCGGCAGTGACGTCATGACACGTGACCTAGTGCCGCCATGTTTGGTTGTCATGGTAACCCGCGTGAGCGGCCATGTTGTGACGTCATCTCCATAGTGATACGTGGTGTTAGTGCGCATGCGCAGCCCGTGTTGTTAGGGTGATACGTGTTTCCGTCGTCCATTTTGTATAAAGGAGGCCGCCATCTTGGTTTCTATGGTAGCACGTGACTGCTATGTTACCCAATTTTTCTGCAATAAGACGGGGTATGTTCGGAGGGTATGGTCGATTGATTTGGAGTAAATCTAATTACCACAAACAACCCGACAATCCCTCCAAATCACAAAAGCCACCCAAAATCACCGAAATTGACTTTATTTCCCCAATTTATTGGCTTAGCACGTAGTGCTATAGTACTAAGGGGGTACAAAGGGATGCGTTCGATTGAACAGGATTAATGTTCTGGCTTGGAATTTTCCAAGAATCCCTTTTTGGATCCCTATCCCATGATGTTTTTCCCATTAAAAGACGACACGTTTCTTTGGTCATTACCCAGAATTCTCTGCTTCTATCTATATATGCAATAGTTTACGTCTATCTGGCCATGTTCCTTTATTCTAGAGTATACTCCAGTAGCGTAGAAGAGCCTATCAGTTGGAACAGCTTTACTTATTATTACTATATTTAGCTATTCTAGTCTATTCTTGTTAGTTCTGATCCTATTCCGTGTACTCTTGTTGTTTCATTTATATAGATCATTTATATAGATTATAACTAACCAATCAGATTGCTTGATTTCCCATAATCTGTATACAGAGTTATCTCCCTTCTGTATAATAAAAGACTATATCCAATGGCCATATCCCATGGAATCCCATTTTTTGCAAAACACCTGTGGCTAGATTCAGATTCAGATTCTTTATTCACGGTACACATACATGTAAAATGGTTACAAATAAACATATTGCACAAATGTAATGAGAAGTATACCGTGGGAAGTGGCATAGCCAGATTGGCTGTCTACCTGCCACCCCCTGGAAGAAGATGGGGTGATTGCAAACAGACTGTGACTGAAAGAATGAAGTGAGAGCCAATTATGTGACACATGATGGAGAATGACGATCGAATCATTACTTTTCTGAGATTAGAGTATTAGTGTTTCATTTTCGCCAGCGGAAAGACGGTGATTCAAGGTAGGCAAGAAGAACCTGCCTATAGGACTCCCTCCACTACTTATCATAACACATGAGGGCGGCAACAAGACCCATCGTGAAGTTCGTATCGTTCAGACTGCGACAAGGAGGTTGGTCATGATGTTTGGGCGTGGTGTCTACGTTAGCTGCATCATCATCGTAGGATGACGAATGTTATGATTTATTTGTTTAGACTTTTATTTGCAAGTTCTTACTTGTATCCATATAGTATTTTACATAGCACCACTGTAAGGAGGAAGCGCGACAGGTTGCACAAGACGAGGATTCCAGATTTGGACGCGGACCACGACTTTGACAATTTACGAAGTTTACAAGGTGCAATCAGGGCAGTAGGGATTGTTGCAGTTGACATAACTGGAATATGAGGAAATGAATGTGGAAGTTAACTTGTTCTTAAGCATGCTTCTGTCGCTAATATTTCCAGTTGTGGCTATGGAATCCCTTTTTGTCGTATGAGGCCACGAGGGCTATGTAAAGGCCCTCAATGAGTCCTCATTTATTATCCCTCATACCCTCATTAAATTTTGAGGTTATGAGGACCTTGAAAAATCCCTCAATGAGGTATAATTTACTACGACTCTTAGTCTCATTTCAGTATTTAACAGGTATATCCTATGGAATCCCATTTTGGAAAACGCCTGTGACTGTGGAATCCATTTTTTGTCGTATGAGGCCATGAGGGCTATGTAAAAGCCCTCAATGAGTCCTCATTTATTATCCCTCATAGCCTCATTGAATTTTGAGGCTATGAGGACCATTAAAAATCCCTCAATGAGGCATAATTTACTACGACTCTTAGCCTCATCTCGGTATTTGAGGATACCTATCGAGGATACCTATCGAGGATACCTATCGAGGATACCTTTTATAGGATACTTATCTGAGGATACTATATAGGCTGTACATATCTCTATAGGTCTCTTGCTGGCCCTTAGTACTATTATTAATCCACCTGATGCTTTATGTTATCCTATGACTGGTATAGGTAGTATGCAATGCTAGGCATACGGGTATTGTGGGTAGGGGTACTGCCTGGTAGTTTAGAACGGTACTATAGTATGGCGGTATATACACCTATAGGCCCCTGTTAGTACTTGGTACTATTAAACAACCGATTGCTTTGTTTTATTATATGGTATGTGTAGTACGTTATGGTAGACCTAGTGATTTTGTGGGGGTGGGGGTAATGCTTGGTAGTTTAGAATGGTAGTATAGCATAGGCTGTACATATCCCTGTAGGTCTCTTGCTGACCCTTGGTACTACTGATCCACCAGGTGCTTCTTATTATTGAGCGGTATTCTGGGGGTGGGGTCAATGCCTGGTAATACAGAACGGCAGCAGAATATGGTTGGTATATTCCCCTATTCCCCTATAGATCCCATCCTAACCGTTGATAGTATTAACCTACCAAATGCTTTGTATCATCCTGTTACTGGTAAGGTGGTACGTAATACCAACAGATCCTACCTTATTCCGCGTACTCTTGCTGTTTCATTTATCTAGATCACTTATATAAATTATAATTAACCAATTAGATTGCTTGATTTCCCATAACCTGTACTTAATCATACAGAGTTATGTCCCTTCTGTATAATGAAAACCTACATCAATGGCCATATTCACAGGCACCCCAATTTCGGCACCCCTTTTTTAAGAATCCCATTTGTGGAATCCCTTTTTTCTGAAATGAGGATAAGAGTCGTATTAAAAGTCCCCCATTGAGGGACTTTTAATACGACTCTTATCCTCATTTGACAAAAAGGGATTCCACAAATGGGATTCCTAAAACAGGGGTGCCGAAATTGGGGTGCCTTCTGGAGAATCCCTTTTTTCTGAAATGAGGATAAGAGTCGTATTAAAAATCCCTCAATGTATAAAAATTGCTAAATTAAATATGAAACTACGAAAGAAGGATAAATGAGCTGGGGAAGTTTTGACCAACTCTTGTGGACGTTTTGACCAATTGTTGGGGACGTTTTGACCAGCTCTTGGGGACGTTTTGACCAATTGTTGGGGACGTTTTGACCAACTCTTGGGGACGTTTCGACCAAAAAAATTAGGGGACGTTTTGGTTTGGGGACGTTTTGACCAGCACCCGCGAACTCGAGTCGCCAACTAAAAAAAATATCGTAAAATTTTGTTTTCCTTTCCACCCTGTCTATTTTTAGTAAGTGCCCCTGCCATGGTCGCCGCCGTCGGAGACACTTTCGGTGCGTCATCAAGAAACGTTCCAGCAATCCAGTTATATTGAGATCAGTGGATTATTCGGATTGTCAATCCAGATTATTAAAAGTTCACTGGAACGCTTCGATTAATAATCTGACCTTACTGCGCACGCTCAGTCGGTATCAGGACAATCTTACCCATGGCAACTCGTACCAGTCAAGTCGTGCCCAAAATTGGACGACTCGTACCCATTTTCGGCTGGACAACTCGTACCCACAGTGGACCACTCGCACGCAAGGTTGGACAACTCGTACCCACAGTTGGTCAACATGTACCTGGTCTTTAATTGTATGGGCGAAGGCGAATGTTGGCTGAAAGACATAAGATGAGTGTCTGCTTTCAATGGGTGTGTATAAAGGCAAAAACTTTCCATTTTTAGCATTTATCTCAGCAGAACAGTCTGAACAGATTTCGCCGAAAGTCAATTTCGCCGGTATGAACATTTCATCAAGAGAGCAATTCGAAGGAAACAGGAAATATTTAAATTATATATTAATATAGTGGTGTAGATACGGGAGACAACCCCCCCCCCCCCCACCCCCCAACATCGGATAATCTTTGGCTCTTCGTTAAACTTCTGAGGGCTTTTCTACGTAATATTTTGTTGTTCTGGTAGTCATATCCAGCATTTCACGTGTTGAAGGGTTAACGAAAAATCAGATGCTATCGGGCTCATTCCCCCACCCCCTACCCCACCCCTTCATTGGTTGAAGGATTAACGCGATGTCGGACGCGATCGGGGCCCATCAGAAGTCCCTTTCCTGGTCATATTACATCTATATAGACCTGTACGAGAGTCAGGTGCGTAGAGAGAGAGAGAGAGAGAGAGAGAGAGAGAGAGAGAGAGAGAGAGAGAGAGATTCACTTTTATAGTCTAATTGCAAACCTTAGTTTTCCTACTGAGGACGCGATGCGCATTTAGTTCTATTATTAATTCGCTGTCTTGAAGTCTATTTGAGTTTTGCTTTGAAGATCTTTTAAGCGCATTGCTATAGTGTCTATTTTTGCTATCTCGTGAAGTTGTTTTATCGATGTCCACGTGGGCTTGCGCAGAGCCACGCGCAAGGCATGATTTTGGACCCGTTGTAGTTTTTTAATGTTGGTTTTATTCAGGTCACTTGTTATTATGGCCCCATACTCTAGTACTGGGCGTATATATGATTTGGAAAGATTGAGGAGAATTTCAATTTTTACCTCTAATCATTTTCAGGAAATTGATGCGTTTAGTGGCTTTGATAGTGACTGAGTTTATGTGATTGTTTAGATTGAGACTGCTATCCAGGTCGAATCCCAGAAACTTTGCCTCATTACTAGCTTCAAGTTTATGATCGTAAAGCTTAAGCTCGATATTAGGGACAGGCTTTTTCCTTTGTTTTTTATAGAATGTGATTCTTTGTGTTTTCGAACCCTGTGGAGTGCCCGCTTCGAGTTTTACCTCGGCTGACACGGTTGACCCTCACTTTGATTCTTCGATCAGATAAAAATGATGGTATGATCCTTAGAATTTTGGTAGGTAGCCCCATTTTAGCTAGTTTGTATCTCATGCCATTGTGCCAGACAGAGTCAAACGCTTTTTCTACGTCGAGTAATAGCGCGGTTCCTATTTCATTTTGACTGAACGCCGTTTTCATATAATCTACCAGTCTATAAACATGCTCGATTCCCTGTCTTTGGCTTCTGTATGCCCTTTGCCACTTATTGAAAAAGCTGATTGATTCGAGATGGCTGCGGAGTCTAGTCGTGAGAATCCGTTCGAATTTTTTTCCAATACAGCTGAGTAGGCTGATTGGGCGGTAATTAGCTGGGTTGCTCAAATCCTTGTCGGGTTTGGGTATCATGACTCCTGTAGCTACTTTCCAACATTTTGGGAAGTATCCACTAGAGAGACATCAGTTTAGGAGGTTAGTGAGTCTACCGAAAAAAGTATTGGGACATTGTTTCAGGATTTTGTATGAGACCTCGTCCCCTCCTGGGGAAGAAGAAGACTTACATTTTTTAATTGTGTTAGCCACTTCTTCTTGGCTTATCGGTTCCGTGAGTTCATGGCCATCCCCGTCCTCGGGCGTTTGGCTGAAGTTGGCATTGTTAAACGTTGTCTTGTTGTCTTGAACAAATTTGTTTAATTTTTCTTTGAACTCGTCATCAAACCTATCGCCCTCATGTGGACGATGATATTTTTTAAGGAGCTCAGCAAAGGCGCTAGCCTTCGCCTTGTCATCCAGGGCCATAGTTCCATCGCTGATCTGTAGAGCCTTACTGTTGGCGTCTTTATGTTTTTGTCCAGTAAGGGTTTTAAAAGTATCCCAAAACTTTTTAGTCTCCCTGAGTCCATTTAATGTGGTAGTGTTCAAATAATGCTATTTACTCATTATTATATTCGTGTTTATTACAGATGATTCAGACTAATTATATTTATTCCAGCTGCTAACTTGTTTAGTTTCAGCTTATTTATTTCACAGGTTCATCAACTGATGTACTAATTAACTGCGCAAGCTTGCTTCTGTATGTTTACTGGGGTTAATTTTGTTAAAGGTCTTGTCTGAGTTCTCGCTTGTGCAGCCTCGATTGCAGTTGTCGCGGGAAATCCTTTTGTTCTTTTGTTTGGAGTATTGCTTGGTTTTGAGATTGGTTGGTTGTACTTCAACAGTTTGAATGTGAAACCTGTTAATGACATTGTGGAGGCTTTTTGAAAATATATTCTTGTAAAGATCTAAGTCATTCCGATATGGTAAGAAAGCATTATTTATTTATTTCGTTTAATAATTGCAAGTGCATCTGCAGGATGATCGGAGCTGTTGCCCCGATCACCTGCAACTGGATTTGCAGTGAATCGATTCTGTTTCGTTTTGGAAATCGCTTCCATGATATCGTTTGGGAAATCCTACATATATTTATATTTATGTATTTTTAGGATCTGTCATAATAATTATTGTAATGATGATGATGATGTATGATCGCTGATTTCCTGATGTGTTGTTTATATTCCAGTCAGCTGTAAATTTGAAAATCCTTCATCTGTGATAGTTTTTAAATAAACAATGTGTATAAAGGAATAAATGTGTAAATATATAATTCATTCACATTCATTTTATTTTATCGGGAGATGGCTCAATCAGCAACCCACCACTCTGCGATATTTAGATTTTCCGTTGCTTTTTCCCATCTCACGCGATTGTCGTTTGCTATTGCTTTTTCAACTTCGCCGTGGAGGCGATTATACACGGCTTTAAGTTCGACCTTTTTAGTTGGAAGTTTTTCTGATTTGTATGCACGGAAGGCCTTTCTTTTTTGTTTTATTATTTGGAGTGTGGTTTCAGTTATTCTGTTGGTCCTCAGTTTAACTGTCTGTTTGGGACAAATCTCATCAAGAGTGTTGTTAATGACTTCACTGAGATTGGTACATGCTTGCTCAAGCTCGCATGTATTCGTTGGGTCGTTTTCGTTTATTTTAACCTGACTTATTTTTCTGAAGAGGTCCCAGTCAATTTTGGATAGATTCCTCCTCCTCATTGTGGAGTATCTTGCGGGTCCGCTGCAATCGTGTAATGTAGCATGAACAGGCAGGTGGTCGCTACCTAAATCATCGTCCCCCACAAATATGTCTTGCATTTGATTAGTTAGTGATTTACTGGTTATAATTAGGTCAAGGATGTCGGATTGGTGGAGGGTGTTGTTACTGACGTGAGTAATGTCGTGTTCGTTATTTAATACAAAAAGATCAAATTGTTCGATGATAATGAAGAGAGCGTCGCCATTGGGCTCCGTTTTATTGCACCCGAAAACCTGATGTTTGGCATTGAAATCACCTAAGAAAATACAGTGTTTGTGATTTTTCACAAAGAATTCAAAGACTTTGCTGTCAACAGTTTTTTTCGGTTCATTATAATATGAGATTACGGCAACTTTTTTATGATCTAGTTCAATCTCAGCGGCAATCACCTCTGCGTTGAGATGATCGCTTGATATCGTTTTATATTTTAAGCCCTGCCTTATGAGGAGAGCGACTCCGCCTCCACGTTGTGTGGGACGGTCTCGTCTAATGATGTTGAATCCACTTAGCAAAAATATCTTACTTGGCTTTAGCCATGTTTTGCTGATACCAATTACATCTACGTTTGTGAAGTAATCGGACATCTGTGAGCTTTTGCAGTTAACGCTTCGAGCGTTCCACTGAATTATTTTCAACTTATCCATAAGTGTTCACTACCTGACGTAATTGTACTTGTTAACGTGTTGTGGGTGTGATTTATATTTTATTTATGGCGGCTTCTATTAGCGAGGAAGAGATTTGAGTTCGATATAATTTGGATGCTGTTTTCCCAACTTCTTTACATATGTCGGAAAGACTGACGTCGAAGTGTTTGTACATTATATTAAAAATTGAACCAGCCATTAGGCTGCACATCGAATGTGGAGAGGTTGAGTTTTCTACGCTGTTGACATTAATAGCTTTTGAGTTCTATGTCGGTTTTAACATTTTTGTAGTGGGGACACCCCCGATAATTGCTTGGGTGTTGCCCGTTACAATTTGGGCATTTCAGTGTTGAAACCTTGCACGACTTTGTTATATGTTTTTCGCCGCATTTCATGCAACGCAACTCTCCTTTGCATCTGTTCGACATATGGCTAAATTTCTGGCATTTATGACATTGTGTGGGCTGAGGCAAAACACGATACTCCTCAGTCTCATATTTTTGTCCGTTTATACAAACACCTTTGTTAATGAAGTTAAGTTTTGTGGTCCTATTGGGGCATTTTACTTTAATTTTCCACGTAGGGTTGCCTGTAGTCTTAGATATTAGTCTGCCTCATGAGTATCCCGACAGGGTTTCATCAATATCCCCATCATTGATCTTTGTGGGAACCCTTGTGACGACTACGCAAGGGTTTTGCAGCGGTTGATGCGGTTGTTTATTCGTCTGGTGTTTGGCCGTATTATCCTTTTGAGGTTGTTTAGAAAGGGCTCTTACCTTGTCGGCAAATGATACACCACCGTCAGTGGTGAATGTTGGCGTCGCCAGTATCGTTTCCGTTGCGTTACTGTCTGCCGATTTTCTATCATTGTGGATCTCCGCACTGGTTGTTACTACTGTAAAATCCATGGTGTCCGAGGTCTCAACGACAACAACACCCGGGTTATCGGTGTGTGTCGACGCTTTCCGGGTTTTCTTAGCCACCGTTTCTATTTCCAGGGACTCACCATTTTCCCGGAAGTCTATCCAATTTCCTTTTCGGGCGCGGCGTAATCTGATTGACCACATCACCGATGGGAAGAGTAGTTGCCTCTTGCTCTATGAGCGAACGCAACCAGTTGTCTTGACTGGTGGTAAAGAGTTCCGAGCCCTGATTTGGTGGTACTTCCAAAGAGACGGCATGCACAGGTCCCCCCCCCCCCCCCCCCCCATCTCAGCGGTATTATCTATAAAGGGGGAAACAGGTGTAAGATTAGTTTTGCCCACCATCCCCTTGCTAGGATTAGTTTTCGAAAACTGCTGAGTTGTATCAGCTGGTTTAGAAGCACTAACGATATCCGTAACTGTGTTCGTTTTAGGGCCCAACGAGTTGGACTCCACACCCTTGCCCTTTTGTTTAGAGTTTCCGTTGCTGGGGCACGAACCCAAACCTGAATTATTTCTTCCTTTTCCCTTTTTTCCAGATGCCGACTTATTTTCCTTTTTTGATTCCGTCGAAGCTTTTATTAATTCCATTTTTTCTTTCTCGAACTGTTCTTTTTGAGCCCTAAGATCCGAGCGCAAACCCTCTATAGTGTAGTTCAATCTGGCTATCTCTTTTTGAAACCCAGATATCATCGATATTAAATCCATTGCCGAAGTGGCTTCAGTGGTGGAGTCAGTTGCCATGTCACTCTGTTCAGTTATTGAAACTACGAATTGGTTGGTACCTGTTATATAGTGTAACACAGATTGGTTGTTTTCATTATCATGTTTTTATAGGAACAAAACATTTTTGTTTTACTCAAAATACTCCAATAACAAGTTATCAAGATAACTGTTGTTCTTGTTATTACAAGCTTGCATCTTTCATGGCGTGTCAGTAAAGCCATTTTCACAGTATTTGTATCAATTTTCTTCGTCGGAAAAATAACACTTTCAACTGGTTTGGAAATTCAGCTTGTGTTTTCATTGGAATTACAAACATTCTTCACCATTCTTTTGGTAACTGTTGCGGAGATTTTATCATTTTCACTTTGTGGATAAAGTTGTGGAAAAGAGTTACACTGTATTATATTTCAAAAGGGCACCCCGAGACTATGAAAAACACAGTTAGGCGGGGCAATCAACCATAACATAGAAAGCAAAAAAGAAAAAAAAAAAGGGGGGGGGGGAGGGGCTGTTGAGCCAAACTTTTCATTTCATTCTTCTTTTGGCCATCGCTTCCAACTCTCGTGGATCCATAAGCAAATAGAATTATTTGGGTCGCAAGGTGTCTCGAATTCAGGGAAATCTTTCGGCAAATGAAACAAAATCAAAATCACCATTGGGAGCACCACCAAGGAAAATGAAGAAAAAAGGACAAGGTCAGTAGGGTCGAAAGCGGTTGAACTGAAATTGAAACTTCATTTATTCATTCGAGGCCGAACTTGTCTGTTGCTCATCGTCCGTGAGCGCCTTTCATTCATTCGTTTTGTTGATTGGGCACAGAACAGGAAATAGTTATCTTGATGTCTGAGTGTGTGACGTTTTGACCAAAAGTATGACGTTTTGACCAAAAAGTGTGTGACCTTTTGACCAAAAGTATGTGACGTTTTGACCAAAAGTATGTGACGTTTTGACCAAAAAATGTGACGTTTTGACCATTTTGAAATGTGACGTTTTGACCAGCACCCCTGTCACTGCCGGGTAAGTCTAAATTAAATGACTGTCGAGTTTTCACGGGTGTTGACCATAAAATTTCCGACAGAAATCAGTTGATGCGAGCTGGTGGACTCATAGAGAGAGATGTATTAGAGCTTTTTACTTGGAATTTTTTTAGATGAACATTATTTGTGATCTTCTTGATTCACTGGTCATTGTTTGCCGTTTTTCTTCCGAGCGGGTAAATGTGCTACGCTTCAAGTACAAAATCCGACTGGACTCTCAATTTTCAATGAAATCCTTTCTCGCCTGACCGGAGTGGCGCATCACCAGTGATGTAACTTTGCCACACGAAAAATAATCTAAAGGTGGAGAGTGGCATTATTAATTAGGAAAGGCAAGAGTTAATGCGACGAAGGCTATGGTTTTCACCCTGATAATTTGCAGAGCCTAGGCCTAGATGCAAGGCCTTTTAGTTTTTTTTCCAGTACCCTATTTCCCAATATTGAAACGCAGAAACCGGGTGTCGGGGTTGGGGGGGTGTCATTCACCCCAGTTCTCGTACGAATACGATTGCAGACTTTCAGGAACCACTGGTGCCTGCTATCAACAAAGTACGGTCAATGAATATACGTTTCCTGTTCTGTGTATCACAGCCGTCATTTAGATGTAAAATTTGTGTATATTTCATTCATATTCATGGAATATCCGTCGAAGGAATTTCAAAGTAAACTGATTTCCATTACTATTATAGCACCTTAAACGGATCAAACAAAAGCAAAACCCCCGCTTCTATAGTTCTTAGGCCATTAACTGCCTTAATTTCGCCCATAGAATTAAACATCAAGTACAAGTTGACCAGCAATGGGTACGAGTTGTCCAACCTTGGGTACGATTTGTCCAATTGTGGGTACGAATTGTCCAGCCGAAAATGGGTACGAGTCGTCCAATTTTGGGAACGACTGACTGGTACGAGTTGCCGTGGGTACGATTGTCTAGAAACGGCTCAGTCAATCCAGATTGTTCACGGAAACGTACCATAAGTAGATTATAAGTTGATAGCGTCCATTGCTTTTCGGCCTTTCGTTTTTCGGCCCCAGTAGTATTTTTATCACTTTGGGGCCGAAAAGCGCCACTTTTGGGGCCGAATTGCGACAATAAGTATTATTTTTAGAAGAATATTTTTTTTATATTTTACGTAAATTCGGGTTAATTTTTTTTCTATTCCAAATTGTTTTTATCTTATTATTAAGATAAGTAAATATGTGTGTCATGTGCACATTGTGCTTGTAAGTTGTAAAGAATTTTTTATCGCAACTCGGCTCTTTTTCGGGGACGTATTGCTGCGATTCGCGATCGCGCAATACCCCCCCCCCCCCCCAAACAAATAAAATACCTATTAGACTACTTTTATCACTTAGAAATTTCCCACAACACCCCTTGCCCGACTCAAAGCACCAGAGGGCGAAAGGCAACATACCCCGAGGCCGAAAATCGAAAGGTTGACGCCGTGATGCGTCCTCGGAATCCAAAGCGAGAGTTTGATGCATGTTTGTCAATCCAAATAATGGCTATAATCTTTATTTATCACTAAAATACTCATCAGACGTGGATACAATTTTACACACGATTAAAATAGGCGCTTGCCATCCTCTTAAACCTAAATTTCGCTATTTTCCTCAGCGACATTCTTCCTCAGATAGACAGCTAATTGATTTCACACCTTTGTCGCATCTTGCCGACAGCTTCAAGCAGGCTACTACTTAACGAACACAATAATTTCGCGCCGTCGTACATTTTATAAACCTTATTAATCATCAAAATACTCATCAGAAGTGAATAAAATTTTACAAACGAATAATATATACCTGCATATGCACCCTCAACCATTTTTAACTTGTATTTCCTATTATTTTCTCTTCTGTTCGTTTATGTTCGTTTGTGTTCGTTAAATAGTTGGACCGAAAAAGAGGATTATGGACGAATCGAACCATGTACGATTCGGACCAGATTTTTTTGGGACGATTCGGACCAGATCTATGGACGATTCGGACCAGATTTCTGGACGATTCGGACCAGATTTCTGGACGATTCGGACCATGCTTCTTTATTTACCAACAAAGCTCTCTATAAACACACTTTGTGTGGCTTGATCTCATTGCATTCATTGGTTTATACATGCCGAAAATGGTCTTATAAAAGACTGGATTCGACTGACCTCAGCATTAAAACTCTTACTGGCCAAAAGAGCAAAAGTGTCAATAATAATGCGCTGAAGACTAGTGACAGAACTATGGCCATGGACGACAAGGCAAAGGCCAGCGCTTTTGCCGAACTTCTAAAGAAAGCGCACCGTCCACAAGAAGGGAACAGATATGACAACGATTTTAAGGTACAAGTAAATAAATTTGTCCAAGATAACAACTCAATTTTCAATGAACCGAACTTCGACCAAAGGCATAAAGACGGGGACGACCATGAATTAACCGAACCAATAAGCGTAGAAGAGGTCATGGGTATAATCAGAAAATGCAAGTCATCTTCGTCCCCAGGAGAAGACGAAGTCTCTTACAAAAATATGAAACAGTGCCCCAACATCTTCTACTGCAGACTTACCAAACTCCTGCTTTTGATTAGAATAAAAGTATGTTTAATTTTCTTTGGCATTAGTTGTTGCTTTTTTTTATTGCTCACCTCGAATCAGTCAACCGTCTCATAATTTGGTCCAAATGGCTTGGAAACATGCTCCAAACCTCCCCAAAACTTGATCCCAACCGCCAAAGAACTATGTCCGAATCGTCCATAAACATGGTCCGAATCGTCCATAAGCATGGTCCGAATCGTCCAGAAATCTGGTCCGAATCGTCCATAGATCTGGTCCGAATCATCCCAAAAAAATCTGGTCCGAATCGTACATGGTCCGAATCATCCATATACCGAAAAGGAGGGCTCCCAGTTGGTGAAAAACTACAGGCGAGGCCTGGTGATGACTGATTTATTACGTGTAGATACTGATTAGTCCATCTGCATGCGAACAGCCAGTTTGCAAATTTGAATGCATTTCTAATTGAATACAAACATTTTCCCTGGTTTGAATTGTCTTTGGGCTGATATTGAGCGAAAAATTCGTCAGTCTTGTCGATGTTTATTTTTTTCAGGTTTGTTTGTTTGTGCAGTTCAACTTCAAATTCGGTAAAAAAAATTATAAAATTTCCTCGTTTCCTCCCATGAATTCCCTTTTGTATCTTTCCAAAGTCACTGTTAGAATTTTATTATTCTTATAGTTATAGCGGTTTCCACTGGCAGCGAGAATGACGACTGGTTTCCAAACTCAAGTTGATGATAGTCTAATTCTAAACACCGAAAATAGCCGCTCACGCTGCATATAATTTAGAGGGGGGAATGGTCGATATGTACCACTTGAAAGTCGATGTGTACCATTATTAATGGAATCGACCCAAAATTTGTAATATAATTACTCTTTGTGGTACACAAAACATCAAGAATTATTTTACAGACTTTGGGTCATAGTTTGTGTTATTCACGTTATGGAGGGGCCGAGAGAGTGAGGTGTCGGGATCAGAATTTTCATCAAAAACAACTAAACTAATGTTTTTATTTTTTATTTAATATATGAATAAAACGTAATAAAGACATGTTTCAATAGAAATGTGAACAATAAATAGTTGTAGCACATGAAATGTCGTTTGTGGCACCCTCCTATTTCCACAAATAATAATAACACTTTGGCCAGCCGCTGATTTGTCGCGGTTCTCGGACGAGAAGGCCATGGTTACCTCTGTACTCCCAACTGCCTCCCTATTCCCACGCTTCTCCTCTCCTCCCAACACCCGGAAACGAACTGCTTGATGACATCCCTTGCCCCATTCTTCCCAATCTCTCCGATTAGCATATTAACCCTCTTCTTTGAGTCTCCCCCTAACCACATGTCCTTCATTCTCCCATCCCACTTCCCCATTATACTCCCAGTGAATCTCATTCTTTTAGACTGATACTTTGGGCATTCTAGAAGAAAGTGTTCCAGGGTCTCCACCATGCCCAAGTTACACATCTGGCACTCCCTTTCACCGTCTTTCCCAATTTTTCCCCTCAGCTCCAGGGATCGCGACCTCAGCTTGAACAACAGGAAACCCAACAATCTTACTTGGTGACAATGCTATTAATTTGACAAGATATCTTTAAAACAAATAGCACTGTTAAGCTCATTAATCACAAAATGAAACTTTAACTGACCTGACAACAAGCGTTAAAAATGAAGTGACACAAGAAAACAGTCAATTACATACAAGTATTAATTTATCAATTTGTTTTCAGGGATGATTGAAAAAATGAGTGACTATGATTTACCTACAAAAATACTTCTTATTTTGTAACTAGTTATTAAAACTCACCGCTGAGGGATTTTTAGTCATTAATTGCGAAATAACATTTGGTGAAGATTTAATTTATTCATGTTTTTTTCGTATTTATTTATTGAAATGCTGGTTGCATAAAGTAACTCTTGTTATTTTGTAATTATCTATTAAAATGCTCCACTTGGTGATTTTTAATGAAAAAAATTCAAAATATCATGAATTTCATGAAATAAAACTTGCACATGGGATAGAGAGAGGACGAAAATAAAAGAAGGATGACTGACTTAATTTGCGTAAAGTAATTCTTGTTATTTTATAATTATTTATTAAAACGCACAAATATGAATTACATGAAACAAAACTTACACATGGGATAGAGAGACAAGACCAGTAAATTTTTCTGATGAGTTGGGACATCTGTCCTTTAAAGCACTGAATGCCTCAACTATATGATAATGTGGCAAAGCCATTAACTGTCGGACATAATCCCTTACTGGTAACTGCTTCACATATACACACTGTAGCCCTAACGCCTTCACTTTTCTAAAAACTGCTTGGCTCCAATGAAACCAACAACCATGAATTGTAACTGATGGCAATACGTCACGAATGGCAGCCCAGGTGGCTTTTTCAAAATCGAGCACACATTCTTAACTTTTAAAATTTGAACCAAGTTCAGAATTGCTTCCATTACAGCCTTGTAGTTCTCTTTCTTTGCGGCGCGACATGTATACATAACACAAAGGCACTTGTTTTAATGTTTCACCACTTTTCAAAAAACTGTGTATACTAAACAACTGAACAAAGGGTTCGCGTACAACTTTAAATGTCCCATCCATGAACCATATTTTTGCCTTACTCAGGTAGTTCAGTTACAGTAGTTCCGCAAGAAGAATATGACGCTGGCCATCCAATTTCATATCCCATTGGAAAAAACCAGCAGGGATGATTTGCTCCTCAAGAGTGAATTCTAAATCTTTTGGATGTTTTGGACAAAGTTTTTCTCTAGCCCTGTTGGCAGATCTAGCTAGCTGCTCTAATTTGGGGAGCGGAACATTTTCAGGTTGTAGAATTTCTAAAGCGTGTTTTGCAAGGATGCCAGTGGAGGTAAACACATTGTCTTTAGCTAACTCTTTTGCAATGGCTCTAGTTGAATTTAAGACAAAAGCACCAGGGTTGCCAGTGTGTGTGTGATACCTGAGTCCACGAGAAAAATGTGAATTTGATTGTATCACTGTCGCATAACACTTTTTTACCCTTACTACTGCATATCTAAGTTGTGCTCACATTAGTCTGCCGTTTGAATGAAAAGTGAATCCATGATTGTCTATGAGCAGATTTCCACCTCTTTTTTGTGCCATTCTTTATCTGATAGCTTGGTGCTTGTATTTGTGGGTTGGTCTTCTCCAAGCGATTGCTCCATTGCAGTGTGTACATCGGCGACAGGTAGACAGACATACATTGAAAGATCCCGATGCCCCTGCAGAAGTCTCTTCTGAGTCCATTGGAATATCATCTGTTTCAGTAGATGTTTGCTGAGGGCAATCAGGACAAAACCAACTTACAGTTTTGCTGTCAAGTTGGTCTTTCATCATTTTCCGATAAGTTTCTCTGTTCATGCCTGTTCCGCAAAGTCTTTGCCACCATCTTTTATAGGCATCGCATTTGTGGGCATCCTGATGAGTCCTAACTTGTCAATTACATGAAGTGCAAGGATTGTCCATTTTGAACTGAAATTTTGCAAAGATGAAATGGTTTTTGCACACCGAAGGCACTCGGCAAGCCCCTTTCGACCCTCTTTAGCTGTATAATATTTTGTGCCATGTCTGAGCATGGTAAAGGAGGAAAGGAGAAGGAACCAGCTTATCTGTGTTTGTGTTTTCTGCGGGTCTTCTTTTTATGAGGTGGCTGTGATGGAGATATGGTTGTTTATTGATTTTTCTTGTCTAAGAATTCCCTAGCCATTCTGGTGATTTCATCTGAGCGTTGTTTAAATTCTTGGGACTCGGCCATGATTTTATTGTATTCCTTCATAATCTTCTTTTCGTGTGTGTCTGAGGTCCGTGGTAGCTGATTTGGTGTGCGTCCCTTGCCCGAGCTGTCCGGAAGCAAAGGAAGAGGGGAGTGAGGGGTGGGAGGTGGCAAAAAAGCAACTTACAGTTCCTCCTCAATCTCCACAGGTCGTTCCTCATCCAACTGTATCGGCTGGGGAGCCGGTAGTTGGTTGGGTGTGCCTGTGGGACTAGGAGGGGAACTGGAGGCTGCCTCCGAAACCTCCACCCCCTCACTCCTTTCTTTCTTCTCATCCAGGAAAGCCTCCAAGCATCGGGCATCCCTGCGCTTGGTCGACAGGCTCTTCTTTTTTTTCTTTACCCTTCTCAGGGCCTTCTGACCCCCTCGGGTGAGGACCTGTGTGAGAGGGGATCCTCTCACCAAAGGTACTACCTCTCCCTGAGGAGGATAGTGTTGTGTTCTCTCCAACATTAAATTCCAGCATCAGATGGACGCTCATGCCTATTTCCTGGATAGTCCAGGAGATGGGACAAGAGACGCCCAGAGCTGATATGGCTTTCATCAATCTAGCTGGTACTTCCAGGTTTTCCATGATATTGATCGATGCATGGTTTGACATGAAATTTCCATGATCTCCGGTGGTATTTATGTTAGTGTATGGCTTGTGTAGTAAGTAGCCTACAAAACGATAACGCTCAATTGAATATGCTCTGTAATGAGCTGCCTTTGAAGTAATAATGCACGCAGACAATGCATTGCACTTCACAACAGATGTTCGATTTGATGTGTTTTGATTGCAAGTAAACATCTTATTCAAATTGCAGACTGATTGTTTTTAAATGGATTAAAAACATAAATTCATATGAATATACTTAGAATTATAATATCAATATCTTTGGAATCAAACATGAAAGAAACATTTTTACATTGTGGTCGAAAATCATAATAGATTGGTAACAAAGGACACATTGAAACTTCCCTTTATTCACATTTCACGATTTAATTTAAAAGAAAAATATTTGTGTCTATATTTTAGTCATCTATATCAAAAATTCATGTGGTACATATCGACTTTTTGGGTGTACAAATCAACTTTTTGAATGGTATATATCGACTGCCGATGTGGTGCATATCAACTGGTACATATAGGTAGTGGTACATATCGACCAATATTCATTTTGAGCCGCAAGGGACATCATATAGTGGCCCAATTACAGTAAAAACACCATTGAACCCCAGTGTAAATATTGACTTTTACCCATTCTTGCTTTATATAGTATAAATAGGGCTGGAATAGGCCATATGTATCTTTGGGTTCAATAAAAGTGTTCCCCCATATTGCTATATAACTTGTAAGTAAGAGAAATTTGTTCACTTTGAAATTCCCACCTCCGCTGTTCTATAAATACAAATTAAATATACACAAATTATATTTTCAAAATGAAGGTTGTGATGTATAGAACATGGAATATATATGCAATCAACTCGCAGAGTTGACAGCAGACAACAATGGTTCCTGGAGGTCTGCTACCGTAATCGTAGTTCAGCGATCTGAACGTAATGGCTACCCCCCTACATGGGGGGAGGGTAACTACTACGTTCAAATTGCTAAACTACTGTATTCGTATCAGAACTGATAACAAAAAAATATTTGAGAACAACTCGTGTCCAAATGTGCTTCATATATCCAAGAACAAAGCTAGGAAATCAAATTCTTCAAAACGAGCAACACAGCTGTGTTGGGATAAATTCCAAATTTCTCTCCTTTGTTTTCGTTTTCGTTGTCAGTTTGTTTACATTTTGGTCTAGGTCATCTGGATCAAAAAAGCATCGATGTACAATGCCGACTAAAATTAAATAATGAGAAAGATTGCCTTCATACTACACCCTATTATTCTATGGAAACTGCACAGTTGCCATATCACTTGCAAGGTATCATGACACCTGTTTGCATCTCTTCGAAATACGTGATTGTTATTTTTATGAAAATTCATAGTGTCAAGTGATATGCGCATGTCTGCCGATCATGGAATCCATTTTCAATAAAAAAATGCAGACAGTGTTGTCCTTTCCTCAAATGCAGTCCTGTCTGCATCGGGAAGTGTTTGGAACGCCTAGCTTTGTTCTTGGATATCTGAAGCACATTTGAGTTGTTCTCCGGAAACATTATTTTGTTATCAGTTCTGGTACAAATATGGTGGTAGACTTTCTGGAAGCTTTGGTACCGGAATTTAACTATTCTAAAGTTTAATAACAAAATAATTTGAGACAAAATTGATACACTATTTGTTTACAGAAAATAAAAACGGTAATACTTATCAATTAGTCTAAAATAAAGTTCAATAAAATCCAGTGATGAAGAAACTTTCCAGCTGGTATTTTAATGTCCAGGAATGTGTCTGTAGAAACAGTATCTACTAAATTAAAATGAAATGTTCACTAAAAAAAATTTCAGGAGTCTCCAATAAATTCCATTAACTTCACAATAAAGCACTGAGCAAAATTCCAATGAAATTAATATCCAATAAGTAATGGTGCCACAGGTAGTTTTAAAATAATCCAGTAGGATCCTCGGTTTTTCTCAAAAGTAAATTCTCGTTCACAAGAAGAATAAATTCTCTTCAAAATTCTTTTTAGAAACACTTTTCCAATGCACAAAGATGCACAGATTTCAAAATTTCCGTAGAATATGTAATAAATTCTCTACTGCTTCTTTAGTAATGCACTGTCCTGTAATAATAATCTCCAGTATTCAGTGAATGCTGAATGCAGTGTTGTATATATGAATAAATGCCTTCGAAATGAAAAGAATGCCTGAATTCTGTTGACAGAGGTTGTTTATGTTTCTTCGGATAAAAAGTTTCACAATAGGAAATTTCTGCAATGATCTATTTTCTATTATTTTTATATCCCCGTTTTATAAAACTGTTGTATTATGTTATGGCATTGACGTCCAACCGTCCGTCCGGAATTGTTTTCTGGACTTTTTTTTCGGTATGGATGGACATATTGAGAAATTTTTGGTATACAGCTTTGTTATGGATACTTACGGATCAAGTTCGAATTTTGTTCCGCACAGTTGATTTTTGGTGGAGTAACAGTGTAACAGTATCTATAAACATGTTGATAGGTACATTCAAAGGTCGCTCAGTGCAAATAAGTACTCACACAAGCCAGAGCCTGCCTATTCCAAATATAAAAAATACTTTTAGAAAAATATTAATTGTGTATAATTATAAGGATATATCAATTCTGATATTTTAATAGAGGTGCCATAACAGTCATCAGTCATAATGAGGTCTGTACCCTCAAGGTGAAGGCCCCACAGATCAGGTAACAGTCAAGAAAACTTTGATATTTTACCATCATTTTTGTCCGGTCCATATAATTTGATCTAAGTGGCAGATCTTGTTCACACGTGGTACGATTATTGCTCTTGACTCAAAGGTGTGTCACAACTTTGATCCAAGGTCATATCATTAAGGTCAAGGTCACAGACAGCAAAACTTTGATATTGTTGATTCAGCCCTTTTCCGGTTCATATAACTTGATATGATTGATATATCTTATATACACAGATTACAATTATTTCTCAAGACTCAAAACTCCAAGGTTACATCATCAAGGTCAAGGTCACAGGTAGAAAACTTTGATATTGTTTTCAGCCCTTGTCCGGTCCATATAACCTGATATGATTGACATATCTTATTATATCCCCACTTTTTTTTTTAAACAGTTTGGTATACTGGATTGCACCTGTTCATCCGTCAGTCTGTTTGAGTTATAACTTGAACATTACTGCTCAGATTTCGATGAAATTTCATACAGATGTTCACTATCATGAAATCTTTCAGGAGAATCAGCCATTTTACTGTCGGAATATTATTTCTTACTTTTCACTTTCTAGACTTATCTCCCTTTTTAACTTAGAAAATTTGCTGTTTGCCTTGCAATTTTCTGTCTGTTCACCTTGTATCTAAGGTATGGGTTTTCGGACCTCAATGAAATTTGGAATAAAGATTGTTTATGGGAAAGGCTTTCAAAACAGTGAAACAAAAAAATACATGCAAAGCACCTGCCCGCATGTGGCATTATGTCTTTGTGCTATATCTCTGACGTGGATGGTCTGATCGCCACTAGAGTACAGTAACAGGTGTTTCTGGCTTTCACAATTACCTGTGGGGTGGGGGGGGGGATAATAAATTTATTTTTTTGCTGTAAAACAAAGACAATAATTTCACATCTATTGGTCACAGGTGTACATGGATCTCACAATTTCTACTGGATTGAATTTTTCACTGCTGTGAAACAAAGACAAAAAACCCACTAGTGTTGAAAATATGTCCATCTTAGCATTTTGAGAGGAGAAGGGTGCATATGCCATGCTCGTCATAAAAATACACGACTCTATAGAGAGTTGTTGATTTAAATTGTTGGTTGAATTGTGTCAATAATTCTACTGCCACTTTTTAGCTCCGGCTGACAAAGTCAATGGAGCAGCTGGAGCTTTTCTATTGCTAGAGTCATCTGTCCTCCGCCTGTCCGTCGTCATCATTTTATTTGTCCGGGCCATAACTTCTTAAACACTGAATATTTTTTGACAAAACTTTATAACAATATGTATTATCAAAAGACAGAGTGTCGCAAATTATAATATGGTCTGTGCACCTCAAGGGCAAGGTCACTGGCCCTGTGTTACGGTGACAGTTAGAAAAACTTTGACATTTCAGTGTCACTTTTGTCAGGTCCATATAACTTGGTATGATCGACAGATCGTATTTATACGTGGTACCAGGGACCAGCCGTGAGGGCGACTAGGGCGATTATGTCGCCCTTCTAAGTCCAAAGTCGCCTAGAAAAATAGTAGGGGCGATTACAAGTCGCCCTCTAAAAATTGGCCAAAAAATGAGGAAAGGCTGAACTGAGTGATGCGAGGTTTACAATTACATGAAAACGATTATTTTCAAAAATTGAATGTGCTCGAGCGTGATAAATGGGCATTTTAATTCGTCAAATAAACGTCCATTTATTTGAAATCACATGACAATCAGTTATCTATTGTCGCTTTTGGCAGATTTTTTTTTTATTTCTGTTTTGTTGCGTTTCAGTCGGAGCTTCAATTGTCGAAACGAAAATAGGTGATTTACGCGACTCAACAAAATAACCCAGTTTGAAAGTAGGTTACGTTGCTTAGGATGCCGAAAATGTATACACAATGGACGTATTTTATAACACAGTATTTTCATTTCGTTTTGCTGATGACTGTTAACGGTTGGACTGTCTATTCCCAGAAAAACACGAATGGAATTGAAATACATGAAAAAAAAAGCTTTGGTGATGACAAGAAAAGCTTTGTACAGGACACAAGTGTGCATATGGACGATCTTGAAAAAGGGTCCTCCTAAACACTGGAATGACACGAAATGACACGGTATGACACCGGAATGCCTTAAAAATGATGCAAAATGACATTTCTTTTACAAAATACTCGACCCCAGAATGTATTTTGTTTATTAACTAACAAAGTACCTCCCAAGCAACCTTCTTACATCTGGTCCTGTTCACAATTTCAGACTTAGGAAATTATTAGTTCAGTAGACTTTGGTGAAAGGCAACCACAGGAGGGTGCTGGGGGATTGACACGAGGAAGAGGGGAGTGGTCATGAAGGGGAGGGTAGCAGTGAGGGGGATTTTCAGTCAATAATTACACATTGAAAATATGAAAGGGCGGTGGGGGCGGTACATGAATATTCTTAATTTTCCCCACTTGCCTATGAAGTCTCCCTACATGACTGCGGTCTCCCTATTTTTTCTGGAGGGAGACTTGAAGTCTCCCTAAAATTCCCCCTTAGGCTGGTCCCTGCGTGGTAAAGTTATTGCCCATGACCTAAACGTGTGTTGCAATTTTGATCCAAGGTCCTATCAAGGTCAAGGTCTCAGGCAGCAAAATGTTTATATTGTTATACAGTCCTTGTCCGATCCATTTAACTTGGTATGATTGTCGGATCTTATTCATAGTTGATACAATTATTGCTCATGACTCAGAGGTTTGTCACGACTTTGATCCAAGATCATATCATCAAGGTCACAGACTGCAAAACTTTGGAGATGTCTAGGCTGAGGCCTCTTGTTCAGATTAAGTTCTGGGGGTAATATTCGGGCATCTTATGGGAGTTCAAATTTTTATGTTGGGCAATATGAAGAATAATCTTAAAAAATCTTCATTAGGTCTATCTCTCAAAACCTTTTGATATTAGTTTTACAGCATCCGTTGGGTGATCAGATTTGTGTTTGTTCAAATTTAGTTCCAGGGTTCATATTTTGGTTGCCTATATATAATAGACGGAATTTTAAGTTAGTGCAACTCAAGGAATATTCTTGAAAAATCCTCTTCTCCAGAAGCACCAGTCAAAATGTTAGGGTAATTAGTGTACAAAACCCTTCGGACTGGCAGATGGAGATTCAGGTTTGTTCAAATCAAGTCCCTGGGTTAATATTTGGGCATCTTATAGGAGCCTAACTTTAAACTCGGTGCAATAAGGGAATAATCATAACATCCATCTCTCAGAATGTTATGATATTTTATATACAGCACCTTTGGGTGGTCAGTTTTGTGTTTTGTTCAAATCAGGTTTCTGGGTTTATATTTCAGCTCCCTATGGTAGACCAAATTTTAACTTAGAAGTTGGATGTGCAGTGGCTCAATGGTAGACTGTTGAACTTCTGTGCTAGAGGTCCCGTGTTTGATCCCCATCCAGGACAGCCCGCGTTGTGTACTTGGGCGAGGCACTTTATCCCGGTTGCCTAGGGCACAATGATGCCATGTACTAAGGTGTACTGCACGTCAGTGGTGCACATGTCTTCAAACGCTGTAACCCTGCTTGAACGGAGCTTGAATAGAGTTAGAATGTTGAGGAGCTGATAGTTCCTCATCGATGCTTGGTGGTTCTCTCTGGGTACTCCGGCTTCATCCACCTGTAAAACTGTCACGGTCACGATTAGCCATTGTGCATAAGTATGTGACCTTAAACATCAATAAATATAAATAACTTAAAGTTATTAATATGAGAAATATTCTTGACAAATCTTCTCAGAACCACCAGTCAGAATCTTTCGATATCTGTTATACAACATCCTTAAGGGTACCAGATTTAAGTTTGTTTAAATAATGTCCCTGGGTTCATATTTGGGCTCTCTATGGGAGTCTGAATTTAAATTTAATTTTTAAAAAATCTTCAGATCCACCATTCAGAATCTTTCGATATTTGGTATACAGTATCCTTAAGGGTTTCAGATTCAAGTTAGTGCAAATCAAGTCCTGTGCAAATATTGACGTTTACCCATTCTTGCTTTATATAGTATAAATAGGGCTCCCTAGTTCAGCATTACTGGAAATCTAGGCATTGTTTCTGCGATAACACCAGAATACTAGAAAAATTCATCGGACATTGACAACAGAGGTATAAATAATTACAAGACTTCATTCCTTTGTAGTGTTAACTAACCACAGATGTTCAATTAAAACCTTCTGTATTCAACTTTGTGCTCAGTAGGTAGAGGTGCAGGCTGCAAGCCGAGAGGTCCTCTGTTCGAATCCCACCTGCGGCAACCGCGTTGTGTCCTTGGGCAAGACACTTCACCTCAATTGCCCATGTGTGGGCACGATGATGCCAAGTACTAAGGCGTACTGCACGTCGATGGTACGCATGTCTTCAACCAATCTAACCCTGCCTGTGCCGCAGTGTGGAGTTACGATGTTGGGGAGCTGGCAGCTGCTCGTCATTGCTCGGTGGTTCTCATCCGGGTTCTCCGGCTTCCTCCACCCGTAAAACTGTCACGGTCATGATTAGCCATTGTGCATAAATATGTGACCTTAAACATCAATAAATAAATAAATAAATAAATAAATAAATAAATAAATAAATAAATAAATAAATATTCAACTTTGTCAGGTGACTGTCTCAGTCCCCCCGTAGACTCTTGTTTTTTAGCTCACCTGACTGAAATTCAGGATGAGCTACAGTGATCACCCATCATCCATCGTCCATGAACATGGTGTTTGCACCTGCCCCTCCTAAACCACTGAACCAATTTTAGTTAAATTTGAGGTTATTGCTTGTTCTGACATCGCATTTGTTTTTTAGCTCACCTGACTGAAAGTCAGGATAAACTATAGTGATCACTCACCGTCTTGTCATCCATGAACATGGTGTTTGCACCAGCCCCTCCTAAACTGCTGAACCAATTTTAGTTAAATTTGAGGTGATTGCCTGTTTAGACATTGCATTTTGGGTTTTCAATCAAATCAACATGCCCAGCCTTATAGGGAAGGGGTGAAAGAAAATCCTCCAAAATTTTTTTAAAATCTTCTTTTCAAGAACCAGTGGGTACCATGACTTGATATTTGGTATGAAGCTTTCTTTTGAGATGTAGAATCAAGTTTGTTCAAACAAAGTTCGTGGAGCAATATTTGCATTTGTAATGGGAGGAGCCTAAAATTTCTATTTTCTGAACTGATGATTCGATTTGAACCAAATTTGGTATGTTGTATTATTGAGTGCTAAGTACTTGAGTCATGCAAAAAAAACATTTTCCTGTGTCCCCGTGGGAACCCCAGGAGATAAATCAAGAAATATTTTCAAACGCCCATATTTCCCAAACCACATGGAACAGAGAACTGTTATTTGGTACGAAGCATCCTCGGGACGTGTAGAGTTGAATGGTAAAAATAAATTGCCATCGGTTGAGTCAGGGTGTTTCAGGGGGCATAGAAAAATGCTGAGTGAGTATATTTGTAAAAAAAATTTTTTTAAATTCTTTTTCCAGAACCACTGATCAGAATCTTGTGATATTTGGTATACAGCGTCCATAGGAAAGTGCAATATGAGGAATAATCTTTAAAAATCTTCTTCAGAATCCTTTGATATTTGGTATACAGCATCCGTAAGGAGGTCAGATCTAAATTTGTTCAAATCAAGTCCCAGGGTTAATATTTGGTCTCTCTATTGGAGCCTGAATTTTAACTTCGTCCAATACGAGGAAAAATCTTTAAAAAAAGCTTCTCGAGATACAATCAGAATCATTTGATATTTGGTTTTCAGCAACCTTTGAGGGTTCAGATTCAATTTGTTGAAATAAAGTGAACAAATTGAATCTGAACCCTCAAATGGGGGGGGGGGGGGGGGGGGGGGGGACCAGATACAAGATTGTTAAAATGAAGCCCCTTGCTTCATATTTGGTCAAGTTTGGTCAAATTGGGCTAATATTTCAGCTCCCAATGGTAGTCCAAATTTTAACTTAGTACAATATGAGGAAATTTCTTAAAAAATCTTCTTCTGATCCACCAGTTGGAATCATTTCATATTTGGTATACAACATCTCTAGGGGGTGAGATTCAATTTTGTTGAAACCAGGTGCCCTGTGGGAGCCCAGATTTTAAATTAGTGCAATATGAGGGAATTTGTTTAAAAATATTCTTCTCCAGAACTATCTATTAGAATCTTTTGATATTTGGTCTAAAACATCTCTTGGTGTGGTGGGGGTGATTCAGATGCAAGTTTGATCAAATGTGGTCCTTTAGTTAATATGTTAGCTCCATATGGTAGCCCCAATTTTAACAATATTTTCTTCTTCAGATCCACCAGTCAGAATGGTTTCATATTTGGTATACAAAATCACTAGGGGGTCAGATTCAACTTTGTTCAAATAGTGTGCCTGGGTTAATATTTGGGCTCCCTATGGCAGGAAATTTCTTTAAAAATCTTCTTCAGATGCGCCAGTCGGAATGCTTTCATATTAAGTATTCAACATCTCTAGGGGGTTCAGATTCAGAGTTGTTCAAATTGAGAGCCTGGGTTAATATTTGGGCTCTCTAAGGGAGCCCAAAATATATTCTCACAATCTTTTTCTCCAGAACCACAGTCAGAATGTTTTGATATTTGGAATACAGCATCCTCCAAGTTTGTTCAAGTCAAGCCCCCAGGTTGATATTTGGACTCCCTAGTTTTCCATTACTGAAATTCAGGGCACTATTTCTGTGGTAGATCCCAATACTAGAAAAAAATTATCTGGCATCGACAGCAAAGTTATAAATAATTAAGTAACTTCATTCCTCTGTTTTTAGCTCACCTGATTTTCAGTCAGGAGAGCTATAGTGATCACTCACCGTCCATCGTCCGTGAACAAGATGTTTGTGTCTTCTCCTCCCAAACCGCTGAACCAATTTAATTGATATTTGAGATAATAGTTTGTTAGGACATCGCAATTTGATTTGTTCAGATCAAGTTGCCTCGCCCCTTGGTACGGCCATGCCCCAAAAGTGTGCTTAAATCTTAAAAAATCTTCTCATGAACCAGCAGTAGCAGAAACTTGATATTTGGTGTGCAGCTTCCTTTTGAGGTGTACACTCAGATTTGTTCAAGAGAAGTTCGAGGAGCTATATTTGCCTTCGTTATGGGAGGGGCAAGAATTATCGCCCCGCCCAAAATATTCTATTTTCCAAACTGAGAGGCAGATTTGAACCAAATTTGATATGAGGGCTTATTGGGTCATAAGTACTTGATTTATGCCCAATTTTTTTTTCCTGTCACCCCATGGGGACCGCAGAAGCTAAAAATAGAAAAAATTAAAACGCCCATATTTCTTATCAACATGCCTTACAATTGTTTACTACAGGCTTGCACTACAGTGGAAGACCCTAACTCGGATAAAATACTCTCTATCTTAATCTTTCCCAAGAGATTTGGGAAAGAAAAGTGGTGTAAAAACACCTCGAAAAAATAAGCCAAAGCTGGGTCGAGTGCCATCGGCGCACACCCAGTAGGGGACGCTCTTGTTCTAGTACAATTCCACGACTTCCATTAACCAGTGCACAAGCAGTCATCAAACCATTTTTTTTTGTCCGCGAAACGTGTAGGACGTGTCGCCATTTTGCGTTATGAAACAGTGATAATTCAACTTGTCGATAATGGTTTTCCTGTGACTGGAATTATGGATCTGAAGATTGTATAATAACAGGACTGTGTTTTATATAGTCTCGTTAATATTTTCAACCACATTTTCATTGAATTTTATTTATATATTCCGTTTTCGCGACTGTTTTTTCAACATCGTGTCAACGTGATTCGGAAATATAATTTTTCGGTTGATAAATTTTATTATTATTATTGGAGTTAAGTGTCAATGAGGGACTGTATGGACAGGATTTCTTCACTCTGTTGAGGGCTGAATTTCTGTTTTTTAGGTCCCTGTCGGCCGTCTGGGTTCTGTCGTGTACCCACCGGTTATTTTTTCTGCCACCTTCTCTCGTAGTTGGGGGTGTTCTTCTACTTTATGTATCTGTTGAGTTCACCTTTTTCTTCTACTGCTCTCACCTCTGCTATTTCCAGTTCGGTTCCTTTAGGGCAATTCCTTTTGCCCTCATTTTTGGTGCGTTCTCGTGGCTGTTCATCCCACGGTCGAGGGGGGGGGGGGGGCTGGGGGGAGGGGATGCTGTCGTTTCGGGGCCTCCCGACATTACCACATCTGGTGTGAGTTATACCCCCTCTGTGGAGGATGTTCAGGTCCTCCCGCACCCACGGGCGTGGGAAACGCTGTTGTTTTGGGGCCTCCCGACACGACCATGTCTGGTGAGAGTTACACCCCTCTGTGGGGGATGTGCAGTTCTTCCCGCACCCGGGGGGGGGGTGGGGAATGCTGTTGTTTCAGGGCCTCCCGACACAACCATGTCTGGTGAGAGTTATTTCCCATCCGTGGGGCATGTGCAGTTTTTTTACCGTGGTGGATACTGCGGGAGCTGTTGGATTTCTGGTGAAGAGATGCCTGGTTCTGGGACTATGCGCCCTCTCCAGTCGACATCTGAGGCTGTCACTAGGGTTGTGACTCCTCCCTTGGAGGCCGAGCTAGGTGGCTCTCTCCCCTTTTCCGCCAGTTCCAACAGCTCCAACAGCTCCCGGCATATCTGCTGTTCCGTCATCGGTCACCATTTTAGCCGGCCTCGGCTTATCCCTGCAGGAGTCTGCAGTGATGTGTGTAGTGTGGTTGTGGGGGTATCGGCCTCAGCCTTCGCTGACTTCAACTCGGCGAAGTCAGAAGTGGCTGCCGACTGAACCCCTACTGTGTCCTCTGAGCCATTGAGCACAGCAGTTTTATCCCTGCAGAGGTGTCTGGTGGTGTTGACGTGGGGTATCGGCCTCAGCCTTCCCTGACTTCAACTCTGCGAAGTCGGAAGTGGCTGCTGACCAAACCCCCTTCTGTGTCCTCTCGGTCGTTGAGCACAGCAGTTTGCTCCCTGCAGGGGTCTGCAGCGGTGTCTGGTAGTGTAGACGTGGGGTATTGGCCTCAGCCTTCCCTAACTTCTACTTGGCGAAGTTGGAAGGGGCTGCTGGCCAAACCCTCTACTGAGGTCTCTCAGCCGTTGAGTACCTCAGTTTTTCTCATTGGATTCGGATGTTCATGGTGGGGTCACCATGAGCTCCGTGGCATTTCCGTCCACGCACTCTGGTCCCATGGCCAGTTTTGTGTGACCAACACTTTTTGTGCAGCCTGGACCTTCTGTCCCGTAGAGGTCCGCGGCAACTCTCCTGAGTTTCCGCTCTGTTGGTCCTCGGGGTATGTGATACCCCACTACACATCTGCCTTCAGATGTTTTCGGCTGCAGCCCGTTGCCCTGTGACGGGTGTATTTGAGGATCGTGACCCTTCGCTGGTAAATGGGTCAGGAGTGAAGCCACTTTGTCAGTTTGTTCCCATGCCGTTCCGTTCCGACAGTCAGTGAGCTTAGGGAGGTCCTCTCCTTGCTCACTTAGGTTCTGTCCAAGAGCCTTTTCTGTTGCTTCCAGTGAGGCTACGAGTGGTTTCCGGGCGCCCCCTGTGGCACCATCTCCCGGGATTGGAAACAGGTCGCTTTCTGATCCCCTGATGTGCCCTTCACCATGGGAGGCATCGGCTGGTTTGACCATGATGGGCTACGTGTCTTCCGACTCATGGGATGAGTCTGACATTTCTGACGTCGAAAGCCAACAGTCTTCTAACTTGGGGGAGCTCTTGACTTTGTGTTTGGGTTCCTTCCAGGTCTCAAACCGTCAAACCAGCCGACATTGTCAGCCCGACTGCGATCATCGGTCGCACGCCTACAGCCTGTGGAGCAACATGCTTCTGGCGCCTTCGACCATGCCTGTCGGTACAGGTGGTTGAAGCATTTACCTCTTTGGTCTCTAAGCTGAGTTCCAAGGCTATGAAGACGTCGTTATTCATCAAGGTTGACACTTTTTGCCTCTGGTGCGTTATCGTTCCTACGATTTCACCAATCCATCAGTCTGCCAGACTGTGCCGGTCTTGGATCGGGACACCAACTCCTCAGCCAAATGGAGACTCTGGAGTCCGGGGCGGGCTCATCGAGAGGGATGCTGGAATGCATTCTCTCTTCGATCACGTCGTCTCTGCTTTGCTGCTTATCTGCTCCCATATGAGTTTGATGACAAACAGGTTTTTGTTTTGTGTGTGCTGTTCAAGGCGCTCATGCATCTTCTCACACACATGCCTGTTACGCGGCTAGCTTGGAATTAGTTTGCAGGTATGCTGTGCTGGACACAAGACGTCCCCTTCTTGAGGGGCAGTGCACTGCTCTTCGATCTGCCTCTTTCGGCGGGTCTGCGACTGTTCCATGGTTCTGTGGCGACGGTCCGGGATGGCTCCCTTTGTCATTCCATTGATTTGCTGCTGCTCAGTCAGCTTGATCTGCCTTCTGTTGGAGACAGGCACCATCCAAAGCCTGACAAGTACCCTTCTGCTTCCTCAGCGAAGCTAAGGCCTGATCCTCCTACCGCCACTTCTGCTCACTCACAGGGTGGGGTAGGCATCGGCAGTAGTCACCTCGATTTCATCCCAGGTTGAGGCAC
The DNA here is from genome assembly GCA_031216915.1 of Pictodentalium vernedei. Lineage (NCBI taxonomy): Eukaryota > Metazoa > Mollusca > Scaphopoda > Dentaliida > Dentaliidae > Pictodentalium > Pictodentalium vernedei. The sequence continues at coordinate 570,109,113 of CM062297.1, read as the reverse complement.
TCCACTAAGTAGATAGTGCCTCTTCCAACATGAGTCCCTTTCAACGTTCCTCATTGGGAACTTTTGACCACGGAGATAGGCAATCTCCTGTCAAAGGGGACAATCGAGGTCATCAAGAACTTTCTTTCAGTGGGATTTTGTTCCCGCATGTTCTTAGTGCCGAAGAAGGATGGCTGACTCAGATAAGTTATCGATCTGAGTATTCTGACGCAGTCTATCATTGCTCCTAAGTTTAGCATGGAGGCTTTCATATCAGTTCGCCGCTCCATTCCCCAGGATGTTTTCCAGTTCAAGGCCATTCCCTTTGGCCTCGGCCTGGATCCTTGGGCCTTCACCTGTCTGATGTCGCATGTGTTAGTCTTACATCGCACACAGTCCAAGGTGTCTTCTTCGGCTTGTCTAGTTGATATCCTCCAGAGGCAATCCAATTCTGTTTTTCTAGAGTCTGATGTTGTCACACTGTTGAGCCTACTCACGTCACTAGGGTTCATAGTCAACGGAGAGAAGTCGGACCTGGTCCCTTCTCCGTCTTGTCATCTGGGATGGACTTCATCAGCTTGGAGTCTTCCCCGACTGCCTGATCTCTGCGTTTCGGTGACAGATCTCATTCCTCTAGGTCAACTGCATGTCTGACCTCTCCAACACTTTTTGCTCAGTCGTTGGAGGCCGATTGTCGATCCTCTGGTTCTGGTGCTTCTGTTACCGCAGTCTCTTCCACGTCACCTTCTACCCTGACAGATGTTCAGTGGATTATGCAAGGAGTTCCGTCCGATCGTGTTCTGACGGTAAACACTAGCGTTCTCGGATGGGGTGTGACGTTGGATTCTCAAGATCTTTTCCTTCACGGGTCATGGGACCAGGATATAGCAGCTCCTCCTGTCAACCAGAAGGAGCTTCTTGCTCCTCTTCTTCTGTGTTTCTGACAGTGGACCCCCCGCTTTTCGAATTGTCAGGTCATTCTGTGGTCTGACAATTCTACGGTGGTTGTTTACATTCGGAACCAGAGCAGAATGCACTATGTTCCCATGTACGATTTGGTTTGGGATCTTCTGCTCGCTCAGGATGTCAACGCCGGAGTGGTGGTTCGTCATATTCCCGGTCGTCTGAACGTCCTAGCCGACTCCCTGTCCCGACGGGGCAGGTTCTTTTCCACCAAGTGGATGCTCTGCATGGCGGTGTTCCAGTCTCTTTGCAATCTCTGGGGTCATCCCCACATCGATCTCTTTGCGACTCATTGGCACCATCAGGTGGACACTTTCATGTCCAGATGCTCTGGCTTTCGCCGTGGATGCTCTGTCCCTCCCTTGGGACGGTCTTGTCGGCTACGCCTTCCTGCCGGTTCTGCTTCTGCTTCAGGTTCTAGCCCAGATATGAACCTGCAGTTGTCGAATCCTTTCGATCTCACCCCTGTCGCCACGGTGGGTATGGATCAATCTGCTCCGCTCTCTGTTAGCGGCGGTTCCGGTATGTCTCTCTCTACATCGCGACTTTCTTTGCCGAGGAGGTTTCAGGTCGACCCGACTTCATTGTGCCTTTGCATGTCTTTTATCGGGTTCTGTCTCCTCCGTAGTGGTTTTTAGAGATGAGCAGTGGAGTTGCTTCTTCTTCAAGGAGGCACTCACTCCACTGGTTTAGCCTCTGTGGCGAAGTGGAAGGTTCTTCTGTCGATGGTGTGCGATCACTCTGTTACTTCTGTCACTCCTTCAATCACACCGATTGCGGAGTTTCTGGTATATGTTTGTTTCTGGGGGTCTCCAGCAATGAGTACAAGTCCATGCTTCGGAGACCTTTTTCATATGTGGTACTGCATCGTTTCGGCACTCATCCTTGCCTCTCCAAGCTTGTTCAGCACTTTTTCTTGAAAAGGCCTAGGACTGCAGTTTACTCCAAGATGGACACTTTCTTGGGCGCTGCTCTGCTTGGGGGGGAGGGGGGGCATTTGTGCCTTTATCCCGGGTGGATATGCATTTTCTCACATGCCAGATCTCTCCTGAATCCATTTCTCGATGGATTTGTCTTGCTATTCATGCAGCTTCCGCTCGTCTAGCTACTGGCGATTGTATTACCAATCGTTTTTCTGTCACGGGGTGCGTGCATTGTCTTCCTCTCGGGGCTTATACTAACTCCGTCATCACGTCATGTTGTCGGATGTTATGCTGGCAGCCCACTGGAGAAATGCTACCTTCTCCACTTATCTGCGACAGTTGCAGGAGCAGACAGAGGACCTTTGTTCTACGGGCCCTCTTCTGCTCAGGCTGTTGTCTATCCCAGCCATTCAGCTTCTCACAGGGTCAGTTCCAGCTCTGTGCTGTTACTGCCCTTTCTGTCTGTGTGTCGCACATCACCATACGCCTCATCTTTCATTGTCTTTTACTAATGTTTGTGATGCTATGGTTTGATAGGACTGGGGATCTCTTCCTCTGTCCACGGTTCCAGTGCAGTTGAGTTATGTGTGGGTTGGTTATGTGATTCCCTCCATCCTATTGTCTATTCAGCCTGTAGTAAACAATTGTAAGGTAGGTTGATAAGAAATATAAATTTTATAGTAAATTTCCTTTCTTATTATACCTACCGCAATTGTTTACATGGAGGCCCTCCCATCTTATTATTCAGGTAAGAATCCTTCCTCCCCGCTGATCACATAACTCCTATGTTGGCGGACTCAAAAGAATGGTTTGATGACTGATTGCGCACTGGTTAACGGAAGTTGTGGAATTGTACTAGGAGAAGAGCGTCCCCTACTGGATGTGTGCCGATGGCGCTCGACCCAGTTTTGGCTTATTTTTTTGTGGTGTTTTTACACCACTTTTCTTTCCCAAATCTCTTGGAAAAGATTAAAATAGAGAGTATTTTATCCGAGTTAGGGTCTTCCACTGTAGTACAAGCCTGTAGTAAACAATTGCGGTAGGTATAATAAGAAAGGAAATTTACTATAAAATTTATATTTCCAAAACTGCACGGCACTGAGAATTCTTATTTGGCGTGCAGCTTCCTTAGGACCAACAGAATGGAATGGTAAAAAAAAATTGCTATCGGTTTCATCGTGGGGTACTTTTTGGGGACTTTGAAAAAGTGCTGAGTCAGCATTGTTTAACACTCTGGGTAATGGGGAAAACATTTAACACTACTTTTCTCCCAAACCACTGCTCCAAAAGCTTTTAAATTTCACATATAACATCTTTGGAAGATTATTTTGAACACATGTTTCTTGAAATCAATTCCCTGGGTCCATATTTGGGCTCTCTATGGGAGCCGAAATGTTTAAATTAGTGCAGTATGAGGAATATTCTTTAAAAATCTTCTTCTTCAGATCTACTGATAAGAATCTTTTGATATTTGGTATGCAGCATCCTTAGGGGGGTGAGATTCAAGTTTGTTCAAGCCAAGTCCCTGAGTTCATATTTAGGCTGAAAATTTGGGGTCCCATTCCAGACCAAAATCCGGAAATTAGTTTTTAGCTCACCTGAGTGATGCTCAAGGGGCGCTTTACTAATCACTTTCTGTCCGGCGTCCGTCGTCGTCCGTCCGGCGTTAACTTTACATTATCGACTTCTCCTCCTAAACCACTAGCCCAATTTTATTCAAATGTTGGCTAAATGTTTATTACCTAATGCCAATTCAGATTTGTTCAAATGATGTTGCCCCTCCTACTGGGTGGTGCCACGCCCCCAAGGGGCACCAAAATCTTTGTAAATCTTCTTCTCATGAACCAGCAGTAGCAGAGACTTGATATTTGGTGTGCAGCTTCCTTTTGAGGTGTAGACTCAGATTTGTTCAAGAGAAGTTTGTGGGGCTATACTTGGCATCGTTATGGGAGGGGCAAAATTTTTTGCCCTGCCCAAAATTTCTATTTTCCAAACCGAGAGGCTGATTTGAACCAAATTTTATGTGAGGGCTTATTGGGTCATGAGTACTTGATTTATGCCAAAAAAAACATTTCCCGCAGCCCCGTGGGAACCACAGGAGCTAAAAATAGAAAAAATTTAAAACGCCCATATCTCCAAAACTGCACGGCACTGAGTATTTTTATTTGGTGTGCAGCTTCCTTAGGACCAACAGAAAGGATTGGTAAAAAAAATTGCCATCGGTTTTATCATAGGGTACAGTTTCGGGACTTTGAAAAAGTGCCGAGTCAGCACTTTTTAACACTGTAGGCAATGGGAAAAACATTAAAAAATCTTCTTCTCCAGATCCAGCAGGCAGAATCTTTTGATATTTGGTATGCAACATTGCAGGGTGGATCTGATTCAAGTTTGTTCAAATCGGCCCCCTGGGTTCATATTTGGGCTCAGTATAGGAGCCCGATTTCGAACTTAGTGCATTTCATGCAAATTTCTTAAAAAATCTTCTTCTCCAGATCCAGCAGGCAGAATCTTTTGATATTTGGTATGCAACATTGTGGGGTGGATCTGATTCAAGTTTGTTCAAATCGGCCTCCTGGGTTTATATTTGGGCTCAGTATAGGAGCCCAAATTTGAACTTGATGCATTTCAGGCAAATTTCTTTGAAAATCTTCTTCTCCAGATCCAGCAGGCAGAATCTTTTCATATTTGGTATGCAACATTGTAGGGTGGATCTGATTCAAGTTTGTTCAAATCGGCTCCCTAGATTCATATTTGGGCTCACTTTAGGAGCTCGAATTCGAACTTAGTGCATTTCAGGCAAATTTCTTCAAAAATCTTCTTCTCCAGATCCAGCAGGCAGAATCTTTTGATATTTGGTATGCAACGTTGTGGGGTAGCTCTGATTCAAGTTTGTTCAAATCGGCCCCCTGGATTCATATTTGGGCTTACTATAGAAGCCCAAATTCGAACTTAGTGCATTTCAGGCAAATTTCTTAAAAAATCTTCTTCTCCAGATCCAGCAGGCAGAATCTTTTCATATTTGGTAAGCAACATTGTGGGGTGGATCTGATTCAAGTTTGTTCAAATTGGCCCCCTGGGTTAATATTTGGGCTCAGTATAGGAGCCCGATTTCGAACTCAGTGCATTTCAGGCAAATTTCTTAAAAAATCTTCTTCTCCAGATCCAGCAGGCAGAATCTTTTGATATTTGGTATGCAACATTGTAGGGTGGATCTGATTCAAGTTTGTTCAAATCGGCCCCCTGGGTTCATATTTGGGCTCAGTTTTGGAGCCCGATTTCGAACTTAGTGCATTTAGGCAAATTTCTTAAAAAATCTTCTTCTCCAGATCCAGCAGGCAGAATCTTTTGATATTTTGTATGCAACATTGTGGGGTGGATCTGATTCAAGTTTGTCCAAATCGGCTTCCTAGATTCATATTTGGGCTCACTATAGAAGCTCGAATTTGAACTTAGTGCATTTCATGCAAATTTCTTAAAAAATCTTCTTCTCCAGATCCAGCAGGCAGAATCTTTTCATATGTAGTAAGCAACATTGTGGGGTGGATCTGATTCAAGTTTGTTCAAATCGGCCCCCTGGGTTTATATTTGGGCTCAGTATAGGAGCCCAAATTTGAACTTAGTGCATTTCAAGTAACTTTATTAAAAAATCTTCTTCTCCAGATCCAGCAGGCAGAATCTTTTGATATTTGGTATGCAACATTGTGGGGTGGATCTGATTCAAGTTTGTTCAAATCGGCTTCCTAGATTCATATTTGGGCTCACTGTAGAAGCTCGAATTCGAACTTAGTGCATTTCAGGCAAGTTTCTTAAAAAATTTTCTTCTCCAGATCCAGCAGGCAGAATCTTTTGATATTTGGTATGCAACATTGCGGGGTGAATCTGATTCAAGTTTGTTCAAATCGGCCCCCTGGATTCATATTTGGGCTCACTATAGAAGCTCGAATTCAAACTTAGTGCATTTCAGGCAAATTTCTTAAAAAATCTTCTTCTCCAGATCCAGCAGGCAGAATCTTTTCATATTTGGTAAGCAACATTGTGGGGTGGATCTGATTCAAGTTTGTTCAAATTGGCCCCCTGGGTTAATATTTGGGCTCAGTATAGGAGCCCGATTTCGAACTCAGTGCATTTCAGGCAAATTTCTTAAAAAATCTTCTTCTCCAGATCCAGCAGGCAGAATCTTTTGATATTTGGTATGCAACATTGTAGGGTGGATCTGATTCAAGTTTGTTCAAATCGGCCCCCTGGGTTCATATTTGGGCTCAGTTTTGGAGCCCGATTTCGAACTTAGTGCATTTAGGCAAATTTCTTAAAAAATCTTCTTCTCCAGATCCAGCAGGCAGAATCTTTTGATATTTGGTATGCAACATTGTGGGGTGGATCTGATTCAAGTTTGTCCAAATCGGCTTCCTAGATTCATATTTGGGCTCACTATAGAAGCTCGAATTTGAACTTAGTGCATTTCATGCAAATTTCTTAAAAAATCTTCTTCTCCAGATCCAGCAGGCAGAATCTTTTCATATTTAGTAAGCAACATTGTGGGGTGGATCTGATTCAAGTTTGTTCAAATCGGCCCCCTGGGTTTATATTTGGGCTCAGTATAGGAGCCCAAATTTGAACTTAGTGCATTTCAAGTAACTTTATTAAAAAATCTTCTTCTCCAGATCCAGCAGGCAGAATCTTTTGATATTTGGTATGCAACATTGTGGGGTGGATCTGATTCAAGTTTGTTCAAATCGGCTTCCTAGATTCATATTTGGGCTCACTGTAGAAGCTCGAATTCGAACTTAGTGCATTTCAGGCAAGTTTCTTAAAAAATTTTCTTCTCCAGATCCAGCAGGCAGAATCTTTTGATATTTGGTATGCAACATTGCGGGGTGAATCTGATTCAAGTTTGTTCAAATCGGCCCCCTGGATTCATATTTGGGCTCACTATAGAAGCTCGAATTCAAACTTAGTGCATTTCGGGCAAATTTCTTCAAAAATCTTCTTCTCCAGATCCAGCAGGCAGAATCTTTTGATATTTGGTATGCAACATTATGGGGTGGATCTGATTCAAGTTTGTTCAAATCGGCCCCCTGGATTCATATTTGGGCTTAATATAGAAGCCCGAATTCGGACTTAGTGCATTTCGTGCAAATTTATTAAAAAATCTTCTTCTCCAGATCCAGCAGGCAGAATCTTTTGATATTTGGTATGCAACATTGTGGGGTGGATCTGATTCAAGTTTGTTCAAATCGGCTTCCTAGATTCATATTTGGGCTCACTATAGAAGCTCGAATTCGAACTTAGTGCATTTCAGGCAAATTTCTTAAAAAATCTTCTTCTCCAGATCCAGCTTCAGAATCTTTTCATATTTGGTAAGCAACATTGTGGGGTGGATCTGATTCAAGTTTCTTCAAATCGGCCCCCTGGGTTTATATTTGGGCTCTGTATAGGAGCCCAAATTTGAACTTAGTGCATTTCAGGCATATTTCTTTGAAAATCTTCTTCTCAAGATCCAGCAGGCAGAATCTTCTGATATTGGGTATGCACCATGCTTAGGGGGGTGAGATTCAAGTTTGTTCAAGCCAAGTTCCTGGGTTCATATTTGGGCGCACTGTGGTAGCCCGAATTATAACTTAGTTCAAAATGAGGAATTTTCTTTAAAAATCTTCTTCAGATCCAGCAGTCGGAATGTTTTGATATTTGGTATGCAGCATCCTTAGGGGGTGAGATTCAAGTTTGTTCAAGCCATGTCCCTAGGTCCATATTTGGACTCACTGTGGGAGCTCGAATTGTAACTTAGTTCAAAATGAGGACTTTTCTTTAAAAATCTTCTTCTTCAGCCATGTCCCTAGGTCCATATTTGGACTCACTGTGGGAGCCCGAATTGTAACTAAGTTCAAAATGAGGACTTTTCTTTAAAAATCTTCTTCTTCAGATCCAGCAGTCGAAATGTTTTGATATTTGGTGTGCAGCATCCTTAGGGGGGTGAGATTCAAGTTTGTTAAAGCCAAGTCCCTGGGTTCATATATGGGCTCCCTGTGGGAGCCGGAATTATAACTTAGTTCAATATGAGGAATATTCTTTAAAAATCTTCTTTTTTTTTAGATCCACTGGTGAGAATCTTTGGATATTTGGTATAAGCTTTTCTTAGGAGGAGCAGATGCAACTTGTTGAAATCAATTCTCTGGGTTGATATAAATTTAGGCTACCATGTCAGGTGAGCGCCCTCAGTCCCCTTGGGGCCTCTTGTTTGTTTTTTTATGCGTTTTGGTAAATTTTAAGACAAAATTTTTATTTTTTTTACACTGAAAATTTGGGATCCGGGTGGGACCAAAATTCGGAAATTAGTTTTTTGGTTTTTAGCTCAACTTGACAAAGTCAAGCTGAGCTATTGCCATCACTTCTCGTCCGTCGGCACACGTATGTACGTAGGTATGTAGGTACGTACGTACGTCCACAATTTCCTTTGGCACACCTCACAGGTTGCATTTATGATCAGATCGCTTTGAAACTTGGTATGCTTGTTTGGGGTGACTTCTTGATGGGAGCTATCGATTTTCTTCCATTTCCATCAAAAAATGTTGCCTTGGCCACTGTTCTTAGAACTTAGTTTAGTCAGACCTCAATAATTTCCTTTGGCACACCCTACAGGGCACATTTATGATCAGATTGCTTTGAAACCTGGCATGCTTGTTTGGGGTGACCTCTAGATGGGAGCTATCGATTTTCTTCCATTTCCATCAAAAAGTGTTGCCGCGGCCAACGTTCTTAGAACTTAGTTGAGTCAGACCTCAATATTTCCCTTTGGCACACCCCACAGGGCACATTTATGATCAGTTTGCTTTGAAACCTGGCATGCTTGTTTGAGGTGACCTCTAGATGGGAGCTACCGATTTCCTTCCATTTCCGTCTGTCAAAATATATTGTCGCTGGCAACGATCTTTGAACTTAGTTTAGTCAGGCATCAATGTATTCCTTTGGCATGCCCTACAGGGCACATTTATGATCAGATCGGTTTGAAACTTTGTGTGCTTCTTTGGGGTTACCTCTAGATGGGAGCTATCGATTTTCTTCGATTTCCATCAAAAAATGTTGCCACTGGCAATGACCTTCGATGAACTTAGTAAAACTTAGTGCAGTTAAGCATCAATATTTCCCTTTGACACACCCTGCAGGGCACATTTATGATTGGATCGCTTGCAAACTTGGTGTGCTTGTGTGGGGTGACATCTATATGGGAGCTGTCGATTTTCTTCCATTTCTGTCAAAAAATGTTGCTGCTGACCTTTGAACTTAGTTCAGTCAGACCTCAATATTTCCCTTTAACACACCCTTCAGGGCACATATATGATCGGATTAATTTGAAACTTGGTATGCATTTGGGGGCATTTTCCATACCCCCCCACCCCCACCCCCCCCAAAAAAAAAACATTGCCCCAAGCAATGACCTTCTACTTAGTGCATTTGTGCATGAACATCTTCCTTTGGCATGCCTCAGAGGGCACATTCATTATCAGGTTGTTTTGAAACTTTGTATGCTTATGCAGGGTGCAACAATCTTTGAACTTATTGCATTTGTGCATCAACATTCTTTGACTTGGCCTACAGGCCACATTTATCATAGGATTGTTTTTGAACTTGGTGTGCTCATTAGGCAATACCTTTATTGATTAGCACATTCATTTCTGTGAAAAAAGTTGCTATTTACAATAAATAACCTCTGAACATACTGCATTTGTGTATCAACATTCTTCTTTTAGCCAGTCTTACAGTTTACATTTAAAAATGCATGGATTACTCTGACGTTGTGCACACACAGTGCTGTTATATTGGAATTTCATCAAATAACATTGGTACCAATGATCTTCAATTTTGCCATTTCATTTATAACTTACCAAGTTCAGGTTTGTCAAGTTGAGCTACAGTGTCATTGACACTTTCATTTATGCGTTTTGGTCAGCAGGACCTATGAAAAATTTCATTACTTTATTTCTCTATAGTGTTGATAAGCCATGACTAGCTGAATGTGACCTAAAATGCTCTTTTGAACTACTTTGTCAGGTGAGCGATTTAAGGCCCCTTGGGGCCTCTTCTTTAAAAATCATCTTCTTCAGATTCGGCAGTCAGAATGTTTTGATATTTGACATGCAGCATCCTTAGGGGGTTGAGATTCAAGTTTGTTCAAGCCAAGTCTGTTACAGTGTGGAAATATTATTGATTTTGGTAACAGAAAGAAATCTGAGAATCAGCAACAATAACTATGAATTCAATTATTTTGAAATTTAATTAAAAAAAATTAATATAAAAAAAAATGATGCTAAGATCTTTTACACTAATTGGTTTACAGAAAATAAAAACAGTGGTACTTATCAATTATTGAATTAGTCCAAAGTACAGTTTGACAGAATCCAGTAATCCAGTGGTGAAGAATCGTGTGAAGAAAGTTACCAGCTGGTAGTAGTATTAAATCCAAGAATGTGTCTTCAGAAACAGTATCCCGTAGATTTGTAATAAAATTTTCACTTAGAAATTTCAGCAGTCTCCAATAAAATATAATAAAATGCTCCTCAAAATTCAAATGGAGTAAAAATCCAAGAAGTATTGGCGCCACAGGTAATTTCCAAATAATCCAGTAGAATCCTGGCTTTTCACAAAATATTATTCTGTTTCACAGAAAGTATAAATTCTCTTTTCCAAGACAAATAGATTCTCTTCAAAATTCTCTTTTGGAATCAATCTTCCAAAAACTCAAAGAAGCTCTGCTTCTATAATAAAGGCACTGTCCTAGAACAATAATAATCTCCAATGGAAATAACTGCTGTTTTAACTGAAGTGAGTCTTTCTGAAATGGCTTTCTAAAAAAAAATGAGTTTTTTCAAATTCTGTTGACAAACCTTTATATAGTAACCAGATAGAATGTCCTAGAAGACGAAATGTCTACAATGTTCTGTCAGTTTCTATCAGTCTCCAGGTGATTCTGTCACAATCCAAGTAAACAAGGTCCCTGACCTACTTAAACAATCAACAGCTATATGTACAATAATTGTAGATCAGTGTAACAAAGATGTAAACAAGGTCACTGAGTGCAAATGAGTCAGACCAGTCAGAAAATGCAGCAATAATAAAAAAATATCTATCTCATATAATTATTCACTAAGGATATATCAATCTCGATATAATATGGGGGCTATAACAAAGTCCTTGGGTTCATATTTGGGCTCACTGTGGGAGCCCAAATGATAACTTAGTTCAAAATGAGGAATTTTCTTAAAAAATCGTCTTCTTCAGATTCAGCAGTCGGAATGTTTTGATATTTGGTATGCAGCATCCTTAGGGGTGTAAGGTTCAAGTTTGTTGAAGCCAAGTCCCTGGGTTGATATTTGGACTCCCTGTGGGAGCCCGAATTATAACTTAGTTCAATATGAGGAATATTCTTCCTTGTCTTTGATGCTGATTGGACAGAGCTGGATGCTTGATGACCCTTCTACACCTCATACCCAGTGCTTTGAGACGGTTTTGGACAGTTCTGTTGGAGAGCCAAAGGCATTTCAAAACCCCACTTGAAGCAAAGGGTTCATACCTAATGAGGCATGTCAGACTCCGATCTTCCAGAGGAGAGGCCTTTTGGGGTTGTCCAGGCCTTAGCCGGTCCTTACCATCATTTGTTTGTTGATGTTTTCGGACAAGTCTCCTGATGACAGAATGACTATAGCCAAGTTACCTTCCAATAGCTTTGAATGAAATGGTTGTTGTGTGCATGCCAACGATTTGCCATCTTAGTGCCTCTGACAGTCTTTTCCTTACCAAGTCAACATTTATTGATAAAAGAAGTGACAAGTTTTATACCAAGATACTGCATGTGGATGATAGTGTTTTTTGTGACATTTGTGAGAGGCATGCTTCACATGGACAAGGGGATGGAGGGTAGGATTTGTTTGGTTTCGCATCGCAGTTTGCAATGTAATTTTCCTCTCATGCGAATGAGTTCCATAAAACTGGATCGCAAATTGCGATGCACATGTATTTCGGTAAACAGAATAGGATTATCCCTCTTTGTTCTCCTGGCATTTAATGCACTCACATAGTATAGTATATAGGCACATCATAACTATGAAGGATGCTTTTTAGCTCAACTTTGGTGAAGCCAAATTTGAGCTTATGCCATCGCCAGTCGTCCGCCTGGCCGTCTGTCCGTCAACAATTCAATACGGCTCAGGCTAGAGGCCGTATTTATGAACCGATCTTTACGAAACTTCTTGGGTACCTTTGTTATGACCGTGGGACGAGAACGAGAGTTTTTGGGTCCGATCCGAAATTCAAGTTGGCTGCTGGCAGCCATTTTGTGCAAACTTAGGTGCAATCAGATTTTTTGCGCAAAACTTCCATATGAAAGCGCTGATTTGAATAATTTTTTGTATGAATGTTTAGTACCATGGAATACATCACATATAATATGGGGTTTTTTCTTGTGCGTAAATTATGCAAATTAGACGAACTTTGATGTATTTCGTGTTACTTTCAGCACTGTAACTGCAAATGCCAATACGGCTCGGGCTAGAGGCTGTATTTATGAACCGATCTTTACGAAACTTCTTGAGTACCTTTGGTATCACCGTGGGACAAGAACGGGTGTTTTGGGGTCCGGTCCAAAATTCATGATGGCAGATGGCAGCCATTTTGTACAAAATTAGGTGTAATCAGATTTTTGCACAGAACTTCCATATGAAAGCACTGATTTGAATAATTTTTAGCTCATCTTGACAAAGTCAAGCTGAGCTAATCTCATCGCTTCCCGTCCGTCGTCCGTCGTCCGTGAACACCATGTTTTGGTCTTCTCCTCCAAAGCCACTGGGCCAATTCAAGTGAAAGTTTGTGTGAGTGATGGTCCCAAAGGGGCATTTCATTTTTGGGCATTTCATTTTTGTTCAACTCAGCATGCCCAACCCCATAGGGAGGGAGTGGGGGAAAATGCTCCAAAATATTTTAAAAATCTTCTTCTCAAGAACCAGTGTGTACAATGACTTGATATTGCTATGGAGCTTCCATATGAGGTGTAGAATCAAGTTTGTTCAAACGAAGTTCGTGAAGTAATATTTGGCTTTGTAATAGGAGGGGTAAGATTTTTGTCCGGTATGAACCAAATTTGGTTTGTGGTAGTATTGGGTCATAAGTACTTGACCCATGCAAAAAAAAAAAAATTCCCGCATCCCCATGGGAACCCTGGGAGCTAAAAATAGAAATATTTTCAAACGCCCATATTTCCCAAACCCCACGGAACAGAGAGCTTTTATTTGGTATGAAGTATCCTTATGACCAGTAGAATTGAATGGTAAAAAAAAATTGCCATCGGTTATGTTAGGGTGAACGTTCTGTAATGGGCATCGAAAAAATGCTGAGTCAGCATATTTGCAAAAATTTAAAAAAATCTTTTCTCCAGAACCAATCATCAGAATCTTTTGATATTTGGTATACAGCATTCATAGGGGGGTCAGATAAAAGTTTGTTGAAATAAAGCTCATTGGTTCATATTTGGGCTCTCTACAGGAGCCCGAAGTTTTAACATAGGGTAATATGGGGAATATTCTTTAAAAATCTTCTTCTTAAGAACCACCAGTCAAAATCTTTTAATATTTGGTATACATCATTGTTATGAGGGTCAGATTCTAGATTGTTCAAACCAAGTCCCTAGGTTAATATTTGGGCTTCCTATGGAAGCCCAAATTTTATCTTTGTTCAATATGGAGGGTAATTTAAAAAAATCTTCTTCTTCAGATCCATCAGTCAGAATGCTTTGATATTTGGTATGCAACATCTCTATGGGGGTCAGATTCAAGTTTGTTCAAATCAGATCCCTAGGTATATATTTGGGCTCACTATGGTAGCCCAAATTTTTACTTAGTGCAATATGAGAAAATTTCTTTAAAAATCTTCTTCTTCAGATCCACCAGTCGGAATGCTTTTATATTTGGTATACAACATCTCTAGGGGGGTCAGATTCCAGGTTGTTCAATTCGAGTGCCTAGGTTAATATTTGGGCTCCATATGGGAACATGAAATTTAACTTAGTACAATATGAGGGAATTTCTTCAAAAATCTTCTTCTTCAGATTCACTTGTCAGAATGCTTTCACATTTGGTATACAACATCTCTAGGGGGGTCAGATTCAAGTTTGTTCAAATCGGATCCATAGGTCAATATTTGGGCTCGCTATAGTAGCCCAAATTTGAACTTAGTGCAATTCGAAGAAATTTCTTTACAATTTCTCTTCTTCAGATCTAACGGTCAGAATGCTTTCATATTCGGTACACAACATCTCTAGGGAAGTCAGATTTAACTGTGTTCAAATCAAGAGCCTGGGTTAATATTTGGGCTCTCTATGGGAGCCGGAATTGGCCATTTTGCTGAAGAATTAAAATTTTTGTATTCAGTGCCCTCTAGAGGTACTAAGATTAATCCACATAGGTTGTATCAAGGGGCTTCATAGGGGAGCTCTACATTTTACTTATGATCAACTGAAGAAAAGGCATGATGCCTAGATTATTTTTGTCACTCCTGAGGGACTCAAGGATTGACAGTGTAGCCTATGGAGATGGCTTGCTTAATGTAGACTCATTCTTGGACTCTGTTTAAATTGTGTTCTGTACAAGATGAGCGCTTCAGGCCCCGTGGGGCCTCTTGTTTTTGTGAATGTTTTGTACCATGGGATACATCACATATAATACAGGTTTTTTTCTCATGCAGAAATTATGCAAATTAGATGAACTTTGATTTTTTCAGTGCTACTTACACACAGTAAGTAAGTACACATGTCAATACGACTCGGGCTAGAGTTTGTATTTATGAACCGATCTTCACAAAATGTCTTGGGTACCTTTGTTATCACCTTGGGATGAGAACGAGTGTCCTGGGTGCGGTCCAAAATTCAAGATGGCTGCCAGTGGCCATTTTGTACCGAAATTAGGTCTAGTCAGTTTTTTGTAACCAACTTCCATACGGCTCAGGCTAGAGGCCGTATTTATGAACCGATCGTTACGAAACTTCTTGGGTACCTTTGTTATCACCGTGGGATGAGAACGAGTGTTTTGGGGTGTGGTCCGAAATTCAAGATGGCCACCAGCAGCCATTTTGAACCAAAATTAGTGCAATCAGTCTTTTGTACAGAACTTCTGTATGAAAGTTCTGATTTGAATAAATTTTTGTATGAATGTTTCATAACATGGAATACATCACATATAGTACAGGTTTTTTTCTTGTGCAGAAATTATGCAAATTAGATGAACTTTGATTTATTCAGTGCTACTTATACACTGCAAGTGCACATGTCAATACGGCTCGGGCTAGAGGCTGTATTTATCAACCGATCTTCACGAAACTTCTTGTGTACCTTTGTTATCACCTTGGGACAAGAACAAGTGTTTCTGGGCGCGGTCAAAATTCAAGATGGCTGCCAGGGGCCATTTTGTACCAAAATTAGGTCCAATTAGTTTTTTGTCACAACTTCTATACAGCTCGTATTTATGAACTGATCTTCACGAAACTTCTTGGGTACCTTTGTTTTTTTCACCTTGGGACAGGAATGAGTAAGTTTTGGGGTGCCTTTGTTATCACTGTGCTATAAGAACAAATATTTTGGGGTTCAGTCAAACCCACTCTGGGACTCAAAGATTTCTTTTCTAGTTTAGCATCTGACTGTCACCCACCTTTACAATACTTTACCTTTTCATTTGTTACAGGCTACGGTCAGTATTTATGTACAGACCGTTACAAAACTTTATATGTACCTTTGTTATCAGGTCATTACCTAGATGTTTGTCATTGCTGTGTCACATACTATACATGTACATGTCTTAACAAGTTGAGCTACAGTGTCATTGACACTTTCATTTAGGCACATCATAACTAAGAGAGATGTTCAAAACAGTCACTCACAACTGTGACCGGCGTACAGAAACATGTGATTGCTAACCAACCAATCAACTGTACTTTGCATGGAGGTCATCGAGCTGTTCCAGGCAAGAAGTTCATCTAGAGTGTTCCGGTTTTCGGTGTAAAAATAAAGCTCTTTAATAAGCTGTAACCAGAACATGCAACCTTCTCACCCAAGTGTTCAGGTTTTAATTATCTATATTGTGCTCAGTGGTTATAACATTAACATGGAGAAATACCACCCACTTCGTGTGAAACAAAACTAAAAATATAAAAAAATGGTTGATAAGGCATTTTTGTCTTTTAATAGGTATCGGGTCTGTTCACCCTAAATACATGTTTGCCCTGAGTCCATTCTCCCTGAGTCTGTTTGCCTTAGGTATCTGGTTTGGTCGCCCTATGGTCTGTTTGCCCTAGTATTTTTTTAGGGGTTTAATACATAAAAAATTATTCTTGTAATGCGGTCTGGAGGTTTAGTACCACTACAAGTTCATCCCAGTGTACTTTTTACCACTACTGGTTTTTCCATGGAGGTTTCGTACCACTGTGTCTGGAGGTTTCATACCACTATAAATTCATCCCACCTTCTGGATCATCCTTCCCCTCCCCCTCCGTTTAGTATGTGAAACAAATTTGTAAGAGCCTGAAACGAAAGCCTTAACTCGTCAGTGAACATGAACTGATTTTGGAGCATTGCAGGCATGCCCTTGTTATGTGGTTGCCACCATATTTCATACACCGCTGTTCCCTGTTTCTGTTTGCCAATTTTTTTTAGTTTGGGTGGTAGACTGGCAGGTAATATGTAGGGGGCACAATCAGCATGTTGTTCATCATATAGACCAGTGGAGTCTTTAAATCATGTCCCAGTGAGTGTGACATTGCTATGTTAGTTTGTTTTATGTTATTTGGTTGATTGAAACATGGTTTAATTATACATGTAATTGTTGACTTATTTTAGTACTTTTGAGGGTGGAACCATCATAAATGAAAACTGCTAAACAATTACACTCACTTGCTTATCAATTTCAAGAGATAAGAAAAAAACTGCAAAACAAAAATTTTAAAACAAATCTTAGCCTGGGATGTGTTTGGGGTATGCTATCAATCAAAAACATGTTTCATTAGATGAAATGTACTGCAAGACACAGCAATCATTAAAACATAATAATCAGTAACAGCAACTTCACTGTCCTGAAACATTTCAGGGGTGCTAAATAAAGATCCATGTGTACAGTTGTAAGAATTTCAGTTTAGCTTTCAGTTTGTACAGTGTGTATGAGTTTAGGTTTAGCTCAATTTCTTTCAGTCCCACGACCTTTATATTGCATTTGTGTCTTGTGTTGGACTATCACAACAGAAGTTAATGCTCAGTACCTTTTTGAGGAGCAGTATGGATTTTCCTTGTTTTAATTTATGGGAGAGTGCACTCTCCCATAAATTATAACAAAGCAAAGATATGTGAACAAATTTTGAAGACCAAATACATGTATAATGTAGCACTCTACCCAGTTAAACTATAGCTAAGCTATAGAATTTCTTAGTAAGCCAATATGGTACATGCAGTGTCAATAAAGGTTCATCATTTCCCATATTGGGTCATGTGAGGGGGGCATCCATCACCTTTGTTTCCAAAACAAATCACACGGATATATTTAACTGGCACAATCCTGGTCAGAAAATGGAGGACATGAACTTGACTCAGTGTCAGATATACACAGAACAACACATGCGTGTGAATTGGCTAATCGATATGGCATCAGTGCCAGTGCGGAAGGATAAAACAAGAGGGCACAGTTCTGTGTTTATTACACACCTTCACATAGTAGGCACACAGAACACATTGAAACTCAGGGTACGAACTGTCAACAAAAACAACACATTTTATCGCCAACCAAATTTGCGAGGGGAACCCATGTTACTATGTTTAGCCATTGCTAGCGATTCAGACTGTAATTGCGGTGTACGGTATGTAGAAAATTCCAGCAAAATTTCACTTCTATTTAAAAATAGTCCGTCAATGATTTCCGTTCGGCACATGTGCGTGTGGTATGGATTTTCATTTTCCACATGGTTTTGTGTTGCCGTAGATGGGGATTTCTCAGAACAGGCATGTAATGAAAATAGATATTGGTATATTACACACTTGAGTAGTTGTGTTAAAAAAATTAACTTTTATAGTAAGTATCAATTGTAATATTATTAATAATATGGTAAATCCGAGTTGAAAACAAAACTTTAGGTTAAGAACACATTCAAATGTGACTGCATAGGTCTGAAATGAGTTGCATATCTTTGTTGCTTTGCAGAGCGAAACTAAGCTAAATTTCAGAAGTTCAACATTCAAAATGCATTGATATGAACAAAGTATTGTCAATCAATATCTGTGCCACAGGAGTTTGCATAGTTGAGTTTTACGAAAGAAAATGTGTTACAATTGAATCGATTGACAATTACCACCGTTGCTGGCTCCATATTTCACTCCACACATGTTTATTGTTTTTTAAACAAAGTGACATGTGCCCACCCCCATGTGACCCAATGTCATGGGGAATGCTATAAAGTCAATTAATCCAAATCAGTGAAAGCAAAGCTCAACGCTAACATGGAGTTAACTGACACTGTATTTACCATATTAGCTCAACAAATGAAAGTGTCAATGACACTGTAGCTCAACTTGACAAACTTGAACTTGGTAAGTTATAAATGAAATGGCAAAATTGAAGATCATTGGGACCAATGTCAGTTTTTTTGCCAGTGGCAACATTTTTGGACAGAAACCGAAGAAAATCAATAGCTCCCATCTAGAGGCCTCCCCAAACAAGCATGCCAGGTTTCAAAGCAATCCGATCATAAATGTGCCCTGTAGGGTGTACAAAAGGAAAATATTGTGGTCTGACTAGACTAAATTCTAAGAACGTTGGCCGTGGCAACATTTTTTGACGGAAATGGAAGAAAATCGATAGCTCCCATCTAGAGGTCACCGTAAATAAGCATACCAGGTTTCAAAGCAATCTAATCATAAATGAGCCCTGTAGGGTGAGCCAAAGGGAAATATTGTGGTCTGACTAAGTTCTAAGAACGTTGGCCGCGGCAACATTTTTTCACAGAAATTGAAGAAAATCGATAGCTTCCATCTAGAGGTCACCCCAAACAAGCATGCTGGGTTTCAAAGCAATCCGATCATAAATGTACCCTGTAGGGTGTGCCAAAGGGAAATATTGAGTCTTCTGACTAAACTAAGTTCTAAGAACGTTGGCCGCGGCAACATTTTTTGACAGAAATTGAAGAAAATCGATAGCTCCCATCTAGAGGTCTCCCCAAACAAGCATACCAGGTTTCAAAGCAATCTGATCGTAAATGTACCCTGTAGGGTGTGCCAAAGGGAAATATTGAGGTCTGACTAAACTAAGTTCTACGAACGTTGGCCGTGGCAACATTTTTTGCCGGAAATTGAAGAAAATCGATAGCTCCCATCTAGAGGTCACCCTAAATAAGCGTATCAGGTTTCAAAGCAATCAAATCATAAATGTGCCCTGTAGGGTGTGCCAAAGGGAAATATTGTGGTTTGACTAAACTAAGTTCTAAGAACGTTGGCCACGGCAACATTTTTTGACGGAAATTGAAGAAAATTGATAGCTCCCATCTAGAGGTCACCCCAAACAAGCATAACAAGTTTCAAAGTAATCTGATCATAAATGCGACCTGTGAGGTGTGCCAAAGGAAATTGTGGACGTACCTACTAACGTACTAACATACTAACGTACTAACGTACGTACGTACGTACGTACGCCGACGGACGAGAAGTGATGGCAATAGCTCAGCTTGACTTTGTCAAGTTGAGCTAAAAACAGTGCAATGAAGATATATTACCCACGTCCTTTTCTTTATTATACTGAACTAGCAACTGTGATGAATAATAAATTATAGAATTCTTACTTGTTTAATGTGAAGTGGATATTTGGATATTTGACTGAACAAAGGGGAGATAATTCTGACTGTTAGCCATATAAAGATTTCAACTGGCTGTATATGTTACAGACACCAATAAATACATGAATTTACTAAAATGTTCATTCATTGATGGAAACTATCAAAAAAGATAAAAAAAGAATAACATTGTGCTAATATTTTATTCAGAAATGACACATATATGTAACATGAAACATAAAACATATAACATACAATACATTTTATATTTTGTTTACGCAGTTAATACTGTCGTGACATTTTGAGTTACATTTTAATTTTGCTTTAAAACATTTACATCTGTTGGTTTGACATCTCATTGGTCCTTTACAGTTACATTTTACAAAGCCTTGCCCGCCACAGTTTGACTCTGCAGTCACGGCAGTTCTAAGGGATACTGTACACTCCTGGCTTACATCATTAAGGTTTAGTATGGGATGTGGGCAAAGGTCAAACTGACTTCGGGAATACAACCCCTTTAACACACCAGCTTTAACAGCAATCCTGTATAAGTCATTCTCAACTTCTACAATAACACCTAGAATATTTCTAGGGTCACCTCTTCCTTTATCAACAGATGGGATCGGAATGGCTACATTATCACCACATTTACCAGCTTTGTTTTGCATTTTACTTCTCTTCACCATTCTCTCTGCTTGTTTATGCTGACCAGCACATGCCAGTGCCCTCTTTCTGTTAATGTCATTTTTGTGATCAGTTATTTCTGATGACTGAGATACCTGATCAGTTATTTCTGATTCCAGAGATAACTGATCAGGTATTTCTGACATCTGAGATAGCTCATTAGGGGTTTTCTGACTCCAAAGATGACTGATCAGGTATATCCGACACCAGCTGTGCATAATGATTTATAAAGTTCTTTTTGCTAGTAGGCAACAACATTCTTAGGTTCTACCTAGTGAACGATTAACCTACTTAATGAATGCATCTATCACATAATATACAAATTGTGCAGTGGAAAAAAATTCAGTAGAACCATATCATGTGCCCCTCATTAGAACAAGCTTGTTCCAGTGAGGGATCATGTGATGTGGTTTTGTTGGAAATTTTTAAAAAGATTGGTGGGGGGAAGTGGGGGGGGGGGGGGGGGGGGGGGGTGGAATAAAATAAAAAATTTTGATATCATGTGTTTGTAAAGGGTTAACCCTTTACCCAACGTAACAGCCAAAACCGGCCAGCGCTATTCTAAAAAATCTCCAATTAATTTTCATTATTTTTTCATTTTTTTTGTATCAAAAACATATGTTATGACCCCTCGTTGGAACGAGGGGTCATAACCTATCTTGTTGAGACAAAAAATGAAACAAATTAGTTATTAAATAATTTTTTAGCAAGTGTCGTCTGCTTTCCATGTTAGGTAATGGGTTAAAATCTGTTCTTGGAGAAATGGGCCAAATAATACAATGCACAAATGAAAATGTGAACAATATACCATAATTATAAAAGCTGTAGCTTTCCTTGACTTCAAATTAATCAAACTTCACTTTTCATGAATTTGTACGTAAACAACATAATTCAACAATTTTCATCAAAAGCTAGTTATGCTACTCACTGTCTTTTTGCTCATGCATTCTGCGTAGAATCATCCAATTGACTTACGATTGCTCCATTGTAATAATAACACTTTGGCCAGCTGCTGATTTGTCGCAGTTCTCGGACGAGAAGGCCATGGTTACCCCTGTACTCCCAACTGCCTCCCTATTCCCACGCTTCTCCTCTCCTCCCAACACTCGGAGACGAACTGCTTGATGATATCCCTTGTCCCATTCTTCCCAATCTCTCCGATTAGCATATTAACCCTCTCCTTTGAGTCTCCCCCTAACCACATGTCCTTCATTCTCCCATCCCACTTCCCCATTATACTCCCAGTGAATCTCATTCTTTTAGGCTGATACTTTGGGCATTCTAGAAGAAAGTGTTCCAGGGTCTCCACCATGTCCAAGTTACACATCTGGCACTCCCTTTCACCGTCTTTCCCAATTTTTCCCCTCAGCTCCAGGGATCGCGACCTCAGCTTGAACAACAGTGACCCCCCAAAGGTGCCATCAAGGTACTCTTCAAAACCTGGCTTCTCTTTATCACGCAGATCACCCAAAGACCTCTTTGATTTGACCCCCTCTCGCCAATTACGGTTACAATCCTCCATGACCCTTTCTCTGACGATTTTTTTTACCCTGGTTTGCCCCAACGTCCAGGTCCGAGATCTCCAATGAGTAGTTCTCTACTAGCTCCCTCACTTGGACCATCCACCCCGTTTTGATATTTGAGTTGAAAATTCTCAGGAACATTGCTTTACACCATCGGCTGTCGGGGAGATTTACCAAATAATTAAGATAACCGAGCTTCAACAGGTCTATCCTGTCCTTGATCCTCATCCACCCAAGCTCACCCCTGATTGCTTCTAGTGCTGTGGCATTACTCGACCCTGTTATCCATCGGCCTGCATCGTTCTGCAGGGTTTCCAAGCTCTTGAAGTTGCATTGCAGTTGTATTTTACCAAACTGAAATAAATTTGATCATGCTGTGAAAACTTTATTCGAAAAATCAGTCAGTATTTTGGGAATCTCGAGTCTGTTTTCTGTGCACCAGTGGAATGAAGATGTTCATTGATGTTTTTCTTGAAAACATTTTCCTGATTCTGGAACTCAACAATAGCACGCTTCAATTCAAACGGTTGTGAGCAGAATACAGCACGCCTCCCATTTTCAAAATTGAAAATTGACCAGAATAACTGTCATGGCCACATAAAACCAGCGACCTGTTTGTGTATTTGATCCTGTCTCTAACTGCTAAATCTACCCAGTGCTATATTCAATAATAAGCATTCATATTCTGTTAAGTTCTGCTTCCAAAGTATATCCCCTCATTGGAACAAATTTGACCAGCTCATTGCATTGAAGGTCTTTGATTAATGCTTTGGAAGCCCCCAACAATGAATGCTTTGTGTGAAAGTAATTTAGGTTAGAGGCTGAACAAATACTTGAGGCAGTTCAAGTGAGTTGAGTGTTAATTGTCTGTAACATTTGGCATACTGATGGAATTTGAACATGCAAATTTTCCCATAATGCAACTAAGAATTTAACCAATCCACTCTTGTTTGACCAGAGGGCATTGAAATCTGTCAAACAAAAATCAGTTAAATTCCTAGTTGCATTATGGGAAAAATTTGTTGCTTGAAATTTTCTCTTTTATGAGAGTGCAGAGGGTTACTAGTAATCCTTTACACCCAAGAGGCCTCTTTTGCAGCCCAAGAAGATGATACTTCATAACTTAATTAAGTAGGATGCCTGTTAAACTAATATGTTCGGTAGACCAATCAATATTTTCAGTGTGCAGCCCCAAGGCAGCACATTGAAAATATTAATTGGTCTACCCCCAAATTATGAATATGGACTCTTCTAATTGCTGTCATTGAACTAATGTGGAAGATACCACCAGAAGGACTGATTCGCACTCCTGCGTTGTGTCCTTGGGCAAGGCACTTAACCCTGATTGCCTACATGGGGGCACGATGATGCTGTGTACTAAGGCGTACTGCACGTTGATGGTGTTTAGGTCTTCAACCAATCTAACCCTGACTGTGCCACTGTGCAGTTCAGATTTACGATCTTGGAGAGCTGACAGCTGCTTGTCGTTGCTCGGTGGTTCTCTCCGGGTAGGTACTCCTGCTTCTTCCACGCGTAAAACTGTCACCGACATCACATGACTGTGGCTGTTAAAGTGTTGTTAAACCCTAATAAATAAATAAATACCACCAGGATTCAAAGGGTTAAAGTATCTAATTATAATATGTCTAGTGTCTAAGAAAGTCGGCACACAAAACATAGTTGCCTTATTTCACCTGGGTACTAATAGGTGGAAGAAAAAGATTGTTAGGTTGTGAGGAAGATGAATTGCATGATTTTAGGTTTACTTGGGAAGTAGGGATTCCTGTCTTTTCAGTTTCCATAAGATCATACATAATGAATACCCAGATTATCATCAGACTTTTTTTTTTACAAGTAGGAGGGGGATGGGGGGGGGGGGGTGGGGGGGTGGGGGGGGCATTTTATTAGTCGAGTTGTAACGAAGTCAAACTTGACTTATAGTTTGGTGAATGGTGGGCGGGGTGGGCGCAAACAATTGGTATCCGGACGATAACTTGATAATGGTTCAACCCATGTTCATGAAACATCATAGGTAGGTTGACCTCAATGAGAGGAAGAACCCTATTTATTTTGGACTCGCTAGGTCAAAGGTTAAGGTCACAGTGACCTTGAACATAATAAATCGTAAACAGTTATTCCCGGATGATAACTTCACTATGGTTCAACCCACATTCATGAAACTTCATATGTAGGCTGGCCTTCTTGAGAGGAAGAACCCTATTTATTTTGGACGTACTAGGTCAAAGGTCAAGGTCACAGTGTACCTGAACATAGTAAATCAAAACAATTGGTTTCCGGATGATAACTTTATAATGGTTCGACCCATTGTCATGAAACTTCATAGGTAGGTTGCCATCAGTGAGAGGAAGAACTCTATTTATTTTGTACTCGCTAGGTGAAAGGTCAAGGTCACAGTGATCTTGAACATAATAAATCGTAAACAATTGGTTTACAGATGATAATTTGACAATGGTTCCACCCACGTTCATGAAACTTCATAGGTAGGTTGGCATTGGTGCAAGAAATAGCCTTGTTTATTTTGGAATCACTAGGTCAAAGGTCAAGGTCACAGTGACCCTTCACATAGTAAATTGTAAACAACTGGTTTCCAGATGATAAGTTGATAATGATTAAACCCACTTTTGTGCTGTCACAACTTGACATTGGATCGGTGATCCTATCGGCATTTTTATACCCCCACTTTCGAAGAAAATGGGGGTTATACTGGATTACATGTTGTGTCAGATTATGATTTTTTTTTTTTATTACTTGTTCACTTAGAAATTGTGTCCGCCGGAGCCAAATTTTGTCTGTTCAGCCTGTATCTCGGGTATCGAATGTTCTATTGTAATGAAATTTGCCATGAACACTGCTTATGGTATAGGCTTTAAAAAAAGGATTCAACGATATTTCTCACATTCTCCTTTTTAGAGTTATCCCCCTTTTTTGACTTACAAATTGTAGGAAATAGACATTATTTGTCTGTTCAGCTTGTATCTTAGGTATGGGTTATCGGATTTCAGTGAAATATGGCATGCAGTCTGCCTATGACAAAGGCTTCTGCCTCATTGCATAAAATTTCCAAACACCAAACAATTTACCATACCTTTTGACTTAGAAATTGTTGAAAACTTTCGAAGAAAGTGTGGGGGGGGGGGGGGGTATACTGGATTGCATCCGTCCGTCTGTGCATCCATCCATACGAGAATATTCATAACTTAAGTAAATCATTATAGGATGAAATGAAACTTGGTATGATTAGAGTGAACTTCAATGTATTCCGATTTAATTATACTCCCACTTTCGAAGAAATTCGGAGTATACTGGATTACATGCATGCATCCGTCCGAGTGCCCCCGTCCTTGTGTCCATCCAAGAATATAAGTTGTCATAAGTTGAGTAAATCATTATGGAATGAAATGAAATTCGGTATGTAATAGAAATTGTAACATCGTCCATGACTACAGTGAATTTCAAAATGTCAAATGATCCATGGACGTGAACACAATGCAAATCGTGGATATTGGAGGTGTCAAGCTATCTTTTATAGAAGGGACTAATCTAAACACCCCTTTATATGTTGTTTGACTTACAAAATCCTGTTGAAAAATGCAATAATGTCAGAAAATGCAATCCTTTCTGAAAATGCAATCCTGTTGGAAAATACACATTTTTTTTCTATAATATTTGGTAATAGGTATGCCCACACTAGGCGGTACACCACGTGGGGGTATGCACTGGATGACAGTCCAGCTCTTGTTTAAAAAAATTATCCCTGTATTTTCAAAAGTGTGGGGATATAGTGATGATCTCGGTCTGTACGTTCGTACGTCCATTTTTTGGAGCTATAATTTTAAATATTATTTATTTATTTATTGATGTTTAAGGTCACATATTTATGCACAATAGCTAATCATGACCGTGACAGTTTTACAGGTGGAGGAAGACGGAGTACCCGGAGAGAACCACCGAGTAACGACAAGCAGCTGCCAGCACCCCAACATCGTAACTCCGCACTGCAGCACAGGCAGGGTTAGATTGGTTGAAGACTTGCGTACCATTGACATGCAGTACGCCTTAGTACACGGCATCATCGTGCCCCCACGTGGGCAATGGAGATGAAGTGTCTTGCCCAAGGACACAACGCGGTTGCCGCAGGTGGGATTCGAACCGAGGACCTCTCGGCTAGCAGCCTGCACCTCTACCTACTGAGCCACCGCGCACCCTATAATTTTGAAACTTGCAATACTTCTTAAGCATGATATAGAGATGACAAAAATAGGTTTACTTTGAAGTTTTGTCACCAGGTGGTGCCAGTGGCACCAGGTGGTGCCAGTGGCGCCACTTAAAGATTGAGCTAAAACACTACTTTCCAACAAAAGGCTCCTAGGATATGTAATTTTGATTGTTTAAAGTGTGTTCATATGTTCCAGTAGGATCTCTAAATGTGCATAAAGGTTTCGGGATTTTGATTCGGCCCCATGTGGTGCATGTAGCACCACTTTTGTCATTAGAGAATCTGTTTCCGGCAAAAAGCTCCTAGGGGTTTTAATTCGAAATGTTGAAAGTGTGTGCATATGTTTCAGTAGGGTATCTAGATGTGCATAAAGGTTTGGGATATTTGATTTGACCTCATGTGGCACCCGTAGCGCCACTTTTGTCATTAGAGAATTGGTTTCTGGCAAAAGGCTTCTAGGGGTTTTAATTTGAAACATTGAAAGTGTGTTCATATGTTCCGGTAGGGTCTCTAGATGTGTATAAAGGTTTCAGAATTTTGATTCGGCCCCATGTGGTGCCTGTAGCCCCACTGAATCTGTTTCGGCCGAAGTTCTCCTAGGAGTTTTAATTGGAAATGTTGAAAGTGTGTGCATATGTTTCAGTAGTTTCTGTAGATGTGCATAAAGGTTTTGGATTTTGATTCGACGTCATGTGGCTCCCGTAGTGCCACTTTTGTCCTCAGAGAATCGGTTTCCAGTGAAAGGCTCCTAGGGGTTTTAATTCGAAAACCTTGAAAGTGTGTTTATATTCATATGTTCCGGTAGGGTGTCTAGATGTGCATAAAGGTTTGGGATTTTTGAATCGGGGGCGGGGGGCCCCATGTGGCACTAGTAGTGCCACTTTTGTCATTAGAGAATCGGTTTCCAGCAAAAGACTCCTATTCTAGAGATTTTAATTCGAAACACTGAAAGTGTGTTCATATGTTCAGGTAGAGTCTCTTGATGTTCATAAAGGTTTCAGATTTTTGATTCACCCTCATGTGGTGCACATTGCGCCATTTTTGTCGTCAGAGAATTGGTTTCCTGTTTCTGGCGAAAGGCTCCTAGAGGTTTTAATTCGAAATGTTGAAACTGTGTTCATATGTTCTAGTAGGGTATCTAGATGTGCATAAATGTTTCGGATTTTTAATTCAACCCCATGTGGCACTTGTAGCACCACTTTTGTCGCTAGAAAATCGGTTTCCGTCAAAAGGCTCCTGAGGGTTTTAATTCGAAATGTTGAAAGAGTTCATATGTTCCTGTAGGGTCTCTAGATGTGCATAATTAAAGGTTTCAGATTTTTAATTCAGCCTCATGTGGTGCCTGTAGTGCCTCTTTTATCATTAGAGAATTGGTTTCCGGCGACAGGCTCCTAGGGGTTTTAATTTGAAACGTTGAAAGTGTTTTCATATGTTCAGGTAGGGTCTCTAGATGTGCTTAAAGGCTTGGGATTTTTTATCCGGCCCCATGTGGCACCCATAGTGCCACTTTTGTCGTTAGAGAATGTGAATTGATTTGTGACCATCGTGATGGCAAAGTTTGAGAATGTGAATTGGTTTGTTACCATTGTGATGGCAAACTGAAAATGTGGGATACACCGTAATTTGCTTTGCACTCAAATGACACCATTTTAGTTTATTTTCAGATAATCAAGAGTTTACCTGTATGCATCTACGTAAACTAGTTAAAACTACCTTGGGTCGAAGTTGGGAGCGTGGTGACTCAGTGGTTACAGACTTGGACTTCAAAACAAAAGGTCTACAGTTTGATCCCTGCCAGTGCAACTGCGTTGTGTCCTTGGGCAATGCACTTAATCCTAATTGCCCGGTGCCCCTGTGGGGGCAAGGTGGCTCTGTGTATTAAGGTATACTACACACTGACGGTGCACTTGTCTTCAAGCAATGCTAACCCTTTTTGTGTGGAGTTAGAATGTTGGGGAGTCTGACAGTTGCTTGTCATTGCTTGGTGGTTCTCTACAGGTACTCCGGTGACCCTGGCAGTCAAAAGTGTCAGTTAAACTCCAATAAATAAGTAAATTAAATTGCCTTCATGTGTTACAAATAACCCTTAACAGATCATTTTTACTTTGAGTATCTTTTACTGTAGCCTCAGGTGAACTAAAAATTTAGCTTAAAAGTACCTTGGCAGTTATTTCCGGGCAAGTCTTGGCTGCTCATATAGGCAGTGGCAGGAACTGGGGGAGGGGGGGCACATGGGGCACCTGCCTCTTCCCCCCCCCCCACCCCAAATTTTTTCTGTGTATAGGATAAAGGATTAACATGTCTTGATTTCTAAATTCTATTTTCTCTTTGTGAATAAACCATATTATGCCAGTTTGTCCAATATCAGAATGTTCAATTAATATTCACTGGTGTCCACACAATGCATTGGGAAATCCTGTATTTATTTTTAGCAATTGTCAACGGAAACCAAATGGACGCCGCGAAATTTGAATTGTTTCTTGTGACAGAATGGCAGTTGTAACGTGGTAAAATGTTATTATATATTTGCTAAAACAACCAACAATATGTACTAAATGACGCAGGCCTATAGTAAATAAAAATATGGCGAAAGTGTATTTCTAAACATAATATATTATGTTTAGTCCATAATATATTACATAATTTATTCCATAAACGTTACTCACATCGCGTAGCCAAAATTTGGAGTATCCAGGGATAATCTTGGGGTTCAAACTTGATATGCTGCGATCATATTTGAAAGGCAATCTTAATATAGCAATAATAAGGTAAACTATTCCAGTTGATAGGCTCTGCTACGCTACTGGAGTATACTCTAGAATAAAGGAACATGGCCAGATAAACGATAACTATTGCATATACAGATAGAAGCAGAGAATTCTGGAAGAATTCGAAATAGTAAAAGTTGGGGTGGATTTTGGTGATTTGGAGGGATTGTCGGGTTGTTTGTGGTAATTAGATTTACTCTTCTACAATCGAACACACCCTCCAAACATACCCCGTCCCATTGCAGAAAAATTGGGTAACATAGCAATCACGTGCTACCATAGGAACCAAGATGGCGGCCTGCAGTATACAAAATGGACGACGGAAACACGTATCACCCTAACAACACGCATGTGCACTCACACCACGTATCACTATGGAGATGACGTCACAAGATGGCCGCTCACGCGGGTTACCATGACAACACAACATGGCGCCACTAGGTCACGTGACATGACGTCACTTCCGAGGTCCTGCAACCTATACCTCAAAAGCCTCCGACATACTACTTGTCACATTTCTTTTCAACCTACTCACAATTGTTTACAATTGGCTGTAACATAAGTGCAAGCCCTACTTCGGAACTAACTCAAGCTTTTAGAATCTTTTCCAAACGAGTTGGAAAAGTACTAGAGTGCAAAAGCACGAAAAAGATCGAAAAAAGGGTCGAGCGAGACCAGCGCTCGAAATTACAGGTACTCTCTCTGCATACCTCTTGCGTTTACCGAGCGCATGCGCAACAACCGTGACGTCAATTCCTTTATTTTCCGCCATTGTTCATGGTCGGAAATTTTTGTGACTGTGCTGTTTATGATATTAATTCTTCGTGAACAACTTATTAATCGTCTTTAGTGTGCTACTGGATTGTATCCTTTTTCAAGCTACCAAATTATTACTCTCATTTAATGTTAATTTGTATTATTATTGCTGTGCTTTTCACACTTTATCTTGCCTTTCCCCCACGTGTGAACACGACCTTCGTTCTGTTTTCCGTCGGCGGGAAGCTTGATTGTTGTATTTATATCATGCCTAAGACTATTCCTTGTACCTCTTGTTTGCAGGTGAAACATGCGGACGATTCCCATACCACATGTGTCACTTGCAACAATTGCACTCAGGCCCAATCATGTGGTATCTGTGGGGTTTGGTCCTCTAAATTTTGGGCTTCTGTTAACAAGGTGGTTCTTTCCAGAGCTAGAACCCCTCGTTCTCGGGGTAAGGGTAGCCGTGCCGTTGCAGACATTTCTGCTGGTGCATGTGGTGACTCTGTCACACAGGATTCGGATCTGACTTCTGTGGCGAGCTCCTCTGCAACTGTTGACGGTGTTTGTTCTGTGATACCTGATGAGGAGACCGCGGTCTCTTTGTCTTCGGATGTCACTATTGAGGCGTCTGTTTTCGTTGAGAGCTTTTCCGAGGTCAACTCGGTAACCCTCTCCGATCTGCCTCCAACACCGTCGACCGTTGTTGAGGGGGTTGCTACTCCAGATCCTATTCTGTCTGATGGTGGCTCTTCCATCTCTTCTGGGGATGGTCTACAGTCTCGGGGGACCGAGGCTGTATCTGCTGGTGTGTCTGTGTGTTCTCAGCCTCCCCCAGCCTCGCGGCGAGGCTGTGCGGGTTTGCTGTCTGCTCCGTCTCATCTGGCTAGGTTTGCTCCTAGTCGGTTGAGCCGGCCGGTCGCTTCGGCAGCGATTCCTCGTCCCTCGAGTGAATCGTTTATTGTTCCACCTTCGCCTGCTAGTGTGCCGACTAGCGGGATGGTGTTGGGACGTTGGCATCCAGGGCCTGCTGTTCGGCAGCGGTCAGTGACAGCCCCGGTTAGCTGTCACTCTCGGAACCTTCCTCCGGTGATTCCTCACTGTGTTCCGAGTCTGGGTGTTGATCGATGCTTGCCGTCGGTCTCAGAGGATAGGCAGTTGGGGCCGTCTGCTGCGCAGAGGTCAATGACAGGTTCCTGTCATTCTTGGGACAATCCTCCGGTGTCTTCTCACCGTGTCCTAGGTCCAGCTACCGATCGACGTGCGCCGTCGGTCCCTTTCGAGGATTTGCAGGCAGGGCCTTCTGTTTCGCAGAGGCCAGTGATGGCTCCTGGGCGTCACAATCGGGACTATCCTCCGGTGTCTTCTCACCGTGCTCCTATTCTGTCTGCCGATCGACGTTCGCCGTCGGTCTCTTCTGAGGATTTGGGTTCTTCTACCAGAAGGGTCCATTGGGAGGACACTCCGTCGGGCGATTCTGCTGCGACGGATTCTCAGGGTGACCTGCGCCAGGCCGTTTTGGCGCTCACCCGGTTGCTTTCTGGCAACCCTCAAGT
Organism: Pictodentalium vernedei; assembly: GCA_031216915.1. NCBI lineage: Eukaryota > Metazoa > Mollusca > Scaphopoda > Dentaliida > Dentaliidae > Pictodentalium > Pictodentalium vernedei. Next base: position 570,077,883 of record CM062297.1, on the reverse strand, counting down.
TGGCCTCCCTGTGCCTCCTGAGGCACAACCTCCTTTGGTCGGTCGCCGAGATGTCTCGCCTGGCCCCTTGGATACTGCACAGTATTCACAGGAGGTTTCTGCTGGTCAGCCCGAGTTGGGCTACGTCTCCTCTGCTTCGGAGGATGACGAGTATCTTGAAGGTGATGGTCCCCCCTCGTCAGTCTTGGGGCAGGCTTTGGATTTCGTCTTTGGCTTATTGCCGGACGTTCTACCTTCCGACCAGCCTTCTGTGACCGTCCGGCCGCGGTCCACTGTGGAGCGGCGTAACCCTGTTGAGCCTTCTAGCTCCGGGGCTTTGCGTCCTCTGCAATCGGCTCAGGTGGTTGAGTCCTTCCAGGGCTTAGACGCCAAAATGCGTTCTAAGGCCCTCAAGGGTTCCTTCTTTTCTAGAGCTGATGCCTTCCTGCCTCCATCGCGGTTTCGTGTTTACGATTCCGTCTCTCCACCAGTCTTCCAAGGGATGACTACTGTGGATGAGGATTCTTCTTCCCTCGGGTTGACTAAGCCTAAGTCGGCAGTTCTCCCGATGTCGGTAGTTGAGTCTATGGTGGGCCTGTCCCGAGAGATGCTGGGTATGTTATCTCTCGCGGACCATGTCGTCGCTGCTCTGGCTGAATATTTTCCACCAGGGGAGTTTGATGACGCTCAGGCGCCTTTTCGCGTTTTGTCACAGGCTCTTATGAACTTGACTCACGCTCACGCGTGTAACACGGCCAATTTGGAGCTGGCACGCCGGGATGCGGTTTTGGATTCTTTACCATCCCTTCCTTCTGAGCAACGTGCTGTTCTGAGGTCTGCCTCTTTGGTAGGACCTCAGTTGTTCCATGGTTCCGTGGAAGCTGTTCGTGGCGAAGTTCTTCGTCATTCGAAGGACCAGCTTTTGCTGAGACAGCTTGACCCACCTGCTGCTGCGGGTGGGGGTCGTTCCAGGCCCGCCAAGCGTGCTGCTGCGTCTGCCTCGTCGGCGACGTCGGCTACGCCTTCGGCTCCGTCTGCTCCTTCTGCTCATAAGAAGCGCCGACGTGGCCAGGCCCGCTGGCAGCCTCAGGCTGGAAAGTCTCAGGACTCTGTCACTTCCCGAGGTGGTTTCTCCTCTCGGGGGCCTCGTCGAGGCCGCAAGTGAAGGTTCTCACCTCGATTCGCCTCCAGTCGGAGGAAGGCTGTCGCTGTTTTACGACCGTTGGACAGAGATAACGTCGGACTCTTGGGTCCTCGACGTCATTCATTCCGGTCTGCGACTGTCCTTCCATCGGCACCCCAGTTTATCTCGGGTGCCCCTTCCGACTCAGGTCCCTTCAGATTCTCTGCGTCGGGACCTTCTGGTGCAGGAGATCGACAATCTCCTCACCAAAGGGGCGATCGAGGTGGTCAGGAACACCCTTTCACCGGGGTTTTACTCGAGACTTTTCTTGGTGCCGAAGAAAAACGGCCAATTTCGTCCTGTCATCGATCTGAGTACCCTGAACGAGTACATTATTGCTCCTCGTTTCAGTATGGAGACTTTCCGGTCGGTTCGACGTTCAGTTCATCAGGGCGATTTTGCGGCCAGTATCGACCTGAAGGATGCCTACTTCCATGTACCCATTCATCTGGCGTCACGGAAACACCTTCGGTTCTCGTTTCGGGATCGAGTTTTTCAATTCAGAGCTCTCCCGTTCGGTTTGAACCTGGCTCCTTGGGCCTTCACCCGACTGATGTCTCATGTGCTTGCTTTCCATCGCACTCAGTCGGCGGTGACTTCGTCCGCCTACCTAGACGACATCCTCCAACGGCACCACGATGCTGCTGTTCTGGAGTTCGATGTCCGGCAGTTTCTTTGCCTGCTAGCGTCGCTGGGTTTCAGAGTCAATCGCGAGAAGTCGGATCTTCTTCCTTCTCAGCGATTCCGTCATTTGGGGATGGATTTCGACACTCTTCACAATGTAGTGTCGGTTCCCCAGGCTCGGGCGACGATTCTTTCCGCCTTGACTCGGGACCTGCTTCAATCTTCCTCGGTCTCGGCCAGGACTTTCCTTCGGATGCTGGGCCTTTGCGGTTCGGTGACCGATCTCATTCCGCTCGGTCGCTTGTTTGTCCGACCTCTCCAACACTTCCTGTTGGATCATTGGCGTCCGAATGTAGATCCGCTGGACCTGGAACTCACTATTCCTCGGTCTCTGCTTTGTCACCTCCGCCCTTGGGCAAATATTCCCTGGCTGACACAGGGTGTTCCGTTGGATCTTCCTTTGGCCGATCGCATCCTTCTGCGGATGCCAGCGATCGGGGCTGGGGTGCGACGTTGGACCCTCTCGGTCTGTCTACTCACGGAGAGTGGGACAGCGAGCAGGTGGGCCTTCATATCAACCAGAAGGAGCTCCTTGCTCTTCTGTTGAGTTTTCGGCTTTGGATCCCTCATCTGTCGGACCATGTTGTCCTACTTCTTTCGGACAATTCGACAGTAGTGGCCTACATACGGAATCAGGGAGGCACTCATTCGATTCCTATGTATCGGCTGTCTCGGGATCTTCTTCTGTTGGCACGGGATGTGAACGCTCGGGTGTCCATTCGACACATTCCCGGGCGTCTCAACGTCCTAGCAGACTCCCTGTCCCGACGCGACAGTGTCCTTCCAACCGAATGGATGCTACATCGGTCGGTGTTTCAGGCGATTTGCGAGCAGTGGGGTCGTCCTCAGGTCGACCTTTTCGCTACTCGCTGGAATCATCAGGTAGAGACTTTTGTCTCCCCTTGTCCAGATCCTCTGGCATTTGCAGTAGACGCTCTGTCTCTGGACTGGACAGGCTGGGTCGGCTATGCCTTTCCTCCTGCACCGATTCTTCCTCAAGTTTTAGCGAAGATTCGTGCTTGCAGTTGCAGGATCATTCTGATCACACCCCTGTCTCCACAGTGGGTGTGGATCAATCTGCTGCGGCCTCTATTGGCCGATCGACCGATTCGTCTACCTCTACGTCACGATCTTCTTTCACAGGGTCGTCCCAGGAAGTATCACAACAACCTGGCGAGCCTGTCCCTTCACGCCTGTCTTTTATCAGGTCCAGTCTCCGACGTAGAGGTTTTTCGAGACGATCAGTGGAGTGCATTTCTGCATCGCGGCGACCTTCCACTGGAATGACTTATGCCGCCAAGTGGAAGGTTTTCTGCCGCTGGTGTTCAGATCACAATGTGAATTACCGTGATCCGTCTATCGCTCAAATTGCGGATTTTCTGGTTTTTCTTTTTGACTCCAAGGGCCTCCAGCCTATTACGATTAAGGGCTATCGGTCTATGCTGTCTGATACTTTCTCTTATGTGGGAAAGCGGTGTATCGGTCGTAATCTTTTCCTCTCCAAACTTATTCGGCACTTTTCTTTGAAGAGGCCTCGAGTTTTGCGTCTTACACCCAAGTGGAACTTGGCATGGGTGTTGCACTGTTTGGAGGGGGCGCCTTTCGAGCCTTTATCTGAGACCGACATGCGTTTTCTCACCTATAAGACGGCTTTTCTTCTAGCGTTTGCTTCTGCTCGTCGAGTCAGTGAGCTTCATGCGCTATCTGTTGATTCTGCCTTCTTCCGAAATGAGGCTAACAGTGTCACATTCACTACTGATTGCTCTTTTCTGGCTAAGAATCAACTCCCCGATTCGGTACCTCCTCCCATCTGCATTCGGGCTCTCCCTGCTGTAGATGGACGGAGGCCTCTTCTTTGTCCTGTTCGTGCGGTCAAGACTTACATTACTCGCACTCAGTTCATTAGGAGGGATCGGAAGAGATTTTTTCTGTCTCTCATTCCTAAGCGGCAGTCTATCTCTTCCCATTCTATTTCCAGGTGGATCTGTCTTGCAATCAAGCTGGCTTATTCTCGCTTGTCTGCATCGGATCTTGTTTCGAACCGGCTTAATGCTCACGAGGTTCGTGCCATTTCTACATCCTGGGCGGTCTCCAATTCTGTTTCGCTCCGTGATGTTATGAATGCGGCTTACTGGAGGAATGCTTCTACCTTCTCCTCCTTTTATCTCCGCCACCTTCAGCAGCAATCTGAGGACCTTTATTCTTTAGGCCCTCTCGTGGCTGCTCAGGCTGTGGTGCACCCTCGTTAAATTGTTTTTGTCGAGGTTGCGCTTCTCTCAGCCTTGTTCTTTTCAGGTGCCTTCTCTCTTTCTTCATTACAGGTTTTAGTTTTTGTTCTCTGCCATCCTTGCTTTCGTTCTGCTACTCTTGTTGGTATTGGTTATGTGATTCACCTCCTCCTATTGTTTATTCAGCCAATTGTAAACAATTGTGAGTAGGTTGAAAAGAAATTAAAATTTTTTAGTAAATTTTGTTTCTTAACATACCTACCACAATTGTTTACCGGAGGCCCACCCTCCTTGGGGATATCTTTGATATCGATGCCTCCCCGCTAAATCACAAACTTCTCGTTGGCGGAAATACGGAATTGACGTCACGGTTGTTGCGCATGCGCTCGGTAAACGCAAGAGGTGTGCAGAGAGAGTACCTGTAATTTCGAGCGCTTGTCTCGCTCGACCCTTTTTTCGATCTTTTTCGTGCTTTTGCACTCTAGTACTTTTCCAACTCGTTTGGAAAAGATTCTAAAAGCTTGAGTTAGTTCCGAAGTAGGGCTTGCACTTATGTTACAGCCAATTGTAAACAATTGTGGTAGGTATGTTAAGAAACAAAATTTACTAAAAAATTTTAATTTCAATCTAAAAGCCCATGAATGAAGTGGGAAAAGAATCTAATGAATGAATTACACAAACTAAGTAAACATTTTTAATAGCTTTATGCCATTGTGCAATTCAAGGGCAGAGAAAATGCTAATTAGCTACGGCAGCTATTTCGCCGGTGCCCGTGGAATAGTCGATTGGCTTAAAATTTCCCAGGAGCCTGTGAAATAGCCACTTCGAAAAAATGAAGTTTACCAATAAAATGAACACGTAACCGCCCCCCTCCACCCCCCACACCGACATGACCACCACCACATCGCGCTTACGTGCTTCCGTTGGCGCTGTATGTAGATCTCAAGCATATCAACATATCTTTTAATCACATGCACCCCACCTCGTGGTTTTATTAAAAAGGGATAAATAAAACGTCTGAAGTAAATCTAAACGAACAGAAAATCAATGAAAATATTGTAATTCTCTCATACATTATGTACACAATATACGCATCATGTCATTGTTGTAGAAACGCTCAGATATCGCTCCCAGGATGTCCTAATATAAAAGTTTTTCCTAGGGAGATCCCCAGACCCCTCCCCCCACCCCACATACACACACAAACGGGAGAGACCTCCCTCCTCCCTAGTTCAGCGATCTGAAGGTAGTGACTACCCCCTTACAAGCGGTTAGCCACTACGTTCAGATCGCTAAACTACCTTGTCCTTATCCTCCTCTAGCTCTGGCCTGTGGCGATTGGGAGATGCCTTCAGCATCTCGACCTTGCTCCCCATATCTTACTCAGGACCCTCTAAATTGAAATACTCTTGCCGTCTGCCTTCGCAGAAATAGCCCCCCCCCCCCAACCGGTGGCGGCGCCATAGAGGGGCTTCGGTGCCGCCCCCCCTTTTCCCTCGGACACCCAAAATCAAACTTCAAATTACTATCTGACCGTGGTTTTCCCACCCAATGTCACACCTGCAATTGGCACACACCACACATCATGTCATTGTTGTAGAAACGCTCAGATATCGCTCCCAGGGCGTCCTAATATGAAAATATTTCCTGGGAAGATCCCCCAGACCTCCCCCCCCCCCCCCCCTAGTTCAGCGACCTGAACGTTGTTGCTACACCCTTTCGTTCAGATCGCTAAACTGCCTCCTCCCTTATTCTGCTCTAGGTCAGGCTGGCGGCGTTCGGAAGATGCCTTCGGCATCTCGACCTTGGACCCCCATATCTTACTTGGGACCCCCGTAAATTGAAATGCTGGCGCCGGCACGCCCCCTTCCCCACACACTTTCAAAAGGGTCCCGCAAGTTCAGTGAAGTTGGCGTAACAGGATAAACCTGTGGCCCAAACTTTCTCTATACCCGGCCCTGACTGTGTCACACAAAGAGCTCGCATATTCAACATTTTACTATCGTCATTTTATTTTTATGACACATTTTAATTGTTGTGTTAATGATTTAGAAGAATCATATTCTTTTGTATAAAAGTTACACCCGAATATCTTCATATATTTAGAAACACAAGGCTCGAAAATTGTCCCGTTTTGTTGTGTGAGATTATTAGAAAATGCCAGTCCGTTTCAAATTCCGGAATTCCATATTTTGATTATTTTCAGCACGCGCAAACCCAAAACGTCACAAATGTCTGGTATTTCCCAGTTTGCTTGTTTTGTTTTGTGAGAAAAATGGGGGGTTCGTTGATTATAATTGTGTCTCATGCATGAAATGCACCGTGCTCAGCCGTCATTTTGTTCAAAAATGTAGAAGGGATGACCAGCTTCAAACTGAAATCGAAATTACATTCTCAAGGCAGGTATTTAGTGCTTTTAACACGCCCAAACCGTTCGTACCGAAAATCTGTTACGAACGACTGCAAGTAAAAACGCGTTTAGTCTTCCAGCGGAGAATAGAACGTAAATATCACAACTATAAAATTAGCTATTCTCCGCCGGAATTCCAGCTAATGAAAAAACAAACAGAAACGAAATGAAGTAAATAGCAATGTTGCGGGATTTGTAACCGTGGGCTTCATTCAACTCCGGTATATTACATATTTATCGCGACAAATTGTCATAATCCCCAAAATTCACTTCAGAAAACAACTACAGTCATTTGTTTTCGAAATTTGTCTCAGCCCAGATTGTCAACCCTTGAATCTTACTCGATAGCATTTCTTTACAGCATGAATGTTCATTTCATAGAACAGATTTCTCACACCACCCCACTCTCCGACTCACATACACCCTTCATCACCAGCTCACCATCCCGAATAGAAGTTTTGGGGAGAAGCTAATTTTGCAGAAATTTAAAAAAAAATAAACTATCCCAGGTGGTGTCTTGGTTCGAGTTGAGGTATCGGTAGACGTATTTTTGAGAGACTTTCTTCTTACATCGCCATAAAACGCTTGGGTTTTCTCAAAAATCTTCTCAGAAAGACCAACATAATGGCAACATTCCTATACACACACACCCCCGTACGCTGTTCTTCGCGTCTATACTGCAAGCAATGCTTGTCTGCATCAAATCCTTATAAAAAGGACACGGATACTCAGTGGGAGTGTTCTGGAATTCACTGATAGAGCAAGTTATTACCGTTATGTACCAGGGCATTCCCAGACAATATAACAGAACACCGTTTTCCTATAAAGGACTGCCATTAGCTAATCAAATATCGGCCGGTTATTTAAACTAAATTTCAAATCACCCCCTCATATCGATAGTCACGAAATTCTTTTGAAGGTGGAAGAAAGAAGTATTCAATCGATGGGGAAATCCCCCGGACACAGGACCCGTTGCCTTCGTTAATTCACGTGGCACCTGATATGCATTGTCATCATGTTATGCACTTATATGGCTATCAACGTAAGGACATGAAGTCTTTGTTAGAATACACTTTGTTGTTACTACGAAGTATGAAGCCTTTATTACGAGTGTTAAGTCATAATAACGCTTATGGAAGTATAATGCGGTAGCAGTGCCAGCAAGTATTATATACAGGGGCGGGTTGGGGGGGGGGGGGTCCGTAGCATACACCGTATGGTCTCTCCCGCGTGCGGAACCTAGCACATTCCAACCGACCCAACAGAAGATCTAAAGATGTGCACGTAGCATTTCCTCTTCCTCACATATCTCTTCAGAAACATTGTTTCCGAACAGTCGCTAAACCATTAAAAACAAATACAGAGCCCTTATGACCGCACAGAAACTAATTTCTAAATGAAATTCTATTCATACTAAAAGGTCCACCAAAAGTTGGAAATTGACATGTTTCACCAACAAGCTTAGTGGGCAACCAAACACTAGAAGTTGCGTTCTCTCCATGGCCTACAGCACAAACGCAAAACACTAAGTTCAGCCTCAGATATACATGTCTAACTTAAGAGAAACTATAGGAGCAGTTTTACTGGTGGTTAAGGGGAGTTGTTGTGTATCTTGTATTTTAAAACGGTCTCTTAATGCAGCTAATAAAAATTGTGATAGGACTGGATCGGCCCACACCACGGGCCTGATCAGGCGGCACCACGCGTACGACTCCCATCCCTCCCCATCATCCCTATACTATACCTCTGGGAAAGGCAGAAGCCGAACAGGATCTGTAGAATCCTAGAAAAATAGATACATACAAGTGCATACCTTGACAACTAACCGTTCTCGTCAAGGATGGATACTTTTAAAGGCACAAACTCGATGATGACCCAAGAATTTTCATGGAAAACAGATTGAGGAGAACAGGGTTCTAGAGGGTGGTGTGTGTGTGTGTGTGTGGGGGGGGGGGGGGGATTGTACTCTGAGAGCGGCCGCAAAAGCATAATCCCGATGGTGGTTAGGAATCTCCAGAATCAGTGCTTTGCCAGGAGCAAGCTACAGTTTTCCTGGATATGGACCACAATCAACCCATTCGCTGAGCTCTTTTCTCTCTTCACTCGTGAATGTCACCAGTGGGAAAAGGGAAAGTTGTGATGAACATGAAAAATAAATTCTTTGTCTCGTTAGTCGATGGCAATGTTGAATACCACTGACTGATAATGGTCTTGTTCACCTTCTTAGCATAGCCTTAAGACTACCACGGATGATTGCTCGTTTGGTGATATTTCCCCCAAATTTGCCACGGCAATCAAAAATGCCGCGGTAAAAGCAGTGACAGAATTCCACGTTTTCTTTCTGTGGCATTACTGACTGCCGACTGTCATGGTTAACTACAGTAAATGTAGACTACTTGTCTGAATAGCTCTCCGAGAAGCGAAGATCCATACATAAGAACCGTCCGGCAAATTCATTTCATGGTCGGGCAAACATCCCCCCCCCCCCCCCCCCCTCTGTATGCGAGCATAGCTACGACCCTGGGAAAAAATGAACATTCGCATTCCAAAACTGGCACAATTATCTCGACGTCCTTTGTTATTATCTAACATGCAAACGTTGGTGCTCAGCTGTTTGTTATATAGTTTTAAAATGATGTAAGGCTACCTTCAGAATGTGGCACATTTGTTGCGTAGAAGTGGTTTAGTGTGGTATGGGCGGTTCTTACTATTCTTTAGTCCATTGTTAGCCAAGGGAACGTTTTTTTTATTCTATTCAAATCCGTCAAGGCCTGTACTACATAACTATTCTGGTGTCGCGCCACATTGTGGCGTTCTGTGGGTGTATTTTATTATCCTGTGAGGAACTTTAGTAGCAGAATGGCCTCTAACTCTCTCGTAACCATACTAGATTTATCAGGTTGATCATTGTCGTAGAGGTTGTATGGACTGCTTGTAACACCTCAGACTATTTTAGTTTCCCAGCGGATTGGTGGACCAATCGTCTTTTACCGTACAATCCTAATACACCCGATTCCTCGATCTGATGCATCACCTGCTAACAAAGCAGGTGGAAAGTCTGGTTGAGGACTGTGTGCTACTAGCTTTTTCTGGTGCAGTTTTAGAAGCATTCTCTGAATGGATTCGGTGCAGGTTTATTTTATGTATGCAATGTACTGCTTTACAAAGCCAATGCAATTTATCTTGAGATCGCCGTGGTCCTTGATGCTAACCTCGTTTACAGCTTGGGTGAACTCGCCCCATGGTCTGTTCCTATGGTCATATTCTTTGTGTTCTTCCTCGGGTCCCGAGAGTATGGATTCGCTGGAGCTGTTGGAGCAGCGGCTGGATTAATCAGAGCCATCGGAGATTCAGGTTTACTTCCATTCCAGTTCCTCCTCCTCCTTCTCACCCCCACTCCTCCCCATCCTACCCTCCTCCCTGCCTTCCGACATCTTTGGCGAAGAGGTGCCGACTGCCAAAGGTGGGGAAGGTGGTGGAGATGGTTTGGTGGTTGTCGCCCTCTCCTTCTTCTGTGTCTCTTTCTCAGCTCTTCTCTTTACCGGCCATGCTTCCAATCGCCTGGCGTCCGGGCTTTTGTCTAAAGGATGGCCACTCATGTTGTCGGCCTTCTGTCCCTTCCTCGGGTGTGGATCAGGGCGGGGAGCCCATTCGAAAGGTGCTACCACTGCATGAGAAGGAATCTTGGTGGTACTTAATGATGAGCTGAACGAACACCCCATCAATATAGACAGTGTAGTTGATAGGTAAACAGGCATTCAGCACCATCAAGGTCTGTCTAATCTATGCGGGGAGGAAATCCATGACTCTAATTAGGTGCTGATTATGAACTTTCACAAGTACGTCCGTTCACTTGGAGAGTCAAGCAATCAGTGACGATGGCGATGAAAAAAGTAACAATTCAATGTGCTTTATTAAATACTACTTTGTCGTCGCCTCTGCCTGTCAATCATGTTTACCAACCAACCGTTCTTTATTTACACAATCACAGTGCTTGTGGTTGTAACGTGTGTTATCGTAGTAGCCCGCGTGAGCGATCATTTTGTGACTACATCATCGTGGTGATGTGTGGTGTTAGTGCACAGACGCAGCACGTCTGTGTGTGTGTCGTCCATTTTGTTTATCGCAGATCGCTATCTCTGTTTCTATGGCAACACGTAGTAAACATGAGTGATCTCTAACTGGGGGAGTGATGTGAAGAGAGCAGTCGATTTTAAGGAATATAGACTACTAGCCCAAATCACTACTACCAATAGTACTAATGCATGCTTTTCCCTCAGCTAGAGCTCTCTACTATGGTCTGCTTTCATTGTGCCTGTGTTTGCCTAATGCCAGAGTTTTCTGCCACAAATCCTAGTCCTCCCAATACTATTATTCACTCGAGTCCTAGCATTGGTTTATAGTACCACTGTCTGCTGTCAATTCACTACCAGCTGCTAATCCTACATGTTGTCTTACCATCTCCGGTATATAAGTTCACAAACTATGATTCACCTCTCTCAATGTCTTCTGGTAGTGATACTATGAATGCCTTCTACCCCAGTTTTTATTTTCTACCTCATTCCACTATCTCTGCTGGCTACTACAAGTCCTTTGGCTACTATTATCTTCTGCTGTTAGCTCTACAGTGATAGTACCTCCATAACGTCTATCCTTCTTCTCATCTACTACCACCACACCTGGCTAATGTCAATACTATTCTCTCCAGTTTCATCATTGGCTTGCTGCAATACCGTCTCCTATCAATTCACTTCTAGCTGTTACTACTAGTGTTACCATCCGTGTTCTACAAGTGCACTAACACTATCAGATTACTATCAGATTACCCTCTCACTCTCGCTCTGTATCAATTCGCTTCTAGCTGTTACTAGTCTTGCCTCCCGCGATCTACAAATGCACAAACACTATCAGATTACTATCAGTTTACCCTCTCACTCTCTCTTTCTACGACGTAGTGGGAGAGTGAGAGGGTAAACTGATAGTAATCAGTACGTCATCTACCCTTACATCTACTGTCTACCTCACTGCACGATCTACGATGACTGCTAGCCCCTAGTGTTACCATTCGTGGTCTACAAGTGCACTAACACTATCAGATTACCCTCTCACCGTCATCGTCTGCCCTTGCATCTACTGTCTACATCCTACTCGACGTATGATGACTTGTAGCCCCTATCGCTACCACTATCTACGGACACTACTATCAGCTCTAATATCTTCGTCCAGTACTTCAGTCTCCCACCAGTAGTGATGCTTATGATCCCACCAATACCATCCTACTATTTACCAAGCTGCTAAGTACTACACGTAAGTACTATCTGTCACCCCATAGGTCCTATCAGTCAGTTGTTTGATGTGTTCTTCCTCGGAGAAGTGGCTGCGATCTTGGGTTGGTAAGAGTAGCACGCAGGGCTATAGAACAGTGAGTCCACCAAAAGGTATGTTTGGTTCGATGGGAGTATGTAGAGTCACCAGAAACAACCGACAACTAATCAAAATTACCTAAATGGAATTTCCTAGATTTGCTCTTGGATATCTGAAGCACATTTGACCACGAGTTGTTCTCCGGAAGCATTATTTTATTATCAGTTCTGATAGGAATGCGGTAGCAGACTTCCAGGATCCATTGGTGCCTGTTGTCAACTCTGTGAGTTGACTGCATATACGTTTCGTATTCTATACCGCACAGCCTTCATTCTGATGTATACTTTCTGTGTATTTCATTTGTACTCATGAAATATCACGTGGGAGTTTCAAAGTAAACAAATTTCCGTTACTTTTATTGCTCCTTAATGAAAGTAATTCATTAAAATAATAACAATGCACGAATTGTTTTCCACTTGATGTCATACACTCATAACGAACATTTTCATACAAAAGTATAGGAATATAAGGGTATTTTTGCATAGTGAAAATTACTGTTTCGTCAAATGGTAAACTTTTTTTAATCAACACCTTTCAAAGAAAATGCTGACACTTGGCCGATCAGCACTTTTCCCGACAGAAAATAGAAAATTTCCTATTGATATTGTCTTCTAGCGGGTCTATTGCTGGTGTAGTGGATGGTGTGGTTGGCGTGGTGGTTTTTGTTTTGGGAAAAGTAGTTGCTGTTGCAGTAGTTTGTTTAATCAATGCATTGTTTAGTGTCGTAGTGGATGGTACAGTAGTTGTTGGTGTAATAGTAAGAGCTGTAGTTGTGGTTGGTGTTGTTGTTCTTGTTGGTGTAGTAGATGGAGTGGTTGTTGTTGTGGTTGGTGCAGTAGTGGATATACTAGTTTTGGGGGTTGTAATGTTGATGTAACAAATGGTGTTGTAGTTGCAGTGGGTGGTGTATTTGTGGTAATAGTAGGTGTTGTAGTTGCAGTGGGTGGTGTATTTGTAAAAGTGGTAGGTGTTGTAGTTGCAGTGGGTGGTGTATCTGTGGGTAGTTGCAGTGGATGATGTATCTGTGGTTGTGGTAGGTGTTGTAGTTGATGTGGATGGTGTATTTGTGGGAGCGGTAGGTGTTGTAGTTGCAGTGGGTGGTGCAATTGTGGTAGTGGTAGGTGTTGTAATTGCAGTGGGGCGTGTATCTGTCGTAGTAGGAGGGTGTTGTGGTGGTTGGTTGTATTTGTTAGGAGTGTAGTTGGTTTAACCATTGCAGTGGTTTGGGTTGCAGTTGTTGCTTTTACAGCTGTAGCTGTAGTGGTTGGTGTTGTAGCTATGGGCGTCCGAGCGTCTGGGTGTTTGGGCGTCTGGGCGTCCGGGCGTCCGGGCGTCCTCACACTGTTAGCTCAATAATTTGAACATTCTCCGATTTGACTAAAATTTGTCATACAGATCCTTTGCAAAAATATCTCAAGCAAATTAGAAGGCTGGCCCGCCCGATTTTCAGTACAGAGTTATGGGTCTTAATTAGTCGATTTTTACAAGTTTTGAGCTTGTAGAAATAATGTAATAACTTGAAGAAACCTTCTCCGGTTTGACGAATATTTGTCATACAGGATATTTCAAACAGGTTCGAAACTGACCCGCTCAAATTTTGTTCGTTACAGAGTTATGGGCCTTAATTAATATTTACAAATTCTGAACTTATTAGCATTTTACATTGAACAAAGGTTGCAGATTTGATAACCAGCATATAATTGATAATCGGGTTATGGATATGCTGCACTCTCTGATTGCCACCACAACTCGATGCCTGCATCTCCGATGCGCACCTCTTGTTTTTCATTTTTGCTGATGTATCAGTTGGTTTAGTCATTGTATTCGTTGGTGTTATAATAGTTGGGTAATAGATGTAATGATGTTGTAGTTCTCGATGTAGTAGTTGTGGTAGACGATTTAGATTTCGTTGCTCATACAGTAGGTGGCTTGGTTGTTGTAGTGGCTGATGCAATAGTTTGGCCTGTTGCTGAGGTTGTGTTCTAGAGTTGTGTCATCATGGTTGGTGATGTGGATGTTAGAATGATTGAAGTACCAGCTCTTCAACTTGAAGTGGAGAGTGTAGTATTGGTTGGTCTGTAGTTGAAGTGGTTGTTGTCGTAATTATAGTCGTTGGTGCAATAGTTATAGTAACTGGTGTAGTAGTTGTTGGTGTACAATTGATAGTTGTTGATATTGAAGTTGTCGCTTTATTAGTTGATTGTGCTGTCGAAATTGGTGTTGTTATGGGTGGTGTAGCAGTTGAAGGTGTTGGCGTAGTTATTAACTAAGTGGTTGGTATAGTAGTTGTGGTGCTGATGCAGTAGTTAGGGTTGTTGTGGTGTTGTGTTGGACGTAATTAAGTCATAGTCGTTGGTGTTGTAGTAGATGTAGCTATTAGTGTTGTTGTTGGCTGTAAAATCATGTTTGGTACTGTAGATGAAGTGGTTGGTGTAGAGGTTATAGTGATTGGTTCACTAGTTTGTGTCGTATTTTTGGCGGGTGGGGTGGGGTAGTTGATGTGGTAACTATTGAGCTAGAAGTTATAATGGTCCACTATGCAGTTGTTGCAGAAAGAGTTGTTTGTATTGTCAACGTTGGTGTGGCAGAGGCCGCTGTAGACGTTATTTTTGCTGTCGATGTAGTAGTTGAAGTGGCTGGAATGATAGTTGTGGTTCTCGTGGTGCTACCAGAAATACCGAATCCTTTATGCACGTCTACATGTGCTATCTGAACACATCATCATAGTCTAAATGTTTCGAATTACATATTCTTGTTGATATGAAGTTCGGACGTACGGACGGGACAGGACGGACGGAACGGATGTGACGGATGAGACGGAGCACAATATCCCCGTTTTTTCAAAAATGCGGGGATAAAAACACTACAATTATCATACTCAAAACTATTACAACTGCAACACCACAAACAATACCACCAGCAACTAGAGCACCAACCACTATAAATACTTTTCCTACGACCACAACTACTACATTAGCCACTTCAACGCCAACAACCAACCACAACGCATGCAACTATTACACCAACCAAAAAACCTATGACTCCAACCACCACAAGTACGGCACTATGAAACCAATAGCCACAACTAAAGCACAGACAACTGAAGCACTAGACAATACAACTCCTACACCAACAACTAAATACACCACCAACTACTACGGTACCGATTGAACCATTACCATATCAACAACTACTACGCCAATTACTACACTAACCAATACAACACCAACAACCAAATCTACTACCATGACCAGTACAACTTCAACCACTCCTGCAATTACACCAATCAAAAGAACTTGAACACTAACTACAACAACTATGCCCCAGCCACTATGACCACAAGACCCATAACTATCATTTCAACAACTTCAGCTACTACCCCAACAGCCACTACAACTACCACACATACCTCTACTATTTCAACTTAAGCAGCACCAATTATTGCTGTACCAAACACTACCATAGACTGCAATGGTTAAACCAAATACACCAATAACAACTACAACCAACCACCACAACACCTACCACTACCGCAAATACACCACCCACTACAACTACAACACCTACCACTACCACAAATACACCACCCACTGCAACTACAACACCTTCCACTACCACAAGTACACCACCACTACAACTACAGGATCATTCATTACAACTTCAACATTACAACCCCCAAAACTAGTACGCCATCCACTACTGCACCAACCACAACAACAACAACCATTCCATCTACTACACCAACAAGAACAAGAACACCAACCACAACCACAACTACAGCTCTTACTATGGCACCAAACAACTACTATACCATCCACTACGACACCAAACAATGCATTGATTAAACAAAATACTGCAACAGCAACTACTTCTCCCAAAACAACAACCACCACACCAACCACATTATCCACTACACTAACAACAGATCCAAAGCAAGAAGGGAGCGGTTCGCTCACCAAAGGCAATATCTGTCGGAAATTTTCTGTCTGTCGGGAAAACTGCTGGTCGGCCAAGCGTCAACAATTTCTCTGAAAAGCGCTGATTTAAAAAAAAAGTTGACCATTTGACGGAAACAGCAATTTTCAATGTGCAAAATACCCTTATATTCCTATACCCTTGTATGAAAGTGTTCGTTATGAGTGTGTGGCATCAAGTGGCCATATACGCGAAAACCATTCTTGCATTGTTATTATTTTAATGAATTACATTCATTAAGGAGCTATATTAGTAAAGGAAATTTGCTTATTTTGAAATGCCCAATATGATGTTCCATAAGTTTAATGAAATACACAGAAAGTATACATCAGATTGAAGGCTATGATGTTTAGAACTCGAAACATATATGCAATCAACTCACAGAATTGACAGAAGGAACCAATGGTTCAGAGCTGATAATTAAATAATATTTCTGGAGAACAACACGTGGTCAAATGTGTTTCGGATATCCAGGAACAAAGCTAGGAAAGCCAGTTGGGGTAATTTTAGGTTTTTGTTTTTGTCGGTCGTTCCGGTGATAACACATACTCCTATCGAACCGGTCATACCTTTCGGAGGTTTCTCTGTTCTATAGCTCTACTTGCTATTTTTACCAACCCACGATCGCAGTCACTTCTCCGAGGAAGAACACTCAAACAATTGACAGATAGGACGTATGAGGTGACAGATGGTACTTACATGTAGTACTTACCAACTTTGTAAGTAGTAGGGTAGTATTGGTGGAATCATAAGCATCAGTAGTGGTGGAAGACTGAAGTATTCGACGAAGACATTAGAGCTGATAGTAATGGCAGAAGATAGTGGTAGCCATAAGGGCTAGCAGTCATCATGTATCATGCAGTAGGGTAGACAGTAGATGCAAGGGTAGATGACGTCGTAGTGCTAAAGGAGGAGAGTGAGAAGACAATCTGATAGTATCAGTGCACTTGTAGACAGCGGGTGGCAACACTAGTAGTAACAGCTAGAAGTGAATTGATAGGAAACGATATTGTAAAACGTCAACTAGTGAGAATAATATTGATATTAGCCAGCCGTAGAATGGTAGTAGAAGATGAGCTGGATAGAAGTTATGACCGAACAATCACTGTAGAGTTAATAGCAGTGACTAGATATGGGTAGCCAAAGGCCTTGTAGTGACCAAAAAAGATAGTGGAGTGATGTAGAAAGTAAAAACAAGGGAAGAAGGCATTTGTATAGAACCACTACGAGAAGACAATGAGAGAGGTGGATGATAGTTTGTGAACTTGTTTACTGGAGATGGCAAGACAACATGTAGGATTAAACCTAGTAGTCAATTGACAGCAGGCAGCGGTAGTATAAACCAGTGATAGGACCCCGAATGAATAGTACTAGTAGTTCTAGGAGTAGTGGCAGGAAACTCTGGCATTAGGCAAGCACAGGCACAATAACAGCAGACCATAGCAGAGAGCGCTAGCTAAGAGATAAGCATGTATTGGTACTATTGGCAGTTGGGGTTAGATAAATTCCTATAAAATCGATCGCACCCTTCACATCCCTCCACCAGGTAGAGGCCACACATCCTCATTACAACCACGTGTTGACTTAGAAACCAAGACTGTGGTCTGCAGGACACAAAATGGACGACACACGCGCAGACGTGATGGGCATGCGCACTAACACCACGTATCACACTGATGATGTCGTCACAACATGCCTGCTCACGGGAGTTTCCTTGATAACATTCGTGACACCCACAGAGCAAACGTGTCATCACATAACTTCCAGTATCATGATTTTCAGGCACACTTGTGCACGACATACTTAGCGTTCACACTGTCGAGTGCCACTTTAGCCAACTAAAACATTTTGATTTGGTACTATAACACCTCCGCTTGGTTAACATTTTGGCACCAAAAAATCTTTGCTAAGAACTAATGGTGATAAAATAAACCAAGGAATTGTTTGGTTACGTGCCATAAAATAAACGCATCACCTGGCAATTAAGGCGGAGACACCCGTAGGTTTTCGCGAAGCTTACCACTGCAAATAAAGAAAGGTTGGCTGGTAAACACGATTGACAGGCAGGCAGTGGCAGAGGTGACAATCTATTTAATCAAGCACATTAAATGGTTAGTTCTTCCATCGCCTTCGTCATTGATTGCTTGGTTCTCCGAGCGAACGGGCATACCTGTCAAAGCTCCACATCAGAGGAAGGGACAGAAGGCCGACACCATGAGTGGTCATCCTGAAAAGGGTCCGAGGAAGAAAAGAAAGCCACCATCAGAAAAACACCGGGACGCCAGACAATTGGAAGCCTGGCTGGAAAAGAGGAGAACTGAGAGACACAGGAGAAGGATAGGGCGACAACCTCCAAACCATCTCCACCACATTCCCCGCCTTTGGCGGTTCGTGCATCTTCACCAAACAGGTCGGAAGGCAGAGATGAGGAGGAGGAGAAGGAGGAGGAAATGGAAGTCAACCAATCTGGACCTGGATCTCCGATTGGCTCTGAGCAATCCAGCCGCTACTCCAACAGTGCCAGCAAATCCGTACTCTCGAAATCCGAAAAAGAACACAAAGACTACGACCATTCGAACAGACCATGGACCTTCTTCGCCCAAGCTGTAAACGAGGCTAGCTTGTCAAGGACCACGATGACCTCACGATAAATTACAGTGGCTCAGTGGAACAATGCACTGCATGCATAAAAGACACCCGCACTGAATCCACCCAGAGAATGCTTCTAAAACCTCACCGGAAAACACCTAATAGCACATAGATCGCAACCAGAGTTTCCACCGCTATATGCGCAGCGGTCGAGGTATAAGGGCCATTTACCAACCAGCTTAGTTGGCCCAGATCTCTTAGTCTCATGGTAAATCGGTTGCTTTATGTGCTGGATGTCGACGGTTCGAGCCTCGGCTCCTGCACTTCTCTCTCGAGCTGTTACATTGGTGCCGAGACCAGCCCTCAGCAGTTGGT
The DNA here is from genome assembly GCA_031216915.1 of Pictodentalium vernedei. Lineage (NCBI taxonomy): Eukaryota > Metazoa > Mollusca > Scaphopoda > Dentaliida > Dentaliidae > Pictodentalium > Pictodentalium vernedei. The sequence goes on along the minus strand of CM062297.1, from coordinate 570,059,036 downwards.
GATATTGTGGAAGCTATGCTGAAGCATTGTGGATGTTTTGACCGCTCTGAGGTGGACCCTGTGAGTTCATTTACCATCCAGCATTGGGTGCTAGAGGTCGACGGTTCGAGCCTCAGCTTCCGTACTTCTCTCTCGATTTGTTATGAAAGAGATGCGATCGTCCTCCTAATGCCTCGAATGCTTCCCTCCCTTCCCACGCCCAAATATAACGGAAAAACATTATACGGTTCGAGTGGGGCTTGCTCCAAGTCGCGCCTGCACGCCTTTGGCGCGCAAAAACCAATATATTCAATTCGGTTTGTTACTTGTTTATTGGCGTCAAATGTCGTTGATTGGTAATTAAGCATATTTTATGAAACATAATAAACCTTCAGTTTTACAAAAGCCATCTTTAAATTAGATAAATACTTCACCTGTCACACCATCAGCTCGATTAGTCCACATTTTCAGTTTTTCACACCTTGGACTCCCATGTGTCAACATCGTTGAAATGGAGCTCCCATTCCAATTGACACTGCTATGTCTGAGGGCTGCCCTTGCTATCTCTAGGAGTATCCAAGAGCGCCAGGGAGAAATTCACTTACCAGTATATATGGACAGAATAGCAGAACAGGAGTCCTTGGAGAGGTGTCATATCTTTCGTGATGGGGATTTCCTCCCGCACTGGTCACTCCTACTAACTCGGACAAGGTGGTCGATCACTCTAAACACCGAATCCGTGAAGGGCACAACAATAAGAACAAGAAATGGACCCTCCGCCAGACAACGAGATGCCTGCCGAATGACGGAATTTTGGGAGAAAGAGAGAGAAGAAAGAGAAGGGGGCAAGTGAAGACGCCTAAAGGCCAATACCTGCTCCCCTGTCCAGTCCTTGTCTCGCCCGGTGCCCCATCGGGGGATGAGTGTCCAGAGGACTCTAGATTGTTGTCAGGAGACAAATTAGTCCCCATCCTCATCCCCATCTTCATCTGAAGAGGAGATGGAGGAGGGAGGTCTGTCTTTGGAGTAGGAAGGTTACTCGGAAGATGCACTTTCCACCCCTCAAACTCCCACACCTCCAGCTTTTTAAGACCAGAGCCTTTACCAGGAGGTGAGCACAGCAGAATTCATGGAGGCGTCCCTGTGAGTGGAGGTCAGCAACTGGGAGCTGCGGCTCAGAATGCAGGATAAGAGCGAAGTTTACCAATCGTACGGGATAAGCGGATGAGGACACTATCTGCTAAATGACATAAGTGTATAACAGCCCTCAACCGCAAAGAAAGACGTAACCGAAGCATACAGGGCGAGACCATACTAACCAATTCAGCCCTCAAGCTCTCCTCCTACAATTCCTATAATACCGACAACACCAACTGTCGCGATCTCTCCAACACAACCACCTCCTCCCCCGAAAAAACTGCAGGAGACACAAACGCCGCTGACGACCTAAATAATTTGCTCCTTTGCCCCGCTAAGAAATAAGCTAAAATCCCAAAACCCTATAGTTGCAGAGAGTCGAAAGGAAAGAGGCTTGCTCCACACCATCCCTGTCGTCGTCAACAGTAATGGTACAAGGCCTTAATGATTCCAGGCTGTAATGTTAGTAGAACACTATAGTATTGGCTGACTGCAGTCGATCATTGGGCATATGATTGTGCCTATGGACAAGTCAGTAGGATTTGCCGAGACGCCACCAGGGTTAAACAGGTACTTGGAACCATAACTATCTTCAGATAGATATCCTCAAAACGTATCCTCAAATAGTATATCACCATGCCATAGGTATCCTCAGATACAAAATGAGGCTAAGAGGGTTGGTAAATTAGACCTCAACAGGTTTTTTTTCTCATGGCCTCATACGAATACTATAAAAAGGTGTGCCGAATGCCAGACGTTTTTCAAAAAGGGATTCACAAAAAGGGATTCCACAGACGGTGGAGATCCGATACCGACATGAGGCTAAGAGGGATGGTAAATCAGACCTCATTGAGGGATTTTCTCATCAACCTCATGACCTCATACGAGAAAAAAAGGCTGCCGAAGGCAAGGCGTTTTTCCAAAAAGGGATTCTTAAAAAGGGATTCCACAGAACGTGGCCATTCGATACCGAGATAAGGCTAAGAGGGATTGTAAATTATACCTCAATGAGGGATTTTCTCATGGTCCTCGTGGCCTCATACTATGGAAAGGCGAGACGTTTTCCAAAAAGGGATTCTCACAAAGGGAGTATACGGGACATGGTGGTAAAGTAAATCCGATCTGGATAAATTAAACGAAACAGGAAAGAGCAGGAGTACTCGGAATAGGTTCAGAACTAGCCTAAACAGACCAGAAAAGCTAAATATAGTAACAATAAGCAAAACTGTCCCAACTGATAGGCTCTACTGGAGTGTACTCCAGAACAAATTAAAGGACTGGGTAGACAGAAGCTATAGCATAGATACATATATAGAGGTAGAAGATTCCGAAAGAATCCGAATAATGGCTAGAAACCGAGAATTTGGAGAAACGCTGAGCCAAATAAACAAATGACTGGTCTATTTGGGTAATTATATTCACTCTTATACAAAAGAACGCGTCTTATAGCACTACCTGCCACTCTGATAAGACCAACGTAGACCTTGGAGGTGATTTTGGTGATTTGAAGGATTGTTGGGTTGTTTGTGGTAATTCCACGAAGTAAATGAACCTGACAGCTATTCCTATTCAATTGAACACACCTTTTAGAGGCCTCCTGGCCCCATAAGAAGGTTGTTGGGTAACATATCAACCAAGCGCAACCATAGAAACTAAGATGGCGGCCTCCAGTGTACAAAATGGACGACGGAAACACGTATTACCCAAACAACACACGCTGCACATGCGAACTAACGTCACATATCACTATGGTACTTATGTCACAACATGGTCTCTCACGAGGGTTACCATGACAACCAAACATTGCGCCAATGGGTCACGTGAAATGACATAGCTTCCAAGATCACTCACCGGGGTCCCCCCTCCCCCCTCAAAAAAGGGGTGAAAGGTGCGAGACCTACTACTGTCACATATTTTAGAAACATGTTCGTCCTTTTCTGTTTGGGACATTAACTGAGTCGATGGTGCACTTGCCTTCAACCACTGCCAATTCTGCTTGTGTCGGTTTTGTAAGTTGGAGAGTCTGACAGTTGCTCGGTCCTGCTCAGTGGTTCTCAATTGGTACTCCTTCTTCCCCCCCATAAATTTGTTCCACACGATATGACCCTGGCTGCTGAAAGTGCCGTTAAACCCCAACAAATAAATAAACAAACAAACAAACAAACAAACATCGTTGCCAGTCGATTCTCTCAAGCTACCTGACGTTCGAAACACCAATTTTTCACCGGCCTCAAGTCAGTAAAGCCCATCTAAACCACAGGTACGTAGTCTGCAAATGAACCGTAAATGTAAGCTAGATTTAGTATACGAGAGTCCAACACGAGGTGACACTGGCTGTCGAAATTGTCTTTAAACCCTAATTAATAAATAAATAGATAGTAAACAGGAGAGGCCTTAAACCGTGATAATTAATTACTTTATTCAGCACATGCCACAGAAGAACCCATCTACCTGATCAGAGTTTGGCATCGAAACATTTATTTGGCTAAAAATATTCAGATTGGGTGAAAGTTTGGCACCACACAATTCTGGGTCAGTGTGAACAAAGACATCCTTCTGGCCTCAACATGGACAACAGCTGAGGGAAGCTAAAGAAAGACCAAGTGAGGTACACACTGTTCACACAATAGCAACACACCAGTCAGGCATATCTAATAACACCACGGGATCAGGCATTATGTGCTATCCTCAGCAACTATAGGATTGTATAGGAAGCATATATAGGATTGTACGGTAAAAATCGATAGGTCGACCAATCGACTGGGAAAATAAAATTGTCTAAAGGGTTACAAACAGTCTATACCATAAAGCCTGATGAAGCTAAAATTGTAACTAGAGAGTCAGAGGCCATTCCACTGCTATGGATCCTCACAAGACAATAAAATACACCCACAGAACGTCACGATATGGCATGACACCCAATAGTTATGTAATATAAAAAAAACATCCCCTTGGCTGACAATGGACTAAAAAAGAGCAAGAACTGCCCATACCACATTATACCACTTCCACACAACAAATGTGCCACATTCTGAGGATAGCCTGACATCAATTCAAAACTACATAACAAACAACTGAACACCAACGTTTGCATGTTAGATAATAACAAAGGACGTCGAGATAATTGTGCCAGTTCTTGTGAGTTAATTTCTTCCCAGGCTCGTAGCTATGCTCGCATACTGGGAGTGAGGGGTGTGGCATGTTTGCCCAACCATGAAATGAATTTCCAGAACGGTTCTTATGTACCCATATCTTCGCTTCTCGGAGAGATATTCAGACAATTAGTCTACATTTACTGCATGTAGTTAACCTTGACAGTCGGCAGACAGTAATGCCACAGAAAGAAAACGTGGAATTCTGTCATTGCTTTTACCGCGGCATTTCCGATTGCCGTGGCTAATTTTGGGGCCAAGTGTCTCAAATATCACCAAACGAGCAATCATCTGTAGTCTGCAGCCTATGCGGCGAACAAGACCATTATCAGGCAGTGGTATTCAACATTGCCATCGACCAACGAGACAAAGAATTTATTTTTCATGTTCATCACAACTTTCTCACTGGTGACATTCACGAGTGAAGAGAGAAAAGAGCTCTGCGAATAGGTTGATTGTGGTCCATATCCAGGCAAAATGTAGCTTGCTCCTGGCAAAGCGCTGATTTTGGAGATTCCTAACCACCATCGGGATTATGCTTTTGCGGCGGCTCTCAGAGTAAAAACTGGAACTTACGCCCCCCCCCCCCCCCCCCTCTAGAACCCTGTTCTCGTCCATTTGTTTTCCATGTCGTGAGACTGTCAGTTCAAATTCTCTCTGCTCCAAGCAATCAACAGCAAGACCACAGCAAACCCATAATTCTATGGTCCCCATGCCTCAAACTGCACAGGATAAAATAATAACAGCAGGCTATGGCCAAATGGCTGCAGTTTGCTGCTATTTTTTTTAACCACCCTGCACAAATTTGTATATTAAGGTTGGACTATACCATCTCATTATGAACGTATACACAAAGACAATGTCATTCTAGAGGATCAGGGGTCCAAGGGTTAATAAATGTCAATAAATATGAATGGGAGAGCACTCTAAAATTTGAAGTCTGCTGCCAGTTGGCAACAAACTTCAAATTTTAGAGTGCTCATCCCTCTTTTTTCAAATGGATTTTCCCCTAGCAACAGGTCTCTACATGTATGGATCAAAACATTCAACAGTTTCAGTGGTCAATGAGTTAACTCTTTACCTAAACGGTTATATGAAAGCAACACAAGTTCATCCTAACTTTGTCACGTATATTTTCCAACTTCATTAAATGGTTTTAGAAAACTATACAAATATCTGCGTGATAAGTTCTCATGACATCCATATTTGCATGATCGATTCTATTGAAACAGTCATCTCCAAAAATATTAAACCTTCTGGGACAATGCTCGACAAATATGTGATGAAAGTTCCATTTCATGATATATGATATAATCAGGGCTTACAGTTAGGCCTATCCTGTAGAGTAAATTTGAACATGACCAAAAAGAGAAGTCCCCCATCTTTCTGAAAGGCTTAGCAAGTTAGGATGGATTATTTTTTTAGCTCACCGAAGGGAGCTTAACTTATGACTTGCCGTCCGTCGTCGTCGTCCGTCGTGAACTTTACATTATCGACTACTCCTCCCAAACTACTGGATCAAATTGAACCAAATTTGGTGTGCATGTTCCCCATCATATGTCAATTCAAACTTGTACAAATAAACTTGCCGCCCCCACAAGGGTCATAACTCTGATAGCACCCATGAATTTCTTTCCAGAATTAAAAAAAATCTTCTTCTTCAGATCCACCTGGCAGAATTCTTTCCTATTTGGTATACATCATCTCTAAGGGGGGGGTGGGGGGGGGGGGGGGAAATTCAAGTTTGTTCAAATCGGCTCCCTGGATTCATATTTGTGCTCACTATAGAAGCCCGAATTTGAACTTAGTGCATTTCAGGCAAATTTCTTAACAAATCTTCTTCACCAGATCGAGCAGGCAGAATCTTTTGATATTTGGCATGCAACATTGTGGGGTGGATCTGATTCAAGTTTGTTCAAATCGGCCCCCTGGGTTTATATTTGGGCTCAGTATAGAAGCTCGAATTTGAACTTAATGCATTTCAGGCAAATTTCTTAAAAAATCTTCTTCTCCAGATCCAGCAGGCAGAATCTTTTGATATTTGATATGCAACATTGTGGAGTGGATCTAATTCAAGTTTGTACAAATCGGCCCCCTGGGTTCATATTTGAGCTCAGTATAGAAGCCCAAATCTGAACTTAATGCATTTCAGGCAAATTTCTTAAAAAATCTTCTTCTCCAGATTCAGCAAGCAGAATCTTTTGATATTTGGTATGCAACATTGTGGGGTGGATCTGATTCAAGTTTATACAAATCGGCCCCCTGGGTTCACATTTGGGCTCAGTATAGAAGCCTGAATTCAAACTTAGTTCATTTCAGGCAAATTTCTTTAAAAATCTTCTTCTCAAGATCCAGCAGGCAGAATCTTTTGATATTTGGTATGCAACATTGTGGGGTGGATCTGATTCAAGTTTGTTCAAATCGGCTTCCTGGATTCACATTTGGGCTCAGTATAGAAGCCCGAATTTGAACTTAGTGCATTTCAGGCAAATTTCTTAAAAAATCCTCTTCTCCAGATTCAGCAAGCAGAATCTTTTGATATTTGGTATGCAACATTGTGGGGTGGATCTGATTCAAGTTTGGTCAAATTGGCTCCCTGGATTTATATTTGGGCTCACTATAGAAGCTCGAATTCGAACTTAGTGCATTTCAGGCAAATTTCTTAAAAAATCTTCTCAAGATCCAGCAGGCAGAATCTTTTGATATTTGGTATGCAACATTGTGGGGTGGATCTGATTCAAGTTTGTTCAAATCGGCCCCCTGGATTCATATTTGGGCTCACTATAGAAGCCCGAATCTGAACTTAGTGCATTTCAGGCAAATTTCTTAAAAATCTTCTTCTCCAGATCCAGCGGGCAGAATCTTTTGATATTTGGTATGCAACATTGTGCGGTATATCGGATTCAAGTTTGTTCAAATCGGCTCCCTGGGTTTATATTTGGGCTCAGTATAGGAGCCCAAATTTGAACTTAGTGCATTTCAGGCAATTTTCTTTAAAAATCTTCTTCTCAAGATCCAGCAGGCAGAATCTGTCGATATTGGGTATGCAGCATCCTTAGGGGGGTGAGATTCAAGTTTGTTCAAGCCATGTTCCTAGGTCCATATTTGGGCTCACTACGGGAGCCCGAATGATAACTTAGTTCAAAATGAGGAATTTTCTTTAAAAATCTTCTTCAGATCTAGAAGTCAGAATGTTTTCATATTTGGTATACAGCATCCTTAGAGGGGTGAGATTCAAGTTTGTTAAAGCCATGTCCCTAGGTCCTTATTTGGGCTCACTGTGGGAGCCCGAATGATAACTTAGGTCAAAATGAGGAATTTTCTTTAAAAATCTTCTTCTTCAGATCTAGCAGTCAGAATTTTTAATATTTGGTATGCAGCATCCTTAGGGGGGTGAGATTCAGATTTGTTCAAGCCATGTTCCTAGGTCCATATTTGGGCTCACTGTGGGAGCTTGAATTGTAACTTAGTTCGAACTGAGGAATTTTCTTAAAAAATCTTCTTCAGATCTAGCAGTCGGAATGTTTTGATATGTGGTGTGTAGCATCCTTAGAGGGGTGAGATTCAAGTTTGTTAACTGGTAAAGTGCTGAGTTTTTTCTGACAACAAATCAAAGCTCATCATATACTGCTCTATTACATTTAATTGGATAGTGCCTTATAGGCACTATCCAATTAAATGTCAGAGAGCAAGGTATTGTATAAAAAATCTGATCCATATCAGGGACAATAAAGGCTTCCTCAGTCAGAATGTAGCTACAGACAGTTATTGCCTGTCACTTTTAGTAAAGCCCAAAATAGGGCTTCCAGCACTCTACCAGTTAAAGCCAAGTCCCTGGTTCCATATTTGGGCTCCCTTTGGGAGCTCGAATTATAACGTAGTCAATACGAGGAATTTTTCTTTAAAAATCTTCTTCAGATTTAGCAGTCAAAATGTTTTGATATTTGGCATGCAGCATCCTTAGGGGGTGAGATTCAAGTTTGTTCAAGCCAACCGCAGACTCCCCACAATTAGCTTGCACCATTGGTGATCTGCTGGTTTGTGCCCCCCACAAGACTGAAATTCACCCTATGCCACTGCATATAGGCAGCCATGTCTTGCATTGAAACAACTGCAAAGCCACAGGATGCAGTCTGTCCATCTTGCAAAAATGTAGGAAAATGGCTAGCAATTAAGGTTTTAGGCAGAATGGCATTAATAGTAATTAAATAAATGATAGTTGTATTGTCCATACAGTTGCTTCATATGCAGAATGATACTGATGTGATGGTCAGCTCATACTGGGGCCCTGCGAAGCTTCGAGATTCGATTTGATTTCGAATCTTAAGTTGCTATTTGGTTTGATTCAAATTGGCTGTATGATTTGTTTCCATTCAAACCTTTTCACTGGAATATAGCTTGGGATCAGTCATCTTTGTCGTCTCACAATGCATATAGTTCTGGTGGAAATTGTACATGAACAATATTGAAAATAAACGCAGAATGTAGTTTCAGCCATCTAAACGGAAACAAAATTTGTATCCATGCCACAAACCATACGAATTGCAGTCTCACTAGACACTACTACTGTTGGAAAAGTTTCCAAGCAATATCAATGATGAGCTGTTGCTAGCCTTGTGCAGTGTGCCTAGTACCAATGATTCATTCGCGCACCCATTTTTGTTTTTAGGTCATATTTCTGCACAATGGGTAATCAGGACCGTGATAGTTTTACGGGTGGAGGAAGCCGGAGTACCCGGAGAGAACCACTGAGCAACGGTGAGCAACTGTCTGCTCCCCAACCCGTCGTCCATTAACTTTCGTGACTTGGTCTTCTCCTTCAAAACCACTAGCCCAAACCCAAACAAATTTAACATACAATATTTTGGGGGTATCCTCTTTCCAGTTTGTTAAAATGAACTCGGTGCCCCCCCCCCCCCCCCCCCCCCCCCACTGGGGTGGGGAGATGCCCCAAAAGCATAAATTTCTCCTGAAATCTTCTTCTTATGAACCACCAGTCAGAATGCTGTGATATTTGGTATGTAAGCTCCTTTGGTACTCAAGATTCAAGTTTGTTCAAAGAAATTTTCTCAGTCAATATTTGGGCTCGCTACAGGAGGATCCCCATTTTGTGCTCCACCCAAAATTTCTATTTTCCAAACCGAGAGGCTGATTTGAACCAGATTTGCTATGAGGTATTATAGGGTCCTAAGTACTTGATTCATGCCAAAAAAATTTTTCCCGCTGTCCCGTGGAAACCTCAGGAGCTAAAAATAGAAAAAAATTAAAACGCCCATTTCTTCAAAACTGCATGGCACTGAAACTTTTTATTTGGTGTGAAGCTTCCTTAGGAACAATAGAAAGGAATGGTGAAAAAAAATCGCTATCGGTTTTGTCCTAAGGTACAGTTTCGGGACTTTGAAAAAATGCTGAGTCGGCATTATTTAACACTGAAGGTAATGGGAAAAATTTAAAATAATCTTTTTCTCCCCAACCACTGCTCCAAAGGCTTTCATATTTCACATATAACATCTATGGAAGATTGATTCACATGGTTGTTGAAATTTAACCCCTGGGTCCATATTTGGGCACTCAACAGGAGCCCAAATGTTCATATTAGTGCAATATGAAGGATATTCTTTAAAAATCTTCTCCAGATCCATCAGTCAGAATCTTTTGATATTTGGTATACAGCATCCTTAGGGAAGGGAGATTCAGGTTTGTTCAAGCCAAGTCCCTGGGTTCATATTTGGGCTCCCTATGGGAGCCCAAATTGTAACTTTGTTCAATATGAGGATTATTCTTTAAAAAACTCTTCTTCATGTCCAGCAGTCAGAATCTTTTGATATTTGGTGTATATCATCCTTAGGGAGGTGTGATTCAAGTTTGTTCAGGGGGCATTTTTTTGTGCCCAGTGGGAACCCCAGGAGCAAAAAATAGAAACAAATTCAAATACCCATAGCCTTCCCATTCCCCATTTATTCTCAAATCACAGAACACTAAAAAATTATATTTAGTGTCCAAAATTATTGGGGTTAACACAAATTGTAGCATTGTTTAATATGAGGAATATTTTTTAAAAATCTCTTTGTTCAGATCCAGCAGTCAGAATCTTTTGTTATTTGGTGTATATCATTCTTAGGGAGGTGTGATTCAAGTTTGTTCAGGGGGCATTTTTTGTGCCCATTGGGAACCCCAGGAGCAAAAAATAGAAACAAATTCAATACCCATGGCCTTCCCATTCCCCATTTATTCTCAAATCACAGAACACTAAAAAATTATATTTAGTATCCAAAATTATTAGGGTTAACATACACTTTTACTCCCCTGTGGGAACTCTGGGAAGTGCAGCAGTGCTTGTTTACTGTGGTAAACAAGTTCCGTTACAGTGGTAAAATAGGACCCAGTCACCAATTCTTGGGGTGGAAGTCCTCTAAAATGGGCAACATGGGTATAAACGATTTACAAAACTTGTCTTTATCTCCATGTTGTGGTCATGATTAGCGATTCTGCATAAATATGTGACCTTAAACACCAAAAAGTAAGTACACTAAAAAAATGTTCTGTCTCTGTGGTTCTGATCCCTGATGCCTAAATACCTGCATTCCTTTTGTACAACTTGTTTTCCTTAACCACAGATCAGAGTACTTTGATATGCAACCTCTTTTGGTACCTAAAATTCCAATTTGTCCAACGAAAGTTTCTAGGTCAATAATTGAACTCACTATGGGAAGGTCCAAATTTTGTGTCCCACACAAAATTTTTATTTCCCGAATTGAGAGGCCAATGTGAAAAACAATCCTCTCCTCACAAACCAATGGCCCAAATTGAAACATATATGGGCCACATCATCTTGGGGGTATTCTGTTTTAGTTTTGTTTAAATGGGATCTCCGCCCTGTTTTGTCGTGGTCTTACACCCAAATATGATGAAATTCTTTAAAAATCTTCTTCTCATGAACCACAAGTGGGAATGCTTTGATATTTGGTGTGAAACTTCCTCTGGTGTTCAAGATTAAAAGTTGTTCAAAGAAAGTTCATAGGTCCATATTTGGGCTCTCCAGGGGATGGGCTCACTTTTGAGCTCCCCTGAAAATTTCTATTTCAAGAACCAGTGGAGCTATTTGAACTAAATTTTATATGTGGCATTAGTTGACCCTAAGTACTTCATTCATGCCCCCAAAATTTTTCGCGTGGGAACATCTAGCGCTAAAAATAGAAAAAAAATGAAATGTCCAATATTTCTCAAACTGCCCTGACTAAAGATTTTGTATTTGGTATGAAGCTTTCTTCTGAGCAGTTGAAACATTTATACAATAAAATTGCTGGCGAATCGGTCATATGGTTCATTCAGATTACATTTTCTCCATACCCATAACCCTTACAATTTAGGACAACTTGGTCCAGGTGAGCATTTTTAGACTCTCTTGAGCCTCTAGTTTAACTATATCCTTACTGGGTAATATTCCAACTATGGCACCAAGACACTGGTGATGTAGTTGGAGTATTTATCAGTCTAGACTTGAGCCATCACTGTCGGGACAAAACAGGTTTACAGCACCACCCCCCCACCCCCCCCCCCCCCTTCCCCAGTCGTCATCTTCAAGATGTCCCAGACTTGATTCGAGATTCAATTTGAATTTGAATAATAAACCCAATTTTACTTGAGATTCAATTCAAAGCGAAAATGGGTGATTCGCAGGGCTCCAACTCATACCCAAACTGATTCAACTACTGTGGTTCTTGGGTACATGATAGAAATAAAACAATCTGAGAGGGGCAGAAATATGGGGCAGTTGCAGATGTTAATGTATATATTTATTTTTTATAACCTAAACTATCTTTGGTTTTCCAGGTCCTCCAAAAATGAAGTATGGGGCACTTGAGATGTCTCTGTGATGATTCATGATGTGTGCAGAAAAATACTATGAAAAACTATCTTCTGGACTGTGGAATGCATACAAAGCTGGTGTTCATACGGATACAGTTCTACATGTAGGTGAGAAATGCTACAGATGTCACAAGGTCATTTTAGGTGCTGTTTCTCCATTTTTTGAAGCCATGTATACATCAGGTATGCGCGAATGTCAAAATGGTGAAGTACATCTGAAGGAGTTAGAAAGTAGTACATTTGAAATTGTCCTAGAGTACATATATACAGGCAGTGATATTTTGACAGAAGACAATGTAGGGGATATTCTACAAATTGCTTCCATGCTACAAATAGATGCTTTGTTATCTGTGTGTGAATGTTATTTGGCTGAACATTTAAATACAGAAAACTGCCTATATATTTGGAAATTAAGCCATCTTTATAATTTTGAAAATTTAGCAAGAGAATCTTGGAATATTGTTCTTTTCAACTTCAAAAAACTTTGGCAGACTGAAGAGTTTTTGCAAATTGGAGACCAAGATCTCCGATCATTGATCAAGGATAATGATTTGAACACCAATAGTGAGGAGCTGGTGTGTGAAGCAGTCTCTCATTGGTTAAGTTTTGATGGTGATCGTAAAAAACATTTAGCAGAACTGTTTGAGCATCTAAGGCTACCTTTAGTTCGACCAGAATATTTAATCGAGGTTGTTGAAAGAAACTATTCAGATGTTATCAGCTGTAAAGAAATTATTGAAGAAGCAAAGCGGTATCATCTCCTTCCTGCAAGAAGACATGAATTTGTTTCTCCTCGCTTAGTTTATAGGAATCATGGTGAACATGATGAAGTGATATGTTGTATTGGAGGTGGTGAGAATCTAGGCCAAACTAGCAAAACTGTGATATGTTACAGTCCACGTCAACAAGCTTGGTTTCCATTATCATCTTTACCTTATGATCCTGGAAATGAATTTGCAACATGCTCATATGGTAATGCTATATTCCTTTCAGGAGGAACAGGGTGTTTATCTGCCCTTCTCTATTACCAGAGTACTCATAACTTGTGGTACCACTGTGAAAAGATGCTATGTGGTAGAAGGAGGCATGGTATGGTTGCTATTGGAGAATCATTATATGTGTTCGGGGGATATGATGACAATGTTCAAAATAGCAGCAAAACATTGAAGTCAGTTCATGAATATCATATTATCCATCAAAAATGGCATAACATAGGTGAGCTGTGTTTCAGTGTCCGATCATTTTCATCTGCTGTGACACAAGAGAAAATTCTTATTTTCGGTGGGATACAAGAGAACGGTACAGATACATCTTCTATCCAGTGCTTTGATACACGACATCAAACCTGCTGTTTAATATCAGATCTTCCATTTCCTTCCAGATTATCTGTAGCAGTGGTCTATAATCGAAAAGTGCTTATTATTTGTACAGAAGGGCAGATTATTCAGTACGATGATGGCCCAATCATATCAACACTGATGCAGATACCAGAATTTGAACGGTGCACTTATGGAGCTGTTCAGCATGATGGTAAACTGCTGATTTTAGGAGGTGTTGACACCAACATGACATATGACGAAATAGTCTGTGTCGATATCGTCAAAGAATTTACCACAAAGTCTCTTATGAAACTACCAGTGCCAATGTATGGCTTTGGTTGCAGTAAAATTGTTATACACAAAAAGTTTTTGCAAACTTTTCTGACTTGACAGCAGAGCTGGGAGGCAGTATTATCATTAACCCTCTGAACTCTGATGTAAAATTGGAAAAGTTTTCAGCAGGAAATATTTCCCATAATGCAGTTTGAAATTTAATCAAATTATACCTTGGTTGACAGAGCCCGTGAGCTCTGTCAAAGAAGATATAATTGGTTAAATTCATAGTTAAGCAAGGGAAAACAGTTACAGTACAGTCGCCATGGACTGGTCGAAACCCACGTGTTGGCAGTGATGTTCACGCATGCGCTTACCAGGTAATAAAAATCATAATCAGCAAAATTTTAATTAATGAAGCACCAGGTTGTACCTGGTACTTCATTAATTAATTTTATGATGATTATTCCTCTTATTAGTGTTTGGAATCTAATATTATTGCCCACCCATGGAAAGTGGTCAGTCGGCTGTACTGTATTGGAGAAACTTCTGTTGCAGTATCAGTGTGCTAGGGGTTAAAAATTTTGTATTCTTGCATCATGACTGGGTTGATGATAAGATGTAAAAGTAAAACAGTTTGTGCTGCCTATGCTAGGGTGTTGGACTGTGATAATGTAGTCATGACCAGGATAAAAATATTCTGTATCAGAATGTAACTTATGCAAAAATCTTGTATAAAATGCACGGCCCTGACAGAAAGTAAATTAGGCCATGATTAGTTAATGTCAATTTAGCATTATTCCAGGTTATCTGAACCAAATGCGGAATGAGGTTATTATTAATTATATCCTTGTGGGGAGATGGCATGATATATCTCTTTCCACAAAATGCAGATTTTATTATTTTACACTTACACACTGCTTTCTTGCATGTGTAGCTTGTCTCAGATAGAAGAACTTTCAATGGCCAGGGTTCTATACGGAAGAGCCTATAACAAAATGTCGCTATCGCAATCTTTCAAAAATAAGGCTATAATCAGGCATTTCAATGGATGAGGAAGAAACATGAAATGGTGTAATCTCCTGGTCCTATAAAGGAGGTGACCCATTTGCAGATTCAATAATAAAGAAAATGCATTATTATTTCGGGCAAAAAATAAAATGAGGCGAATAAGGGCAAAAGATAAAATGAGGCGAATAACTCTAAACTGAAAATTAATTAAGCATGGTCTTCTGCAAGTCTCGCATAGCAAATATCCACTCCTTACAGAATGTAACCCATGCTGTTCATGCATAAAATACATGGTTCTGACAGAATGTCACTTAATGCAAATCATGTATAAATTGCTTGGTCCTGACAGAATGTAACTTATGCAAATCGTGCATAAATACACTGACAAGGCATAATGTAACTTTTGCATGTCTTGCATAAAATACTCTGTTTTGATGATGAGGCCTGAGTATTTTATCCAAGATTTGCAAATTTTACAGTCTATGTTTTTCCCACTGTCAGAATCCTCTAAAACAAAAATATTTCCACACTTTGTTCATGCGGAAGTGAGTAACCGGAAAATTCTGAACTCCTTGCATGGTGTTGGCAGACATTACTTTTCTCTTGTCACTGAAATAAGTATAATTTGGGCACCTTTAATCAAATTTCCCCATTGTAATTTGAATCGATTTTCACCAATGATTTCTCAAGTTAAATTTAGATGAATTTTGTCATAAAATCTTGTGTCCATAATTTATAAGTTGTGAAAGGCATCAATAATTAGGCCACATTGTGGCCTAATTATTTTTGCTTTTCACATCTTGGTAGTGATGCATTTCACAACTTATTGGTCCACATTGTGGCCTACTTATTGATGCCTTTCTCAATTTATAAAGTATGGACACAAACAGACTCAGAGTCAAGGAAATTGTGTGTTTTTTGTCTCAAAATGTGCTCGCCCACATCTTGCTGCTGCAGGGCTTGGATGATGCAGCAAAACATATTCTGTATGTGCCCCCCCCCCCCCCCTAGATATTACTCTTGCCCCCTTAACTTTGATATTCTAGCTATATGCCTGAGCAGGTTAAGAGTTAGAACCAATCCAGAGCTGGTTCATTGAGTGATCATTTCACTTCTAGAAACTGCTTTCATTTTGGCCCTTTACCCATTTATGGTCATTGCTATTCGCTTCATATGTTAGTTGTTTTTTTTTTCATTTTTTGCTTCCAAAACATAGCTTATGACCCCTTAGTGGAATTAACTGCCATCAGCTCATTCCAATGAGGGACCACCAGCTATGTTTTTGAAGCAGGAAATGAATAGTTTTAGTTATTCAAAAAGCTGTAATATGGTAAAGGGTTAACCATTTGGCAAATCAATTGGTCCTTTTGACTCCTTTCTGCCTAATTCACAAAAAATTACCATTAAATTTCAGGGTCTCTGACAGGATTCGCATTGCAAAATGCTATTCAAAAATGTCTGATTACTAACTATTTTCTCCCACTTCAGGTATATGTTCCCTATTTTTCCATCACTTTTGAAGTGGTTACAGAACATAGCACATGGCCCTCACAAACAGGCCTGAAAATAAGCAGTCTGACATTTGCAGAATGAGGTCTCCAGAGAGTGAATTTGATGATGTTCTCCCATGCAGTGGGCCAGTTTATCCTCTGGGTACCTCTTTCTGTTTAGTTTTGAGAACCTGATTCAGATTGAGGTTCACAGAGGGTAAATTTAGAGATGCAACCCTGCTGTGCAGGGTAGCACCACTAAATTCACCCTCTGGGACCTAATTTTGCAGATGACAGTCTGCTTATTTCCTGGCTTGCTCATAGAAACAAGCTCATTGAGCAGGTTTCAGTGAGAAGTGATTTTAAGCTCTCTTATGGAAGGCAGTGCCCTTGGGCCTTGGATTCAAAGAATGAGCTTGAATTTGACTTAAGAGTCATTCAAGGCTTTGAAATCCTGGAAAATGGGCCAGGAGGCCTTGAAAAACCTTGAATATTTACGAATTAGAAAAAACGAACAAATGCATTATGCTAACTATATAGTTTTACATGCTATAGTCATTGAATGCATAGTCATAACTAGGTCTATCTGGTCATTACCCCTTCCTCCCTCTTCCCTTGAAGGAAAGTGTGAGGTGAAGGGAAGTGTGAGGACAGGATAACAAGCAGAAGGTCCTGGATAGGACTAATGATGGCGGATGTCTTGAAAATCCTTGAATTTGGCTGTTGTGGGTCCTTGAAAAATGCTATTTAAAAATGTTGAGAAATGGTTTGGTTAGCCTTGAATTTCATCAGTTCTTGCCAGCAGGAACCCTGGATAATGATAGTTTAATATTTGGCTGAAAAGTATTTCAAGTATTGAGAAATCTTTTGAGGGTTAAAGAATTAAATTAAATTAATCGAGTTAAATGACTAACACTACAGGCTGAAGTGAGCCTAAAATGCTCACCTGGCTCAGGTTGAAAAAAGAGATAAGTGTATCTGTATGTGATGGAGAGCAAGAGCAATTTTTATTCCTGCATTTTCAAAAATGCGGGGATATAGTGATGATCTCCAGCCATACGTCCCTTTTTTGGAGCTATAGTTTTGAAACTTACCATACTTATTAAGTAGGGTATAGAGATGACAAAAATAGGTTTAGTTTGTTTTTTGTCACCAGGTGGTACCACTTAAAGGCTGAGCTAGAATACTGCTTTCCAATGAAAGGCTCTTAGGGTATGTAATTTTGATAGTTGAAAGTGTGTTTATATGTTCCGGTAGGGTGTCTAGATATGCATAAAGGTTTCAGATTTTTGATTTGGCCCCATGTGGCACCTGTTAAGAGAATCAGTTTCTGGCAAAAGGCTCTTAGGGCTTCTAATTCGAAACATTGAAAGTGTGTTCTATGTTCTATGTTCCAGGAGGGTCTGTAGATGTGCATAAAGGTTTCGGATTTTTGATTTGGCTCCATCTGGTGCCCGATGCACCACTTTTGTCATTAGAGAAACAGTTTCCAGCAAAAGGCCCTTAGGGTTTTAATTCGAAACGTTGAAAGTCTGTTCATATGTTCCGGTAGGGTCTTTAGATGTGCATAAATTTTTTGGATTTTTGATTCAGCCCCATAAAGCATCCATAGCACCACTTTTGTCATTAAACAATCAGTTTCAGGAGAAAGGCTCCTAGGGGTTTTAATTGAAATGTTGAAAGTCTGTTCAGATGTTCCAGTAGGGTCTCTAGAAGTGCACAAAGGTTTCGTTTTTTTATTTGGCCCCATGTGGTGCCCATAGTGCCACTTTTGTCGTTGGACAATCAGTTTCTGGCAAAAGACTCATATGGGTTTTAATTCGAAACGTTGAAAGTGTGTTCACATGTTCAGGTAGGATCTCTATATGAGCATAAACGTTTTTGATTTTTGATGTGGCCCCCATATTGTGCCAGTAGTGCCATTTTTGTCATTAGAGAATGTGAATTGATTTTTAACCATCATGATGGCATTCTGAAAATGCAGGGATACACGTTAATGTGCTTTGCACACAGATTACACCATTCAAGTTTGATTTGCCATGACACAACCAAAAGCAATTTTTTAGGCTATTCGTTTCTGCTGGTCCCAAGAAAGCTTCTCAGGCAAAAACAAAGCTCTGTTCTGTGAAGTCTTAAAAAATAGTATGTATGAATTTTGTTTTTGTTTTTAGCTTTTGAATTCTCTCTATCCCACGCCAAGAGGCGTAGCAACATTTTGGAAAAAAATGGACATCCTCCCATAGGGAGCCAAAATCTTGACCTACTAAATTCTTTTGAACATTCTTGAATCTGCATCACTAAAGGAAGTTCCATTAATTCAAAGCATTATTGCGATTAGTTTACGAGAAGACTTTTTGGGCATTTACCACACCCCAAAGGGAATAGAAACTTTTTGGGGGAAAAATCTCTGAAGATTGTACTCCACCAAGATGCTTTGTACCAAATGTATTTAGAAGATTTAGTCCAGAAGTTCTGAAGAAGATGACTTAGTTGATGTAGCACAAGAGAGATGATGCTTCAGCAATTTCCCATAACAAACAGTGTTAAGATGGCCATCCCATTAAGGCATCTCATGACAAAACCAAAAAAGTGTGCAAACCCTGTATTTTTTAACTCCTAGGGTTCCCACTGGACTGTGAAAAAAAGAATTTCAGGCATAAATCAAGTACTTATGACCCAATTATATGACAAATTTGGTTCAAATCAGCCCAGTTCTGGAAAGAGAAATTTTGGTTGGAGCCCAAAATGGGCATCCTACCACAGGGAGCCCAAATATTGATGTACTGAGGTCCTTTGAAACATCTGCATCACTAAAGTAAGTTCCATACCAGAAATCCAAGCATTATCGCAAGTGGTTTATGAGAAGATGATTTTTAGCTCAACTTTGGCAAAGCCAAATTTGAGCTTTTGTCATGGCCCGTCGTCCATCTGTCCGTACGTCAACAATTGGATACGGCACGGGCTAGAGGCCGTATTTATGAACCGATCTTCACAAAACTTATTGGGTACCTTTGTTTTGACCGTGGGACGAGAACGAGTGTTTTTGGGGGCGGTCCAAAATTCAAGATGGCTGCCAGTGGCCATTTTGTACCAAAATTTAGTGCAATCAGTTTTTTGTCACAAGTTCTATACAGCTCGTATTTATGAACTGATCTTCACAAAACTTCTTGGGTACCTTTGTTTTCACCTTGGGACAGGAACGAGTGTGTTTTGGGGTGCCTTTGTTATCACTGTGCTATGAGAACAAATATTTTGGGGTTGAGTCAGACCCACTCTGGGACTCAAAGATTTCTTTTCTAGTTTTGCATCTGACTGTAGCCCACCTTTACAATACTTTACCTATACATTTGTTACAGGCAACGATCAGTATTTATGTACAGACCGTTACAATACTTTATATGTACCTTTGTTATCAGGTCATTACCTAGATGTTTGTCATTGCTGTGTCACATACTATACATGTACATGTCTTTGTCTTGACAAGTTGAGCTACAGTGTCATTGACACTTTCATTAAATTCTTTTAGGCTTTTGAGGCATTAACCCCACCCCAAGGGAAATAGTAAATTTGTGGGGAAAAAAACTTAGAAGAGAATACTGTATTATTATGTGTCGTTAACAACACATCTGTCTACATACAATGGTATTTTATTACTGCTATGATACATGATTGTGCTGTGAGTCATGACACTGTGTTACCATAAATACTCAAATATCGGTACATCTCCCTTAAATATCCGAAAGGTTTAACAGTTTTCAATTAGTCTTTGGGGTCTTCAAATTGTTCTACCTGAGCCCATGGTATAATGTTCATCAGATGGTCTGGGCAAAGTCTCTGCAACAGTATTGTTATCAGATGGCTCAACATTGGGGGGGACTGGCATTTGATAGAGTCACCACACTCTTCAGGGATAAACCGTTCGTCAGTTCTTAACAGATGTTTATGGTTTCTTTACAAAACTACTCCAGATTCTTTATATATTCATACAGTTTGTCCTTCTTGAAGGGCTTTGAATGATTTGTCATAACACCTTTTTTGACTCACATTTGATTTACACTCTTCAAGCTTGGTTGGAGTGTTGGGAGGTGGGATCTGATCTTTCAAATCATTAATAGTTCAGCAGGCCATAAGCCACAGTCAAGGGGTGTCTTCATTAGTCTGAATAGATTTCTTAAGGATGCATTTTACTATCTGCACACCCTTTTCAGCTTGGCTCTGTACATGATAGGGCCTAGAAGTAAAGTGTTCAAATTCAAACATCTCAGCAAAGTCCTTGATTTTCGAGCTTGCAAACTGAGGACCGTTACTGTTACGGTATGGAAATATTATTGATATTGGTAGCAGAAAGAAATCTGAGAATCAGCAACAATAACTATGAATTTAACTATTCTGAAATTTAATTTAAAAAAATTAATATAAAAAAAAGAATACAAAGATCTTTTACACTAATTGGTTTACAGAAAATAAAAACAGTGGTACTTATCAATTATTGAATTAGTCCAAAGTACAGTTTGACAGAATCCAGTAATCCAGTGGTGAAGAATCTTGTGAAGAAATTTTCCAGCTGGTGGTATTAAATCCAAGAATGTGTCTTCAGAAACAGTATCCTGTAGATTTGTAATAAAATTTTCACTTAGAAATTTGAGCAGTCTCCAATAAAATGCTCCGCAAAATTCAAATGGAGTAAAAATCCAAGAAGTATTGGCACCACAGGTAATTTCCAAATAATCCAGTAGAATCCTGGCTTTTCACAAAATAATATTATTCTGTTTCACAGAAAGTATAAATTCTCTTTTTCAAGATGAATAGATTCTCTTCAAAATTCTCTTTTGGAATCAATCTTCCAAATTCACAAAGAAGCACTGCTTCTATAATAAATGCACTGTCCTAGAACAATAATCATTTCCAATGGAAACAACTGCTGTGAAAATAAGTTCTTCTGAAATGGCTTTCTAAAAAAAAGTTTTTGAATTCTGTTGACAAACCTTTATATAGTAACCAGATAGAATGTCCTAGAAGATGAAAATTCTACAAAGTTCTAACAGTTTCTGGGTGATTCTGTCATAATTCAAGTAAACAAGGTCCTTGACCTACTTAAACAATCAACAACTATATGTACAATATATTAGTGTAACAAAGATGTAAACAAAAGGTCACTCAGTGCAAATGAGTCAGACCAGTCAGAAAATGCACAAAAAAATATATCAATCTCGATATAATATGGGGGCTATATAACAGTTACTGATAACAATTTCTGGAATACCATGTCCAGCAAAGACTGATTTCACGTGAATAATCACTTCCTTTGCGGTTGTGCAAGACAACTGAGCTATCTCAGGATAATTTGAATAATAATCCACAATTATCACATAGTCTTTTCCAAACAACCTGCAAAGATCTATCCCACATTTCTTCCAAGGTGAATCAGGAACGTCATGCTGATGCAATGGTTCATGTTGCTGTTCATATCTATACTTTTGACAGATAACACTTATTCACCAAACTTTCTATGTCGCGATTCATATTGGGCCAATAGAAAACATCACATGTGCATCGTCAACATTTCTCTATTCCCAGATGACCGTCATGTATTGGTTTGACCATTTCTGATCACAGGGCTAGAGGAACAACAACTTACAATCCTTTAAATAAAACCCCATCTATCACTGAAAGCTTATCCTGGAAATTTCTCATTGGATGAGATAATGGCATTGGTGCAGTTTTACTTCAGAAACATGAGAATTTGTGGTTACCTGTGGCGTATGCATCCCAAAGTATGATGCAAGCAGAACACACATGGACATTTTTATGCAGTTGTGTTATAACGCCAGCTAGTATCTCGTCTCGGTCTGTTGCTTGTGAGAATTCTTGCCAGTTCTGTTGTGATATTGGTAGAGAGGACTTCACCAAATCACCATGAATGTGAAGTTCATTTTGTATGTCATTTATACAAGGTTCATTTTGAGTCGCTCTGGAGAGAGTATCAGCTATCACCAAGTTTTTACCTGGAGTATACTGAAAAGTTGTATCATATTTCTGAATATGTAGCATCATGCACTGTTTTCTTGGTGACATGTCATTCAAACTATTGCTGTGTATCACTTGTGATCAGTTTCTACTATTAAAGGTTTGTGATATACATACGAGTGAAGTTTCTCACATCCATAAACAATTTCAATCATTTCCTTTTCTATCTGTGCGTAACGTGTGTCTGCTTGTGTCATACTTTGGGATGCATATGCCACAGGTAACCACAAATTCTCATGTTTCTGAAGTAAAACTGCACCAATGCCATTCTTTGAAGCATCTGTTGACACTTGGGTTTCGAGTTCCGGCTAAAAATATTCAGAACTTAGTGTTTCTTTGAGTTTATTCCATTCACTGTCATGTTCGTGATTCCACCACCACTCTGTTTTGTCTTGTAGTAATGATCGCAGTGCTGTCGTATTAATAGATAAATTTGGCACAAATTTACCCAAGTAATTGACTAATCCAAGATAACATTGCAATTCATTTTTGTTGTTCAGTATGGGCGTGTTCACAATTACTCTTGACTTTTTTCTGGGTCTGGTGATGTGTCATGTGGAGGTATCCAGTCACCCAGATACGCAATCGACTTCATGCAGGATTTACATTTATCTAGGTTGAGTGTCAAATTTGCGGCTCTACATTTTACAAGAAGCATTCTTAATTATTGATTGTGTTCTTCAGGCGTCTTCCACCAAATCAAAATGTCACCATGGACAGACATCAGACCGTTGGTGCCATCCAATATTTGTGTTATGGTCTTATGAAACACCTTGCTTCCTGAGCAGATGCCAAATGGGAGACGCCTAAAACAGTACCTGCCAAATGGAGTATTGAATGTACACAGTCTTTAGCTTTTCTCATCAAGGAGAATTTGCCAAAATCCCGAACTCGCATCTGGCTTTGTGAAGTATTTTGCATCAGCAAGTTTGTATGTGATTTCACTTTTGGTTGGGACATGGTAATGTAATCTTTGTATAAATTTATTAAAGTCTTTTGGATCCATACATGGATGGAGTCATTAGATTTTTATACAATCACCAGAGAGTTCAGCCATTCGGTGGGCTCATCAATTTTCTTAATCACACTCATTTTAACCGTTCTGTCTGGTTCATCTTTGAGACGACCTTTCAGAGCAATAGGCACTTTTCTTGAGGTGTGTATGACAGGGTTAACCCTTTACCCAACGCAGACAATTTCAAAATTTATTATTTTAAATATCATTTTTTAAATTTTTTCAAAAAATTTCAACAAAACCACATCATGTGACCCCTCTTTGGAACGAGCTCGATGAGCACGTTCCTAAGAGGGGTCACATGATATGGTTTTGTTGAAATTTTTCGAAAAATAATATTTTTTCAGCTGCTGAATTTGCATATTACGCGGGCAGATGCGGGCAATTCGTTGGGTAAAGAGTTAACATCATCTTTGATTCGGATCGTATGTGTAGTTTTTTAAACAACCTAGGCCTTTGAAAACATTACTAAATTCATCAATTATTGTGTTTAATTTGTCATTAGGTTATGAGTCTAACTTTTCTGTATTTCATGCAGTTCCATATGTTGAGTTGGCTTGACTGATTTCATGAATGTGCTTTATCAGTCCCAAATGTTCACATGTTTTTAACCATTTACCCAATGTAACTGCCAAAACCGCCCAGCAGTGCTATTCTCAAAAATCGCCAATTAATTTTCATTATTTTTTTCATTTTTTGTCTCAAAAACATAGGTTATGACCCCTCATTGGACCGAGCTCGTCGAGCTCATTCCAATGAGTGGTCATAACCTATGTTTTTGAGACAAAAAATGAAAAAAATAGTTATTCAAGAATATCTTTTGCAAGTGTTGTCTGCTTTTCATGTTAGGTAGAGGGTTAATCCAAGTATCGGTTGCATACCACTGTCTACAACAACAAACATAACATTGAGATTTTTTTCCTCTTCACTGTCAGAAGTTTCGTTTTACACAGAGTGAACTGCTTTTTTGGCTAAACACATTTTTTGAAAATGGCATGCCTTCTTGCAATAGTCATATGTTCTGCCATATACTGGACAACTCTTTGGCAAATGTTTATAGCCCCACTTTGTGCACAGTGTTTTCCAGTTTGTGACAGTTTTTGAACTTGAGGTACCTTTACCACATTTCTCTGCTTTGCTTTTCGAATAAGGCCTACTTTTCACAAAGTCTACTCCTACCAAAGGCTCGTCATAATTGTCAGTGTCTTTAGAAAGCAACTTTATCTGAAACTTTTGCACTTTCAGCAGCCTTACAAATATGAACACACTTTTCTAATGTCAAATCATATTCGTGAAGTAAGCATTGTTTAACCTTCTTACTCCCGATGCCCACAGCTGTCTGATCCTTAATCAAAGAGTCAGTTAAAGTGCCAAAGTTAGTTAACTTTTAGTTTTCAAGTCAGTTAAATACTGTTCTATAATTTCACCTTCTTTTTGATAACATGAACAGAAAACATTTCTTATCAACCTACCTTACAATTGTTTACTACAGGCTTGCACTACAGTGGAAGACCCTAACTCGGATAAAATACTCTCTATTTTAATCTTTCCCAAGAGATGTGGGAAAGAAGAGTGGTGTAAAAAACACCACGAAAAAATAAGCCAAAACTGGGCCGAGTGCCATCGGCGCACACCCAGTATGGGATGCTCTTCCCTTAGTACAAATCCACGACTTCCATTAACCAATGCGCAGTGCGTCATCAATTCATCATTCATTTTTTATATCTGCACACGTGGAGGATGTGTCTCCACCATTTGCCATACGAAACAGTGATAATTCAACTTGTCGATAATGGTTTTCCTGTGACTGGATTATGGATCTGAAGATCGTATAATAACAGGTCTGTGTTTTATATATTCTCGTTAATATTTTCAACCACATTCTCATTGTATATTATTTATTATTCCGTTTTCACGAATGTTTTTTCGACATTGTGTCAACGCGGTTCGACAATGAATGAAATTTTTCGGTTGATAAATTTAAATTGTTATTGGAGTTAGGTGTCAGTTAGGGACTGTCTGGACAGGATTTCTTCACTCTGTTGAGTGCTGAATTTCTGTTTTATTTGGTCCCTGACGGCCGTCTGGGTTTTGTCGTGTACCCACCGTTTTTTTTCTGCCACGTTCTCTCGTATTTGAGGGTGTTCTTCTACTTTCTGTATCTGTTGAGTTCACCTTTTTCTTCTACTGCTCTCACCTCTGTTATTTCCAGTTCGGTTCTTTTAGGGCAATTCCTTTTGCCCTCGCCTTGGTGCGTTCTCATGGCCGTTTCTTCCGCACCCACGGGTAGTGTGGAACGCTGTCGTTTTGGGGCCTCCCTACTTGACCAGGTCTGGTGTGAGTTATACCCCTCCATGGGGATGTGCAGCTCTTCCTGTGGGGGAGGGGGGAATGCTGTCGTTTCGGGGCCCCCCAACTCGACCACGTCTGGTGTGAGTTATACTCCCTCCATGGGGGATGTGCAGCTCCTCCCGCTCCTGCGGGGGGTGGGGAACACTGTCGTTTCGGGGCCTCCCGACTCGACCACGTCTGGTGAGAGTTATTCCCCTTCCATGGGGGATGTGCAGTTTTTTTTATCGAGGTGGATACTGCGGGAGCTGTTGGATTTCTGGTGAAGAGATGCCTGGTTCCGGGACTATGCACCCTCTCCAGTCGACATCTGAGTCTGTCACTAGGGTTGGAGGCCAAGCTAGGTGGCTCTCTCCCCTTTTCCGCCAGTTCCAACAGCTCCCGTCGTATCTGCTGCTACTGCTGTTCCGTCTACAATGTCATCGGGCACCGTTTTTAGCCAGCCTCGGCTTATCCCTGCAAGGGTCTGCAGGGATGTCTGTGGTGTGGTTGTGGGGTAACGGCCTCACCCTTCCCCGACTTCAACTCAGCGAAGTCGGAAATGGCTGCCGACTGAACCCCCTGCTGTGTCCTCTCAGCCGTTGAGCACAGCAGTTTTATACCTGCAGAGGTCCGCTGTGGTGTCTGGTAGTGTAGACATGGGTGTATCGGCCTCAGCCTTCCCTGACTTCAACTCGGCGAAGTTGGAAGTGGCTGCCGGCTGGACCCTCTACTGTGGTCTCTGCGCCATCGAGTACCACAGTTTTGTCATTGGCGTTTTCCGTCCACTCATTCTGGTCACACAGCCAGTTTTACAGGACCAACGCCTTCTGTGCAGCCTGGACCTTCTACCCCGCTGTGGTCCGCTTCAACTCTCCTGAGTTGATCCTCGGGGGTGTGTCGTACCCCTATACACGTCTGCCCTCAGATGTTTCGGCTGCCGCCCGTCAGCCCGCTTCAGGTGTATTGGAGGATTGTGACCCTTCACTGGTTAAGAGGGTCAGGTGTGAAGCCACTTTGCTGGTTCGTCCCCATGTCGAACCGGCTGGTACGGGCAGTGAGCTTAGGGAGGCCCTCTCCTTACTCACTCAGGTTCTGTCCAAGAGCCTTTCTGTTGCTTCCAGCGAGGCAGCGAGTGGTTTCCAGGCGCCCTGTATGGCGCCGCCTCCCGGGATTGGAGACAGGCCGCTTTCTGATCCCCCTGGTGTTCCTACACCATAGGAGTCATTGGCTGGTTTGCCCACGATGGGCTACGTGTCTTCCGACTCCGGGGAGGAGTCAGACATCCTTAATGTCGAGAGCCAGCAGTCTTCGGACTTGGGGCAGCTCTTGACTTTGTGTTTGGGTTCCTTCCGGATCTGAAACCATCAAACCAGCCGACAGTGTCAACCAGGCCACTATCATCGGTCGCGCGCCTACAGCCTGTGGAGCAACCTGCTTCTGGGCATCTTCGACCGTGCCAGTCAGTACAGGTGGTAGAAGCATTTTCAGCCTTGGACTCTAAACTGAGTTCCAAGACTATGAAGGATCCTTTCTTCACCAGGGTTGACACCTTTTTGCCTCCGGTGCATAATCAGTCTCACGATTTCTGCCAGACTTTGACAGTTTTGGATCAGGACTCCAATTCCCTCGGGCTTTCCAAGCCCAAGTTCCTATGACGACTCTGGAGTCCATGTTGGGCTGATCGGGAGGAATGCTGGGTATGCTTTCTCTCTTCGATCACCTCGTCTCTGCCTTAGCTGCCTATCTGCGTCCAGATAGGTTTGACGATCTACAGGCTCCTTTGCGTGTGCTGTCCAAGGCACTCATGCATCTTACTCACACGCATACCTGTGACACGGCTATTTTGGAACTAGTTCGAAGGGACTCTGTGCTAGACACAGGCCGATCCCTTCCTGGGGGCAGCACGCTGCTCTTCAATCTGCTTCTTTGGCAGGACCGCTACTGTTCCATGGGTTCTATGTCGACGGTCCGGGATGACGTACGTCATTCCAAAGATCAGCTGCTGCTTCATCAGCTTGATCAGCCTTCTAGGGGAGGCAGGGACCATTCAAAGCCTATCAAGTACCCTTCTGCTTCCTCTGCGAAGCAAAGGGCTGATCCTTCTGTCTCCGCTTCTACTTCTTACTCACGGGGTAAGGGTAAGCGTCGGCAGACTAGAGGGAAGTCTCAGGATTCTTCATTCAGTAGAAGAGGTGGTTTCTCCTCTCATGGGCCTCGTCGGGGCTCGAACTGAAGGTCCTCACCTCGATTCGTCCCAGGTTGGAGGAAGGATAGCAGAGTTTGCAGACCGTTGGGCCACCATCACATCTGATCCTTGGGTGTTAGATGTTGTTTGGTCCGGTCTGCGAATATCCTTCCGAAGGCACCCCACTCTATCCAGAGTGCCTCTTCCAACCACAGTTCCTTCAGACGTTTTATGTCGGGAGCTTTTGCCCATGGAGATAGACAATCACCTGGTCAAGGGGGCGTTCGAGGTCGTCAAGTACATTTAGTCAGTAGGGTTTTATTCCCGCCTGTTCTTGGTGCCGACTCCGACCGGTTATCGATCTGAGTATCATTGCTCCCAAGTTCAGCATGGAGACTTTAAGGTCGGTCTGCTGTTCCATTCACCAGGGAGATTTCGCTTCCAGCATCGACCTGCGAGACGCTTACTTTCACGTTCCGATTCATCGGGTGTTGCAGAAGTATCTCAGGTTCGCTTTTCTGGGGCAAGTTTAGCAGTCTAATCGATATCCTTCAGAGGCATTCCAATTCTGCCTTACTGGAGTTGGATGTCGACACTCTGTTGAGCTTGCTCACGTCGATAGGATTCAGAGTCAACGAGGAGAAGTCGGATCTGGTCCCTTTTCTGTTGTTTTGTCATCTGGGGATGGCCTTCCGCACACAGTTCAATATGGTGGCGGTTCCCCAGACCAGGGCTGTGATTCTCTCAGCTTTTGCTCTGACTCTGTCCCAGTCCACATCCGTGACAGCACGGGGTATTCTCCGGCTGCTCGGTCTCTGCGGTTCGGTGACGGATCTCATTTCTCTAGGTCGGCTGCATGTCAGACCTCTCCAACACTTTCTGCTCAGTCGTTGGAGGCCGAATGTCGATTCTCTGGATCTGATGCTTCAGTTCCAGAATCTCTTCATCCTCACCTTCTCCACTGGACGAATGTTCCGTGGATCATGCAGGGTGTCCCGTTGGACTTGCCGACGTCCGATCGCGTACTGACGGCAGATGCCTGCAATCTCGGATGGGGTGCGACGTTGGATCCTCTAGGTCTTTCCCTCCACGGGATGTGGGACCAGGATCGGGCATCTCTACATATCAACCAGGAGCTTCTTCCTCTTCTTCCGAGTTTCAGGCAGTGGATCCCTCACCTGTCGAATCGTCAGGTCCTTCTGTTGTTCGACAATTCGACAGTGGTTGCTTCATTCGGAACCAGGGCGGCATGCACTTGGTTCCAATGTATGAATTGGCTCGGGATCTTCTACTGCTCGCTCAGGATGTCAACGCTAGGGTGGTTGTTCGTCACATTTCCGGTCGTCTGAACGTCCTAGCCGACACCCTGTCCTGACAGGGCAGGTTCTTTTCCACCGAGTGGATGCTCCACATGGTGGTGTTCCATCGATCTCTTTGTGACTCGTTGGAACCATCAGGTGGACACTTTCGTGTCCAGATGCTCTGACTTTCGCCGTGGACGCTCTGGCCCTCCTTTGGGACGGTCTTGTCAGCTACGCCTTCCTGTCGGTTCCAATTCCGCCTCAGGTTCTAGCCCAGATATGAACCTGCAGTTGTCAAATCCTTTCGATCACACCCCTGTCGCCTCGGTCGGTGTGGATCAATCTGCTCCGCTCTCTGTTAGCGTCAGTTCCGGCATGTCTACCTGTACGTCGCGACTTTCTTTGCCAAAGTCGCCCGAGGTTTCAAGTTGACCCGACTTCATTGTGCCTTCGTGCATGTCTTTTATCGGGTCCTGTCTCCTCCATAGTGGTTTTTAGAGACAAGCAGTGGAGTTGCTTCTTCTTCAAGGAGGCACTCACTCCACTGGTTTAGCCTCTGGCTTAAGTAGAAGGTTCTTCTGTCGATGGTGTGCGATCACTCTGTTGCTTCTGTCACTCCTTCGATCATACCGATTGCGGAGTTTCTGGTATATGTTTGTTTCTGGGGGTCTCCAGCAGTGGGTGCAAGTCCATGCTTCGGAGACCTTTTTCATATGTGGTACGACATTGTTTAGACACTCATCCTTGCCTCTCCAAGCTTGTTCAGCTCTTTTCCTTGAAAAGGCCTAGGACTTTGCAGTTTACTCCAAGATGGACACTTTCTTGGGCGCTGCTCTGCTTTGGGGGGGGAGGGGTGGCGTTCGCGCCTTTATCCTGGATGGATATGCGTTCTCTCACATGCCAGATCTCTCCTGCATCCATTTCTCGATGGATTTGTTTTGCTATTCGTACAGCTTCCGCTCGGCTAGCTGCTGGTGATTGTATTACCAATCGTTTTTTTCTGCCACGAGGTGCGTGTATTGTCTTCCTCGTTTAATAACTCCGTCATGTTGTCGGATGTTATACTTGCAGCCTACTGGAAAAATGCTACCTTCTCCTTTTATCTGCGTCAGTTGCAGGAGCCAACAGAGGACGTTTGACCTACGGGCCCTCTTTCTTTGGCTCAGGCTGTTGTCTATCCCAGCCATTCAGTTTTTTTTTTCCAGGGTCAGTTTCAGCACTGTTCTGTTACTCTCCTTTCTGTCTGTGCATCGCACTTCACCATACGCCTCATCTTTCATTGTCTTTTACTAATGTTTGTGATGCTATGGTTTGATAGGCCAAGGGATCTCTTCCCCTGTCCACGGTTCCAGTGCAATTGAGTTATGTGTGGGTTGGTTATGTGATTCCCTCCATCCTATTTTTTATTCAGCCTGTAGTAAACAATTGTAAGGTTGGTTGATAAGAAATATAAATTTTATAGTAAATTTCCTTTCTTACTATACCTACCACAATTGTTTACATGGAGGCCCTCCCGTCTTATTCGGGTAAGAATTCTTCCTCCCCGCTGATCACATAACTCCAGTGTTGGCGGAATCAAAAGAACGATGAATTGATGACGCATTGCGAAATGGTTAACGGAAGTCGTGGATTTGTACTAAGGGAAGAGCGTCCCATACTGGGTGTGCTCCGATGGCGCTCGGCCCAGTTTTAGCTTACTTTTTCGTGGTGTTTTTTACACCACTTTTCTTTCCCACATCTCTTGGGAAAGATTAAAATAGAGAGTATTTTATCCGAGTTAGGGTCTTCCACTGTAGTGCAAGCCTGTAGTAAACAATTGTGGTAGGTATAATAAGAAAGGAAATTTACTATAAAATTTATATATCTTTCGTATGTTTCGTTCTTTCTTGGTGTACAGTAAGCATCAAACTTGTCCGTTTCCTCCTTGGTGAATGTGAAAGTGTTATACACTTCCAAAGTGTCAGGTCCAGCGACTGTCAGCAATAAGGCTATCTTTCTCTTATCTCTCATTCTGTCAGGATCAGCCGCCAAAACATAGAATTCAAATTGTTTCTTGAATTTCTTCCAATTCACGTCATCATTACCAGTTACCTTCAACAGAGATGGCGGGCGAATATGTTCCATAATTGACCCATACTACCATGTATTATTATGTGTAGTTCAACAACAATCTGTTTACATGTAATGCTATTTTATTACTGTTGTGATACACGATTGTGCTGTGAGTCATATGACAGTGTGTTACCTTAAATACCCTAATATCAGTACAAATACTCAACCAAGATGCTTTGTACCAAGTTAGTTTAGATTTGGCTCAAAGGTTCTGAAGAAGAATGCTTAGTTGAGGAGCACAAGAAAGATAATGACTCGCCATTATCCCATTGCCAACGGTGTTAAAATGGGCATCCCCATAAAACACCCCATGACAAAACCATTTTTAGCGCAACTTTGACAAAGTCAAATTTGAGCTATTGTCATGGCCCATCTGTCTGTCCGTCCGTCTGTCCATCCGTCCGTCCATCTGTCCGTACGTCAACAATTGGCTATGGCTCGGGCTAGAGGTCGTATTTATGAACCGATCTTTACGAAACTTCTTGTGTACCTTTGTTATGACCCTGGGACGGGAACGAGTGTTTTTAGGTGTGGTCCGAAATTAAAGATGGCTGCCAGCAGCCATTTTGTACCGATGATGCAAAAATCAGTTTTTTGTACAGAACTTCTGTATGAAAGTTCTGATTTGAATAAAGTTTTGTATAAATGTTTAGTGCCATGGGATACATCACATATAATACGGGTTTTTTTCTCGTGCGTAAATTATGCAAATTAGACTGACTTTGATTTATTTAGTGTTACTTTCAGAGCTGTAAGTGCCAAGCTGCTATGGCTCGGGCTAGAGGCCGTATTTATGAACTGATCTTTACGAAACTTCTTGGGTACCTTTGTTATGACTGTGGGACGAGAACGAGTGTTTTTGGGTGCGGTCCGAAATTCAAGATGGCTGCCAGCTGCCATTTTGTACCGACGCTGCAGAAATCTGGTTTTTGTACAGAACTTCCATATGAAAGCTCTGATTTGAATAATTTTTTGTATGAATGTTTAGTACCATGGGATACATCACATATAATACGGGTTTTTTTCTCGTGCGTAAATTATGCAAATTAGACTAACTTTGATGTTTTTTGGTGTTACTTTCAGCACTGTAAGTGCAAATGCCAATACGGCTCAGGCTAGAGGCCGTATTTATGAACCGATCTTTACGAAACTTCTTGGGTACCTTTGTTATCACCGTGGGACGAGAACGAGTGTTTTGGGGTCCGGTCCGAAATTCAAGATGACCGATGGCAGCCATTTTGTACAAAATTTGGTGCAATCAGATTTTTGCACAGAACTTCCATATGAAAGCGCTGATTTGAATAATTTTTTGTGTGAATGTTTAGTACCATGGGATACATCACATATAATACAGGTTTTTTTCTCGTGCAGAAATTATGCAAATTAGATGAACTTTGATTTATTCAGTGCAACTTATACACTGTAAGTGGACATGTCAATACGGCTCGGGCTAGAGGCTGTATTTATGAACCGATCTTCACAAAACTTCTTGGGTACCTTTGTTATCACCTTGGGACGAGAACGAGTGTTTCTGGGCGTGGTCCAAAATTCAAGATGGCTGCCAGTGGCCATTTTGTACCGAAATTAGGTCCAATCAGTTTTTTGTCACAACTTCTACACAGCTCATATTTGTGAACTGATCTTCACGAAACTTCTTGGGTACCTTTGTTTTCACCTTGGGACAGGAATGAGTGTGTTTTGGGGTGCCTTTGTTATCACTGTGCTATGAGAACAAATATTTTGGGGTTCAGTCAGACCCACTGTGGGACTCAAAGATTTTTTCTAGTTTAGCATCTGACTGTCACCCACCTTTACAATACTTTACCTATACATTTGTTACAGGCAATGCTCAGTATTTATGTACAGACCGTTACAATACTTTATATGTACCTTTGTTATCAGGTCATTACCTAGATGTTTGTCATTGCTGTGTCACATACTATACATGTACATGTCTTTGTCTCGACAAGTTGAGCTACAGTGTCATTGACACTTTCATTTTAGCTCAACTTTGGCGAAGCCAAATTTGAGCTTTTGTCATGGCCCGTCGTCCGTCTGTCCGTTCATCAACAATTGGATACAGCTCGGGCTAGAGGCCGTATTTATGAACCGATCTTTACAAAACTTCTTGGGTACCTTTGTTATGACCGTGGGACGAGAACAAGTGTTTTTGGGTGCAGTCCGAAATTCAAGATGGCTGCCAGCTGCCATTTTGTACCGATGATGCAGAAATCTGTTTTTTGTACAGAACTTCCATATGAAAGCTCTGATTTGAATAATATTTTGTATGAATGTTTAGTACCATGGGATACATCACATATAATATGGGGGTTTTTTTGTGCATAAATTGTGAAAATTAGACTAATTTTGATGTTTTTTGGTGTTACTTTCAGCACTGTAAGTGCAAATGCCAATACAGCTCGGGCTAGAGGCCGTATTTATGAACCGATCTTTACGAAACTTCTTGGGTACCTTTGGTATCACCGTGGGACGAGAACGAGTGTTTTGGGGTCCGGTCCAAAATTCAAGATGGCCGATGGCAGCCATGTTGTACAAAATTAGGTGCAATCAGATTTTTGCACAGAACTACCTTATGAAAGCGCTGATTTGAATAATTTTTTGTGTGAATGTTTAGTACCATGGGATACATCACATATAATACAGGTTTTTTTCTCGTGCAGAAATTATGCAAATTAGATGAACTTTGATTTTTTCACAGCAACTTACACACAGTAAGTACACATGTCAATACGGCTTGGGCTAGAGTCTGTATTTATGAACTGATCTTCACGAAATGTCTTGGGTACCTTTGTTATCACCTTGGGACGAGAACAAGTGTTTCAGGGGGCGGTCTGAAATTCAAGATGGCTGCCAGTGGCCATTTTGTACCGAAATTAGGTCTAATCAGTTTTTTGTACACAACTTCTATACGGCTCAGACTAGAGGCCATATTTATGAACCAATCTTTACGAAACTTCTTGGGTACCTTTGTTATCACTGTGGGATGAGAGCGAGTGTTTTTGGGTGTGGTCCAAAATTCAAGATGGCCACCAGCAGCCATTTTGTACCAAAATTAGCGCAATCAGTCTTTTGTACAGAACTTCTGTATGCCAGTTCTGATTTGAATAAATTTTTGTATGAATGCTTAGTAACATGGAATACATCACATATTGTAAGGGGGTTTTTTTCGAGCAGAAATTATGCAAATTAGATGAACTTTGATTTATTCAGTGCTACTTACACAATGTAAGCACACATGTCAATGGCTCAGGGTAGAGGCTGTATTTATGAACCGATCTTCACAAAACTTCTTGGGGTACCTTTGTTATCACCTTGGGACGAGAATGAGTGTTTCTGGGTGCGGTCCAAAATTCAAGATGTCTGCCAGTGGCCATTTTGTACCGAAATTAGGTCCAATCAGTTTTTTGTCACAAGTTCTATACAGCTCGTATTTATGAACTGATCTTCACAAAACTTCTTGGGTACCTTTGTTTTCACCTTGGGACAGGAACGAGTGTGTTTTGGGGTGCCTTTGTTATCACTGTGCTATGAGAACAAATATTTTGGGGTTCAGTCAGACCCACTCTGGGACTCAAAGATTTTTTTCTAGTTTAGCACCTGACTGTCACCCACCTTTACAATACTTTACCTATACATTTGTTACAGGCAACGGTCAGTATTTATGTACAGACCGTTACAATACTTTATATGTTTATATGTACCTCTGTTATCGAGTGATTACCTAGATGTTTGTCATTGCTGTGTCACATACTATACATGTACATGGCTTTGTCTTGACAAGTTGAGCTACAGTGTCATTTACACTTTCATTTAATCTCTGAAGCCCAAATATTGATAAACCAATTTACCTTGAACAATCTTTAATCTCCACGACCAAAGGAAGTTCCGTGTTAAATATCAAATTAGTCTCTTTGGTGGTTCATGAGAAGATTTTCAAAGATATTTAGTCGTTTTGGGTATAAACTTCACCCAAATGGGAGTATAAATATTGGGGGAAAATATGCAGAAGAGTATACTCCACTAAGATGCTTTGTACCAAATAAGTTTAGATTTCGCCAAGAAACACAAGAAAATTGATTGCCATTTTTTGTTTGGTCCATCTGAATCCACTGGTCCTAAAGAAGCTTCATACCGAAAAACAATATTCTGATCTGTGCAAATTTTGAAATATGGAGGTTTGAATTTTTAGCTCCTGGAGACCCATGGGACTGTGGAAAAAGAAATTTCAATTATAAATCAAGTGCTTTGTACTTATGACCCAATTATACTCCAAAGATGATCTGTGCCATATATGTTTGAATTTGGCCCAGTGGTTTTAAAAGAGACAAGTTTCAAATTACAAGAAAGATGGGAGGGGGGGGGGGGGGGGGGGGGTTGGTTAATTCAAGTTTATTTAAAGCAAGTCCTTTCATTAATATTTGGGCTCCCAAATTTTTAGCTCACCGAAGGGAGCTTAACTTATCACTTGCTGACTGTTGTCCGTCGCCGTCGTGAACTTCACATTATCGACTTCTCCCAAACTGCTGAACCAAATTTGGTGTGCATGCTCCTTATCATATGTCAATTCAAGTTTGTTCAAATAAACTTGCTGCGCCCACAGGGTCACCACAAGGGGCATTACTCTTATAGCACCCATCAATTTTTTTAAGAAATTAAAAAAATCTTCTTCTCCAAAACCATCATTTACAATCTTTTGATATTTGGTATATAACATCTCTGGGGAGGGGGGGAGAGGGGGGGGGGGGGGGGGGGGTCAGATTCAAGTTTGTTCAAATCGAGTCACTGGGTTAATAATTGGGCTTCCTGTAGGAGCCCGAATTTTAACTTAGTGAAATATGAGGCATTTCTTTAAAAATCTTCTTCTTCAGATCCACCAGGCAGAATGCTTTCATATTTGGTATACAACATCTATAGGGGGTCAGATTCAAGTTTTGTACAAATCGGATCCCTGAGTTAGTATTTGGTCTCTCTATTGGAGCCCAAGATCAACTCTGCAATTTGAGGAAATTTATTTAAATCTCTTCTTCTTCAGATCCACCAGTCAGAATCCTTTCATGTTTGGTATACGACATCTATAGGGGGGTCAGATTCAAGTTGTTCAAATCGAGTCCCTGGGTTTATATTTGGGCTCCCTATGGGAGCCTGTATTTTAACTTAGTGAAATATGAGGAAATTTCTTTAAAAATCTTTTTTTTTCAGATCCGCCAGTCAGAATGCTTTCATATTTGGTATACAACATCTCTAGGGGGGTCAGATTCAAGTTTGTACAAATTGGGTCCCTGAGTTAGTATTTGGGCTCTCTTTTGGAGCCCAAAGTTTAACTTCGTGCAATTTGAGGAAATTTCTTTAAAAATCTTCTTCAGATCCACCAGTCAGAATCCTTAGATGTTTGGTATACAACATCTATAGGGGGGTCAGATTCAGGTTCATTCAAATCGAGTCCCTGGCTTTATATTTGGGCTCTCTATTTGAACCCAAAGTTTAACTTTATGCAATGTGAGGACATTTCTTTGAAAACCTTCTTCTTCAGATCCTCCAGTCAGAATTCTTTCATATTTGATATATAACATCTCAAGGGGGATCAGATTCAAGTTTGTTCAATTTAAGTCCCTGGCTTATTATTTGGGCTCTCTATGGGTGGGGTGGCAGGGGGAGCATGTTGGGTTCAGGTTTGTTCAAATCCATTCCTTAGTGTTTTTCCTTAAAATTTGCCTTTCATGACTTCATTCCTTTGTAGTGTTGATGAGCCTGAATTTTAACTTTTGATTTCCCTGAATTTTAACTTGGTGCAATATGAGGGAATTTCTTTAAAAATATTCTTCTTCAGATTCACCAGTCACCATCCTTTCATATTTGGTATACAACATCTTGAGTTGGGTCAGTTTCAGGTTTGTTCAAATTGGTTACCTGCATAAATATTTGAGCTCCCTATGGGAGCCCGAATATCAACTTAGTGCAATATAAGGAATTTTTTTTTTAAAATCTTCCTCTTTAGATCCTGTAGTCAGAATGTTTTCATATTTGGTATACAACATCTCTAGGAGGGTCAGATTCAAGTTTGTTCAAATCTGGTCCCTTTGTTGATATTTGGGCTTCCTATGGGAGCCCGAATTTTAACTTGGTGCAATATGAGGAAATTTCTTTTAAAATCTTCTTCTTTGGATACACCAATCAGAATCCTTTCATATTCGCGGTATACAACATCTTTAGGAGGGTCAGATTCAAGTTTGTTCACATGTCTAACTGAATGTGACCCCAAATACTTCTTTGAACCACTTTGGCAGGTGAACGATTAAGGCCCCTTGGGGCCTCTTGTTACTTAGTGCAATATGGGTGAATATTCTTTAAAAGTCTTCTTTTCATGAACCCTCATTTAGATCTTTTTGATACATGGTATACACCACCCTTAGGGGAGTCAGATTCAAGTTTATTAAAATCAAGTCCCTGAGTTAATATTTGGGCTCCCTATTGGAGCCAAATTTTAACTGTGTCCAGTATGAGGAATAATCTTTAAAAATCTGCTTCTTGAGATACAATCAGGATCTTTGATATTTGTTATACAGCATCCTTAGAAGGATTAGATTAACTTTATTCAAATAAAGTCCCTGGGTTGATATTTGTATTCCCGGCATGAGGGGGTGGGGTGGGTGCAAATTTTAACATAGTGCTAAATTGGTAATATTCTCGGGGTGTTCTTCTCCCGAACCTTCTGTCAGGAGCCCTAATTTTAACTTGGTGGAAATCTTCTTGAGAATCACCATTCAGAATGTGTTGATACTTGATACACAACACCCTAGCCATCAGGGTTGGGGCGAATACATTGTAAATGTATTGAATACGAATACGAATACTTTGAAATTTTATGAATACGAATACACAAATTTCAAATGTATTGAATACGAATACGAATACTTTACAATGTATTCATGAATACAAATATGAATACTTGAATACCTTTCAAAATTATTTCTTATAAATGGATGATAATTTGATCATTCTTATTGGGATTAGGTCGCCGGACATTTCCCCATCGGACATTTCCCCATCCAGACATTACCCCATCCCATTTAGGCCGGACATTTCCCCATCGGACATTACCCCATTCTGCTTAATAGAAAAACGGACAATTCCCCATGCGGACTTTTCACCATCCATTTCTAAATTTTTTGTGGGTCTGTTTGTTTGAAATTTTCCTGTTGATTTGTTGTGTATCATTCCCTTTTTATTAAGCTGATATGGGTAATATTGTTTGAATTGTTCGTGTTTATAAGACGTTTGTGTTCTGTTTTCGTAGCAATTTACAGTTAACTTTTTGTTGAGATGATTGATAAATGGTCATCTCTTCACTGATGTGAAATTCAATGAATACATCTATTTTTATCACACAAGTGGATTGAACAATATGGATGTTTTCATTGCAATTTTAATATTTGTTCTTTCTGTCAAGCTACTTTCGTTCAAAAATATTGTTAAGTTGATTAATAAACAGTCGCGTCTTCATTGAAGTAAATGTCAATGAATGCATCCGTGTTTATCAAACAACTCAACAAGAAGCATGTGCAAGATATTTATAAGCAAACATATTTATATACATACACCTGTAACCAGATAAAAATTCTTGTTTTTTATTCTTGATGTTGTGTTTTCATTGTTGTGAAAATCAGATTGTGCTAAAATGTGCTAATGCCTATACCATATGCCGAGATGTTGTTTTTCGAGTTATAAAAGAATAAAAAATGAAAACTTCCGCCCTCAATGGGGAAAGGTGTTAATATCCGATGGGGAAATGTCCACTTCCGATGGGGAAATGTCCGTTTCTGATGGGGGAATGCTGATGGGGAAATGTCCGCCCTCAATGGGGAAATGTCCAGATGGGGAATTGTCTGATGGTGAAATGTCCGGATGGGGAATTGTCCGATGGGGAAATGTCCGCACACCTTGGGATTAAGGGTATAAGGGATTATAGGTGAAGAATTAGTTTTTCAGAGGGTGGATCTCTTAATCCTTTAGAATCCAATCAACAGACATAAGTTGATATTAATGACAAACAAAAGAAACAAAAAAAAAATTTCAAATATCAATTTATTTAGAAAACAATTTGCAAAATGTGCACAGTACTCATCCAATGTTTTGTTGTTTAATGCATACACAGTAATCATTAAATAGAGAACTGTGAGAAATTTACACAATTTTGGGGCTATTTTTTAAAGTTTGTTTCTTCTAAACTGCATTTTATGACCCTCAATAATGTCTATTAATTGTGGCTATTTGTGGCTTCTTTGCTTCATGTCTTTTATTAATATTTAAACATACATTGCTGGTGAGAATAAAAAAAACTGGCCAGTGATATTCACAAAAATCAATTAAGCAATTACTGCACTATTGGAAAAATGTTGTAATTCAAGCACAATAATTTTACAGATCTATCAGTCTACACCTTATTTCTACTATTACTGTAGAAAAATATTAGATTAGTATTAATTGGATAATGGAGTTGTTCAGGGATTAAAAATCAATACTTTGGCCAGACTGATATCTTTTGTCCAAAGAATAATCTGTACAATTACAATGTTCAGTTTACAATGAAACAAATTTTGAACAATGAAGATTTTGCTAATCAAAAGGCAGATAAATAATTGAACTTACCTTCATGTGTAGTATGAAGTTTGATGTACTATTTGATGGACCTGATATGTGCACTTCAAAAGTATTAGTTTAATTCTTTACTACTTTCTAATAGAGATAATCACAATATTTTTTTTACAAATACTGTATACATGTGTATTAAAAACAAAAAAGTATTCAAAAAGTATTCATGAATACACCTCAGATTTGACTGTATTCGAATACGAATACGAATACTTTAAAATTGCATGAATACTGAATACATTTGAATACTTGAAAAAATGTATTGAATACGACTGAATACCGAATACGAATACCTCAACCCTGCTAGCCAGGCTCATATTCAAGTTTGTTCAAATTACATCCTTGTATTCATATTTGGGTTCCAAATGGGCTGGGGAGAGGCTAATTTTAACTTTAAAAAATCATTGCCATTCAGAATCTATTGATGTATGTGGTGTATGGCATCCTGGGGGTGGAGAGGAAGGGCTCAGATTCAAGGTCGTTCAAGTTAAGTCCCTACATTGATATTTGAACTTCCTAATTTTGCATTACTGGAAATCTGAGCATTATTTCTGTGGTAGCATCCCAATTCTAGAAAAAAAATTGTCTGACACAGACAACAGAGTTATAAATAATTAAATAACTTCATTCCTAAGTAGTGTTGACTACCCATAGATGCTAATTAAATCCTTTCTTTAAACAACTTGGATCTGGTGAGCACCTCAGGCCCCATGGGGCCTCTTGTTTTAAAGATTTTTGCTCTGTTGATATGTGTCTCTCTACTAAGAAACACTTATGTTTGCAGCTGTCTAGATGTGTGGAGAGGAGGAAGGGGGTTGTAACAATATTTGTATTTTGTTTACGTTTTTAGCTCACTGAAGGGAGCTAAACTTATCACTTGCCGTCCGTCGTCGTCGTCCGTCCGGCGTTGTGAACATTTTTCAAACAACTTCTCCTCTGAAACTGCTAGATCGATTTGCATGAAACTTGGTATGGATGTTCATTACTATATGTCAATTCAAGTTTGTTCAAATGAAATGGACATGCCCACTTGGTGCTCCATAGGGGGCATAACTCCAATAGCACCCTATGTATATTAGAGAAATTACTAAAAAATCTTCTTCTCCCACACAAGTGGGCAGAATCATTTGATATTTGGTATACAGCATTATTGGGGTGGATCTGATTCAAGTTTGTTCAAATCGGCCCCCAGGATTCATATTTGGGCTCCCTATAGAAGCCCAAATTCGAACTTAGTGCATTTCAGGCAAATTTCTTAAAAATTTTCTTCTCCACATCCAGCAGGCAGAATCTTTTGATATTTGGTATGCAGCATCCTTAGGGGAAGGGGGGGGGGGAGATTCAAGTTTGTTCAAGCCATGTCCCAAGGTCCATATTTGGGCTCACTGTGGGAGCCCGAATGATAACTTAGTTCAAAATGAGGAATTTTCTTTAAAAATCTTCTTCTTCAGATCCAGCAGTCGGAATGTTTTGATATTTGGTATGCAGTATCCTTAGGGGGATGAGATTCAAGTTTGTTCAAGCCATGTCCCTAGGTCCATATTTGGGCTCACTGTGGGAGCTTGAATTGTAACTTAGTTCGAAATGAGGAATTTTCTTAAAAAATCTTCTTCATCAGATCCAGCAGTTGGAATGTTTTGATATGAGGTGTTTAGCATCCTTAGGGGGGTGAGATTCAAGTTTGTTAAAGCCAAGTCCCTGGGTCCATATTTGGGCTCCCTGTGGGAGCCCAAATTATAACCAAGTCAATATGAGGAATTTTTCTTTAAAAATCTTCTTCAGATTCAGCAGTCGGAATGTTTTGATATTTGGTATGCAGCATCCTTAGGGGGGTGAGATTCAGGTTTGTTAAAGCCAAGTCCATGAGTTCATATTTGGGCTCCCTGTGGGAGCCTGAATTATAACTTAGTTCAATATGAGGAATATTCAAAAATCTTCTTCACATCCACCAGTCAGAATCTTTTGATATTTGGAAAATGGCATCTCACTGGAGGTGAAATTCAAGTTTGTTCAGGCCAAGTCCCTGGGTGCATATTTGGGCTTCCTATGTGAGCCCGAATTATAACTTAGTTCAATATGAGGAATATTCTTTAAAAATATGTTTTTTAGCTCCCCGAAGGGAGCTAAACTTATCCATTGCCGACCGTCGTCTGTCGTTCGTCTGTCCATCCAGCGTCGTGAACATTTTTCAAACAACTTCTCCTCTGAAACCGCTAAGTCGATTTGCTCAAAACTTGGTATGGATGTTCATTACTATATGTCAATTAAAGTTTGTTCAAATGAAATGGACATGGCCACTTGGGGCTCCATAGGGGGCATAACTCCGATAGCACTCTATGTATATTAGAGAAATTACTAAAAAATCTTCTTCTCCTGCACAGGTGGGCAGAATCATTTGATATTTGGTATACAGCATTATGGGGTGGATCTGATTCTAGTTTGTTCAAATCGGCCCCCAGGATTCATATTTGGGCTCACTATAGAAGCCCAAATTCGAACTTAGTGCATTTCAGGCAAATTTCTTAAAAAATCTTCTCCAGATCCAGCAGCCAGAATCTTTTGATATTTGGTATGCAGCATCCTTAGGGGAGTGAGATTCAAGTTTGTTCAAGCCATGTCCCTAGGTCCATATTTGGGCTCACTGTGGAAGCTTGAATTGTAACTTAGTTCGAAACGAGGAATTTTCTTAAGAAATCTTCTTCATCAGATCCAGCAGTTGGAATGTTTTGATATGTGGTGTTTAGGATCCTTAGGGGGGTGAGATTCAAGTTTGTTAAAGCCAAGTCCCAGGGTCCATATTTGGGCTCCCTGTGGGAGCCCAAATGATAACTTAGTTCAAGAATTTTCTTTAAAAATCTTCTTCAGATCCAGCAGATGAATGGTTTTGATATTCACTATGCAGCATCCTTAGGGGGGTAAGATTCAAGTTTGTTCAAGCCATGTCCCTCGTTCCATAACATTTGTCTCTCATGACTTCATTCCTTTGTAGTGTTGATGAACCATGTCTAACTGAATGTGACACCAAATACTTCTTTGAACTACTTTGGCCGGTGAGCGATTAAGGCTCCTTGGGGCCTATTGTTCAATTATTTTATTCTGTGATATTCGTAATTTGTTAAACAATAACAGTACATTGAAATATTTACTTTGGAGTTTGTTGTTTATAGGTTAATAACATTGCCACTGGTCCTATACATTGCCACTGGTCATATAGGCCCATATGTGTTAAACGCTTTGTCTGACATACGTGTGGGGAGGGGGAATAAGGGTGCATTTGCCCCTGAACATAGACTTTGACCCCCTTTCCCCCCGTACACCACACACACACATCCACACACAGGTTATTTTGGGTGTCTACAGGGGCCGATTATGGGCCCCTTTCCCAATGGCATTTTAGCAGGATTTTTCCCAAATCAAACCAGAAATTTCCCAATCTCAGTCCTCATTCAAATAAAAATTTAATTCTTGAAGGTCTAATTTTGACTTTCACCACGGTTTATTGCAACAAAAATAGGTGCCGCAGCAGGAAGGTTTTAGGTACATTTGCAAGTTTCATCCGGGGAACCTTGTCATTTGTTTCTAGGCAAGTCTTGGTTGCCTACATAGGCAGCCAAGACTTGCTTAGACACAACTGCAAAGCCACCGTGTGACAGAATGTGAACTATCACATAAATATCTTCATCATTAATAGTATTTTATCTCACAATCGGGGCGTTTTTGCACTGTTACGCAACTAAAGTTTAATGTATCTGGGCCCTTGTTCCGAACCCGTATCAAGGGCCCCTGATACAAGCGCGTGATTCTGCTGTTGCCAGAACAACGGTATCAGAGAAAACAATATTAGGTGAGGCGAAGCCGAACCTAAATTTTTTTTCCCTGAGCCGTATATGACACTTTATTTCCAAATGGAATAGAATGCCTTACTTTGATTGGCTGAGAAGCACGGTGTAACTCCTGCCCCACAGGTATTTATATTTTTGAATCCTAGTCAAAACGTCCCCAAACCAAAACGTCCCCAAATATTTTGGTCAAAACGTCCCCAAATAGTTGGTCAAAACGTCCCCAAAAATTAGTCAAAACGTCCCCAACAGTTGGTCAAAACGTCCCCAATAGTTGGTCAAAACGTCCCCTTTGTTATTTCTTGATGAGGTCATTGAAAAAACTTGCGATGTTATTTTAAAACAAATTTATTGTTTCACAAAACATTAATTATAAATATCCCCGCTTCTGTCAGGCCGATATTTATGCGTGCCTCCCCTAATTTCGCGCGTGCCTTATGAATATGGAAAACACTTATTAATACCAGTGCCGGTGAAATGGAAATTTGGACACCAGGGTTAATTCTGTCACAGATATCCTTTCAAAAGTGTCGAGATACTGATGCAGATGCCAAAGGCAAGCACGAGCGTTGATTGGGTTGGACGCTAGTAACGATCGATGATAGGGGTGGGGTGCGCCCCCCCCCCAAAAAAAAAATTAATCAGTTATAAATGGAAACTTCCTGCGGGTTTTGGTGCCCAAAAAT
Organism: Pictodentalium vernedei; assembly: GCA_031216915.1. Lineage (NCBI taxonomy): Eukaryota > Metazoa > Mollusca > Scaphopoda > Dentaliida > Dentaliidae > Pictodentalium > Pictodentalium vernedei. The sequence goes on along the minus strand of CM062297.1, from coordinate 570,014,640 downwards.
CACGTTATTTTTTTTTTGGCCGTCGTTTTTAGCAGCATGTTTTGAATTCTCAAGTTCGTCAACGAGTATCCAGAGATCATGAATTATAGCTTTTAACTGCACAATTCTTGAAGTGATAACTTTATTACGTTAAGTTGATTTAATAAAGTTATTACTTCAAGAATCACGCAGTCACAAATTACAACCGTTGGTCAAGTGCAGAGCTCCATTCACGATGCAGCCCCCTTCTTAACCGTTAGCACAGGGGTCAGAAACTTGGAGGGTGGGGGGGGGGGGGGCAGTCGAAAATGGCATGAAAGCCCGTATTTTAATTTTCGTTTAGTACGTCCTTTGAAAGACGTACCCAGCCCAAAAAATTAAAATACATTATTTGAGGTTATTTTTGGACAGGAGGAGGGGGCAGGCCTAAATCATTTGTAAATAGGGCCTATTAGCATCTCAGTAAATAATTGCGAAATAATTCTAATATACGGCCCACTATGGCTTACACTACTACACTACGACACAACCTGAAATTATTTCACAAGTATCTATTGAAAAGCACCGCCCGTTTTTGCATAATTAACTCAGTTTTTTTTTCGCCAGGTTTGCGAATGTTGAAATGCTTAAAAGGATCACTCACTAGAATTTATTGGTCATAATTTAATGAAATAATTTCAACGAATTTTAAAGCACACTCGTACAGTCACCACATTTAATTGACCATCCCGGTTTTTAACACTATCTTTGACTTGAACCACTGAAATAATTGTATAGGAATTAAAGAAGGCATAGAACAATGGATGTGGAATTGAAAATCGAAAATCAACACAATGAAACGTTTTATTAAATTATTGCGAAAAAGTTATGACAAATAGGTGTATCGATACTTTTTTCTGGTTTGTGAATTTTATGCAGCGTTATCCAGTAATACTATTATGAAAAGGTAAACTGATTTTTCCAGCTTGTAGGAAATACTAGGAATATTTAGTTGAATTTTTCCCTGGATGAAATTTATTGCAAAAGGACTAAAAAATATTATTGGTTTATGTCACCGATATTGATTGGAAGTGGGAGTGGCCTATTATTTTATTTATTCTGTCCCAATTGCTTTATGAACATCGTTAAAAATTACATACATGACTGGGTGTAGTATAATAACATATCACGTATAAGACAATAACAGTGTAGTAATGCACATTTTTGCACAACAATAGACATCACACACCAGATATACAAAATATAGACAGATGGATATTATTATTACTATTATTATTACTAAAAAAAAGCAGAGAAATAAAAACAAGGTATCCTAAAAAACAAGTTTATAATAAAATCTTGCAAATTATGTCAGAGGGGTCCAGTATTGTCTATGGGGAAAACAGTGGTAAGACGCGAAGGGAGTATGGCGAACTGAATTTTGTGGAATAATGTATGTTTTACTAAGCAACCACTCCATAGTGTAAAGGGTTACGCGTTTTACACCAGAGAGAATGATTAATAAACATGCATGAATTTGACCACTCTAGTTTTTAACACTATTTTTGACATGAACCAATGAAATAATTGTATAGGGATCAAAGAAGGCCTAGAACAATAGACTACTATTATATGACAATCACATGGCTCGTGGAATAGCCAATCGGAATCCAACACGATGAAGCGTTTAATTAAATTATTAAGAAAAAGTTGTGACAAATAGGTGTAACGATAATTTTTTTCTTGTTTGTTTGTGGATTTTATGCAGCGTTATCTGGTAATACTATTATGAAAACGCTAACTGATTTTTCCAGCTTGTAGGAATATTTAGTTGAATTTTTCCCTGGATGAAATTTATTGCAAAAAGGACTAAACAATATCATTGGTTTATGTCACCGATATTGTAAGTGGGAGTGGCCTGTTACTTTCTTTATTCTGTCCAAATTTGTCATTTGTTAATTCAGAATAATTGTGGGATAATTCGGGCATGGTGGAAACACATCGTAGTTTGTATGAATATTAGTTACAGTGGAAGTCACCAAAGTGTTTAAAGTAACAACGGCTTACGGTAACAAAAATAGTTGATATTTTAAATTATCGCAGTTCTCAGACGACAAACGCATGTGGACAAATTTTTGGGATCTAATAAAAGTCACAGAAAATTAAAATTATACAATAGAATTAAAGTGCGTGGAGTCAGTGAGGATTGCCTCACCACGCTGGAAACCATGCACCAAGAAAGGATTGAAACAAACTTGCCTGGCTGGGAACAGTGTACATTTTAAATAAATAAACATATGAATAAAGATATAACAACCCTTTAAGCGTTTTTAAGTGTATGTCTGTGAGTGGGAATTTTTTTGTCGTTGGAGGGGGGGGGGGGGGCTACCATCACCCCGTCATCCGTTCCCCTGAAGGCAGACCAGATGGCGAAGGCTCAGCGTCCACTCTACCCTTATAGGCTGATGGGTGACTCCCATCTTTCAATAACACATATTGGTATAATATTTCCTTTTTTATAACCGTTATGGACAATATGTGTTGGGACTGCTCCCGAACTCCGACTGTTTGGGTTCCTTTTTCTTTCTTTTTTCTAAGACAACCATCAAAGTGCTCTTTCAGTATTACCATCCATATAAATATGCCCACGTTTCTAAGTAAAATACAGAGCACAATCTCGTAGTTATGCACAATTATAAGTCACCTTCCAGTTCGAGGTTATCGAGGGGGTTTGAGCCCAGTACCTTACTGTTCGTGCGAAGATTACTGTCCCTCGCTTCCGACCCTTGTGGATCTATAAGCAAGTAAAGTTATTCGGGTTGAAGGGGATTTCAATCCCACATCGTCCCAGTGCGCTTTCGGCGCCCTGAAACTTTTCATTCATTCGATAATTAATTCCAGTCTGCTGAAGTCCTGTTCATGCCCAGCCGAGAGCAGAGTATTGGTACAACTGACTTAAAATCCTAGATTTCGACCGAAAAATAGTATAAACATTGCTAAATTAAATAAGAAACTACGAAAGAAGGATAAATGAGTTGGGGACGTTTTGACCAACTCTTGGGGATGTTTTGACCAACTCTTGGGGACGTTTTGACCAATTGTTGGGGACGTTTTGACCAATTGTTGGGGACGTTTTGACCAACACTTGGGGACGTTTTGACCAATTGTTGGGGACGTTTTGACCAACACTTGGGGACGTTTTGACCAATTGTTGGGGACGTTTTGACCAACTCTTGGGGACGTTTTGACCAATTGTTGGGGACGTTTTGACCAACACTTGGGGACGTTTTGACCAACTCTTGGGGACGTTTTGACCAAAAAAATTATGGGACGTTTTGGTTTCGGGACGTTTTGACCAGCACCCATATTTTTTACACCGTGTTTAAACCCGGTATAAAAACAAGAATACACAATCTGAGAGGGAGATGTCTTAAAAAGTTCCTATTTTGCCAAATGATTTTTTTCAGTAAAAAAGTATGTTTATTGGTGTATTATTTTTTTTTTTTAAATAAAAAATAAGATATATTTAATGTTTTGAGATTGGTAGTTATGTAGAAAATGAGATAAAAACAAAAATAAAAATAAAAAATTCTGGAATTATTTTTTTATGTTTTTGTTTTCTTGAAAGTAAAAGCGAAAAGGTTTTGTTGTCTGCCCAATTTAAAAAGAAAATGGCAGAAATAAATAACAAGCGCTTTGCAAGTCATACGGATTCAGAAATACTGGAAAAAAGAACAAAAGTTATTCCTAACAATACAGTGAAGGCCAACAGAAAATGTGCTAATCTGCTGCGAGTATATTTATTGGAAAAGGGTGAAAATCAAAACTTTGAGGTGTATACACCTGTAAAACTAGATGAGACTTTACAGCATTTTTACCTGGATGCAAGGAAAAGTGGTGGAGAAATGTACAAAACATCATCACTCGAAAATTTCAGATATGGACTCAATAGGTATTTGAAGGCACCCCCACATGTAAAGGAATTTGACATTATAAAAAACAATGAATTTTATTCGTCGAACGAGTGTTTCAAAACTGCGTTGTGTGAACTGAAATCCGCCGGGAAGGGTGAGTGTGTGCATTACCCGGTCATAACAGACGCCGATATTAGGCAATTGTACGGAAATTTTCGTTTGTCTGCAAATACACCTATTGGATTGCAAAACAAAGTTCAGTTAGACATTAGGTTGTATTTTTGTCGAAGAGGTATGGAAAATTTCCAAGACATGACAAAAGATACATTTAAAATTGAAAAAGATTTCGCAACTGGACTGAATTTTGTAAGCAAGGCCAAGGATGAACTGTCTAAAAATAGACGTGAATGCGACAAGGAAAATTACGGTGGTGTAATGACTCAAGTTCCAAACTCACCATTCTACGGAAGCCCATTAGGGACATGTGAAGAAAAAAAATTATATGTGTGAAAAAAAAAAAATTAAGTCGTGCGCACGAGATAATTATCTCGTGCGCACGAGATACCTAAGTCGTGCGCACGAGATACCTAAGTCGTGCGCACGAGATAATATGTTTAGGTTACTGCAAGCATTTCGCATGTAGTGGAATAGCAGGGTTGGGAAGGGGGACAAAACCGTCAAGATATCCACCTTTCGACTGTGTTTTAGACGTTGTAAATGCCTTCACCCGAAACTCGTATTTTTCTCCGACTCTGACATATCAATTTTATTATGAACTAAGAGGAAGTGTGTGTTAGGGTAGAGGAGGAGAAGGAGCGGGCGGGGTGGGGGGGGGGGGTAAGGAGGGGTGCTCGTGAGAAGTAGCCGAGGATTCCCAGTATGACTTGTCTGTTCTGCTACATCTAAAGACGAAATATTAGCGTCTTTCTGGCTGCATATTAAAAATTTCATCATACTGGGCCGAACCAGAGTTGCCCCAGGGGTGTGATTGCCCAGTGATTGCCCAGCGCTTTGTTTCGCCCTTCATTGTAAGGTGCTTTGGTTGGTTACCCAAAAATATTCAGCATATTCCAAGATAGGGTACACGTCTAAAGCGGTGTCCCCCTCTCCCCCTCCAACCCCCAACAAACACATTCGGAATGCTTTTACGTACCCCTTTCTCTCGAAAATCCTGGAATTTACCTCCCACTGGACGGAGAGGGAGGGGCGTCTCTGGTATTTCTCTTTCCTGTGAGTCTTCTTCAGTCAACTCAAGCTGCATTAATTCCAGCTTGGAGATCTGGCAAGTCAGGAATTTGCCAAGTTCCCAGTTAAGGAACCTACTCCATTTATTGAGCGGGCGCGACAATTTGAAACCTGTTTCCAGTGATTACGTCTCACCCTCCAAACAGTTACGGGGACACTAGATTATTTGTTTTGCTCCACGGGGCTGACCGATTGCCGCCTACTAACCTACTAATGTAGTTTGTTTTTGAATAGGATAGAAGCCCCCCCCCCCCCCCCCCCCCCCCACACACACACACAAACATTCCAAGTCCCAGCAACTCCATCACCCAGTTATCGTCTTGTGGTGAAAAGGAGTTAAGAGCTCTCACAGGTTTCAAAGTATCCCGCTTCGGTAGAAAACGCTCTTGGTCCAAGGATCACCATCCCAGACAAGACAACATAGTTAAATTTCCAGGTCTCCTGCTTCGGTTGGGACCGCGCTTGCTCATAGGACACCCAGCCCGATAGACGACCATTTCTAAATATGCCTCACAGCAGAGACTCGATTCACAATATATATATGTATCGTATAACAGTAGTAGGGCGCATAGCTGTAAATCCTGGGGGATGGGTGGTGGGAGTGTACTCCAGAATCACTCTCAGACTATTGTTTCAAACCCTTCACGGAGGAAAGTCTACCGGTCCCACATTCGAGAAAGTACCCCCTCTCCTCGCCAAAATAAATAGGGCCCAAACGTCATCGGCAGATGGCAATAGTCCAAGGGCAAATGACTATATAGTCGTCGGAAAATTTAGCGGTACATACCCCCCCCCCCACCCCTCCAATATTTCGGGGTAGATAGTACTAGCTACGGTCCTGGTGGGTTGCCCTTCTATGAAGAAGTATCATAAAAGTTACGACAGGCCATCCCGCCATGGGAGGTCCTTCCCAGTGTTTTCTTCTGAGCCAGGCAGTAGAAAGCTCTTCAAACTTAGGATTAGTACCGTCAAAGATTGGTACCCTACATGGATGTATGATGCTTACGTATTAGTGGCAACCAGTGTACTTTAGTAGATAGGGCGATACGATACGCACGGCAACCATTGGGGCACGACACCCCCGGGACGACCATGTTTCGCCCGTGTGTGAACAAATTTGGGAACAGGGAGTCACAAAAATCCTGCATTTATTTTTAGCAATTGTCAACGGAAACCAAATGGACGCCGCGAAATTTGAATTGTTTCTTGTGACAGAATGGCAGTTGTAACGTGGTAAAAATGTTATTATATATTTGCTAAAACAACCAACAATATGTACTAAATGACGCAGGCCTATAGTAAATAAAAATATGGCGAAAGTGTATTTCTAAACATAATATATTATGTTTAGTCCATAATATATTACATAATTTATTCCATAAACGTTACTCACATTGCGTAGCCAAAATTTGGAGTATCCGGGGATAATCTTGGGGTTCAAACTTGATATGCTGCGATCATATTTGAAAGGCAATCTTAATATAGCAATAATAAGGTAAACTATTCCAGTTGATAGGCTCTGCTACGCTACTGGAGTATACTCTAGAATAAAGGAACATGGCCAGATAAACGATAACTATTGCATATACAGATAGAAGCAGAGAATTCTGGAAGAATTCGAAATAGTAAAAGTTGGGGTGGATTTTGGTGATTTGGAGGGATTGTCGGGTTGTTTGTGGTAATTAGATTTACTCTTCTACAATCGAACACACCCTCCAAACATACCCCGTCCCATTGCAGAAAAATTGGGTAACATAGCAATCACGTGCTACCATAGGAACCAAGATGGCGGCCTCCAGTATACAAAATGGACGACGGAAACACGTATCACCCTAACAACACGCATGCGCACTCACACCATGTATCACTATGGAGATGACGTCACAAGATGGCCGCTCACGCGGGTTACCATGACAACACAACATGGCGCCACTAGGTCACGTGACATGACGTCACTTCCGAGGTCCTGCAACCTATACCTCAAAAGCCTCTGAAATACTACACATTTCAATCTAAAAGCCCATGAATGAAGTGGGAAAAGAATCTAATGAATGAATTACACAAACTAAGTAAACATTTTTAATAGCTTTATGCCATTGTGCAATTCAAGGGCAGAGAAAATGCTAATTAGCTACGGCAGCTATTTCGCCGGTGCCCGTGGAATAGTCGATTGACTTAAAATTTCTCAGGAGCCTGTGAAATAGCCACTTCGAAAAAATGAAGTTTACCAATAAAATGAACACGTAACCGCCCCCCCCACCCCCCACACCGACATGACCACCACCACATCGCGCTTACGTGCTTCCGTTGGCGCTGTCTGTAGATCTCAAGCATATCAACATATCTTTTAATCACATGCACCCCACCTCGTGGTTTTATTAAAAAGGGATAAATAAAACGTCTGAAGTAAATCTAAACGAACAGAAAATCAATGAAAATATTGTAATTCTCTCATACATTATGTACACAATATACGCATCATGTCATTGTTGTAGAAACGCTCAGATATCGCTCACAAGGTTGTCCGAATATAAAAGTTTTTCCTAGGGAGATCCCCAGACCCCTCCCCTCCCCCACCCCACATACACACACAAACGGGAGAGACCTCCCTCCTCCCTTGTTCAGCGATCTGAACGTAGTGACTACCCCCTTACAAGCGGTTAGCCACTACGTTCAGATCGCTAAACTACCTTGTCCTTATCCTCCTCTAGCTCTGGCCTGTGGCGATTGGGAGATGCCTTCAGCATCTCGACCTTGCTCCCCATATCTTACTCAGGACCCTCTAAATTGAAATACTCTTGCCGTCTGCCCTCGCAGAAATAGCCCCCCCCCCCCAACCGGTGGCGGCGCCATAGAGGGGCTTCGGTGCCGCCCCCCTTTTCCCTCGGACACCCAAAATCAAACTTCAAATTACTATCTGACCGTGGTTTTCCCACCCAATGTCACACCTGCAATTGGCACACACCACACATCATGTCATTGTTGTAGAAACGCTCAGATATCGCTCCCAGGGCGTCCTAATATGAAAATATTTCCTGGGAAGATCCCCCAGACCCCCCCCCCCCCCCCCCTAGTTCAGCGACCTGAACGTTGTTGCTACACCCTTTCGTTCAGATCGCTAAACTGCCTCCTCCCTTATTCTGCTCTAGGTCAGGCTGGCGGCGTTCGGAAGATGCCTTCGGCATCTCGACCTTGGACCCCCATATCTTACTTGGGACCCCCGTAAATTGAAATGCTGGCGCCGGCACGCCCCCTTCCCCACACACTTTCAAAAGGGTCCCGCAAGTTCAGTGAAGTTGGCGTAACAGGATAAACCTGTGGCCCAAACTTTCTCTATACCCGGCCCTGACTGTGTCACACAAAGAGCTCGCATATTCAACATTTTACTATCGTCATTTTATTTTTATGACACATTTTAATTGTTGTGTTAATGATTTAGAAGAATCATATTCTTTTGTATAAAAGTTACACCCGAATATCTTCATATATTTAGAAACACAAGGCTCGAAAATTGTCCCGTTTTGTTGTGTGAGATTATTAGAAAATGCCAGTCCGTTTCAAATTCCGGAATTCCATATTTTGATTATTTTCAGCACGCGCAAACCCAAAACGTCACAAATGTCTGGTATTTCCCAGTTTGCTTGTTTTGTTTTGTGAGAAAAATTGGGGGTTCGTTGATTATAATTGTGTCTCATGCATGAAATGCACCGTGTTCAGCCGTCATTTTGTTCAAAAATGTAGAAGGGATGACCAGCTTCAAACTGGAATCGAAATTACATTCTCAAGGCAGGTATTTAGTGCTTTTAACACGCCCAAACCGTTCGTACCGAAAATCTGTTACGAACGACTGCAAGTAAAAACGCGTTTAGTCTTCCAGCGGAGAATAGAACGTAAATATCACAACTATAAAATTAGCTATTCTCCGCCGGAATTCCAGCTAATGAAAAAACAAACAGAAACGAAATGAAGTAAATAGCAATGTTGCGGGATTTGTAACCGTGGGCTTCATTCAACTCCGGTATATTACATATTTATCGCGACAAATTGTCATAATCCCCAAAATTCACTTCAGAAAACAACTACAGTCATTTGTTTTCGAAATTTGTCTCAGCCCAGATTGTCAACCCTTGAATCTTACTCGATAGCATTTCTTTACAGCATGAATGTTCATTTCATAGAACAGATTTCACACACCACCCCACTCTCCGACTCACATACACCCTTCATCACCAGCTCACCATCCCGAATAGAAGTTTTGGGGAGAAGCTAATTTTGCAGAAATTTAAAAAAAAATAAACTATCCCAGGTGGTGTCTTGGTTCGAGTTGAGGTATCGGTAGACGTATTTTTGAGAGACTTTCTTCTTACATCGCCATAAAACGCTTGGGTTTTCTCAAAAATCTTCTCAGAAAGACCAACATAATGGCAACATTCCTATACACACACACACCCGTACGCTGTTCTTCGCGTCTATAGTGCAAGCAATGCTTGTCTGCATCAAATCCTTATAAAAAGGACACGGATACTCAGTGGGAGTGTTCTGGAATTCACTGATAGAGCAAGTTATTACCGTTATGTACCAGGGCATTCTCAGACAATATAACAGAACACCGTTTTCCTATAAAGGACTGCCATTAGCTAATCAAATATCGGCCGGTTATTTAAACTAAATTTCAAATCACCCCCTCATATCGATAGTCACGAAATTCTTTTGAAGGTGGAAGAAAGAAGTATTCAATCGATGGGGAAATCCCCCGGACACAGGACCCGTTGCCTTCGTTAATTCATGTGGCACCTGATATGCATTGTCATCATGTTATGCACTTATATGGCTATCAACGTAAGGACATGAAGTCTTTGTTAGAATACACTTTGTTGTTACTACGAAGTATGAAGCCTTTATTACGAGTGTTAAGTCATAATAACGCTGATGGAAGTATAATGCGGTAGCAGTGCCAGCAAGTATTTTATACAGGGGCGGGTTGGGGGGGGGGGGGGGTCCGTAGCATACACCGTATGGTCTCTCCCGCGTGCGGAACCTAGCACATTCCAACCGACCCAACAGAAGATCTAAAGATGTGCACGTAGCATTTCCTCTTCCTCACATATCTCTTCAGAAACATTGTTTCCGAACAGTCGCTAAACCATTAAAAACAAATACAGAGCCCTTATGACCGCACAGAAACTAATTTCTAAATGAAATTCTATTCATACTAAAAGGTCCACCAAAAGTTGGAAATTGACATGTTTCACCAACAAGCTTAGTGGGCAACCAAACACTAGAAGTTGCGTTCTCTCCATGGCCTACAGCACAAACGCAAAACACTAAGTTCAGCCTCAGATATACATGTCTAACTTAAGAGAAACTATAGGAGCAGTTTTACTGGTGGTTAAGGGGAGTCGTTGTGTATCTTGTATTTTAAAACGGTCTCTTAATGCAGCTAATAAAAATTGTGATAGAACTGGATCGGCCCACACCACGGGCCTGATCAGGCGGCACCACGCGTACGACCCCCATCCCTCCCCACCATCCCTATACTATACCTCTGGGAAAGGCAGAAGCCGAACAGGATCTGTAGAATCCTAGAAAAATAGATACATACAAGTGCATACCTTGACAACTAACCGTTCTCGTCAAGGATGGATACTTTTAAAGGCACAAACTCGATGATGACCCAAGAATTTTCATGGAAAACAGATTGAGGAGAACAGGGTTCTAGAGGGTGGTGTGTGTGTGGGGGGGGGGGGGGGGGGATTGTACTCTGAGAGCGGCCGCAAAAGCATAATCCCGATGGTGGTTAGGAATCTCCAGAATCAGTGCTTTGCCAGGAGCAAGCTACAGTTTTCCTGGATATGGACCACAATCAACCCATTCGCTGAGCTCTTTTCTCTCTTCACTCGTGAATGTCACCAGTGGGAAAAGGAAAAGTTGTGATGAATATGAAAAATAAATTCTTTGTCTCGTTAGTCGATGGCAATGTTGAATACCACTGACTGATAATGGTCTTGTTCACCTTCTTAGCATAGCCTTAAGACTACCACGGATGATTGCTCGTTTGGTGATATTTCCCCCAAATTTGCCACGGCAATCAAAAATGCCGCGGTAAAAGCAGTGACAGAATTCCACGTTTTCTTTCTGTGGCATTACTGACTGCCGACTGTCATGGTTAACTACAGTAAATGTAGACTACTTGTCTGAATAGCTCTCCGAGAAGCGAAGATCCATACATAAGAACCGTCCGGCAAATTCATTTCATGGTCGGGCAAACATTCCCCCCCCCCCCCCCCCCCCCCCCCCTCTGTATGCGAGCATAGCTACGTCCCTGGGAAAAAATTAACATTCGCATTCCAAAACTGGTACAATTATCTCGACGTCCTTTGTTATTATCTAACATGCAAACGTTGGTGCTCAGCTGTTTGTTATATAGTTTTAAAATGATGTAAGGCTACCTTCAGAATGTGGCACATTTGTTGCGTAGAAGTGGTTTAGTGTGGTATGGGCGGTTCTTACTATTCTTTAGTCCATTGTTAGCCAAGGGAACGTTTTTTTTATTCTATTCAAATCCGTCAAGGCCTGTACTACATAACTATTCTGGTGTCGCGCCACATTGTGGCGTTCTGTGGGTGTATTTTATTATCCTGTGAGGAACTTTAGTAGCAGAATGGCCTCTAACTCTCTCGTAACCATACTAGATTTATCAGGTTGATCATTGTCGTAGAGGTTGTATGGACTGCTTGTAACACCTCAGACTATTTTAGTTTCCCAGCGGATTGGTGGACCAATCGTCTTTTACCGTACAATCCTAATACACCCGATTCCTCGATCTGATGCATCACCTGCTAACAAAGCAGGTGGAAAGTCTAGTTGAGGACTGTGTGCTACTAGCTTTTTCTGGTGCAGTTTTAGAAGCATTCTCTGAATGGATTCGGTGCAGGTTTATTTTATGTATGCAATGTACTGCTTTACAAAGCCAATGCAATTTATCTTGAGATCGCCGTGGTCCTTGATGCTAACCTCGTTTACAGCTTGGGTGAACTCGCCCCATGGTCTGTTCCTATGGTCATATTCTTTGTGTTCTTCCTCGGGTCCCGAGAGTACGGATTCGCTGGAGCTGTTGGAGCAGCGGCTGGATTAATCAGAGCCATCGGAGATTCAGGTTTACTTCCATTCCAGTTCCTCCTCCTCCTTCTCACCCCCACTCCTCCTCCCCATCCTACCCTCCTCCCTGCCTTCCGACATCTTTGGCGAAGAGGTGCCGACTGCCAAAGGTGGGGAAGGTGGTGGAGATGGTTTGGTGGTTGTCGCCCTCTCCTTCTTCTGTGTCTCTTTCTCAGCTCTTCTCTTTACCGGCCATGCTTCCAATCGCCTGGCGTCCGGGCTTTTGTCTAAAGGATGGCCACTCATGTTGTCGGCCTTCTGTCCCTTCCTCGGGTGTGGATCAGTGCGGGGAGCCCATTCGAAAGGTGCTACCACTGCATGAGAAGGAATCTTGGTGGTACTTAATGATGAGCTGAACGAACACCCCATCAATATAGACAGTGTAGTTGATAGGTAAACAGGCATTCAGCACCATCAAGGTCTGTCTAATCTATGCGGGGAGGAAATCCATGACTCTAATTAGGTGCTGATTATGAACTTTCACAAGTACGTCCGTTCACTTGGAGAGTCAAGCAATCAGTGACGATGGCGATGAAAAAAGTAACAATTCAATGTGCTTTATTAAATACTACTTTGTCGTCGCCTCTGCCTGTCAATCATGTTTACCAACCAGCCGTTCTTTATTTACACAATCACAGTGCTTGTGGTTGTAACGTGTGTTATCGTAGTAGCCCGCGTGAGCGATCATTTTGTGACTACATCATCGTGGTGATGTGTGGTGTTAGTGCACAGACGCAGCACGTCTGTGTGTGTGTCGTCCATTTTGTTTATCGCAGATCGCTATCTCTGTTTCTATGGCAACACGTAGTAAGGACGAGTGATCTCTAACTGGGGGAGTGATGTGAAGAGAGCAGTCGATTTTAAGGAATATAGACTACTAGCCCAAATCACTACTACCAATAGTACTAATGCATGCTTTTCCCTCAGCTAGAGCTCTCTACTATGGTCTGCTTTCATTGTGCCTGTGTTTGCCTAATGCCAGAGTTTTCTGCCACAAATCCTAGTCCTCCCAATACTATTATTCACTCGAGTCCTAGCATTGGTTTATAGTACCACTGTCTGCTGTCAATTCACTACCAGCTGCTAATCCTACATGTTGTCTTACCATCTCCGGTATATAAGTTCACAAACCATGATTCACCTCTCTCAATGTCTTCTGGTAGTGATACTATGAATGCCTTCTACCCCAGTTTTTATTTTCTACCTCATTCCACTATCTCTGCTGGCTACTACAAGTCCTTTGGCTACTATTATCTTCTGCTGTTAGCTCTACAGTGATAGTAAATCCATAACGTCTATCCTTCTTCTCATCTACTACCACCACACCTGGCTAATGTCAATACTATTCTCTCCAGTTTCATCATTGGCTTGCTGCAATACCGTCTCCTATCAATTCACTTCTAGCTGTTACTACTAGTGTTACCATCCGTGTTCTACAAGTGCACTAACACTATCAGATTACTATCAGATTACCCTCTCACTCTCGCTCTGTATCAATTCGCTTCTAGCTGTTACTAGTCTTGCCTCCCGCGATCTACAAATGCACAAACACTATCAGATTACTATCAGTTTACCCTCTCACTCTCTCTTTCTACGACGTAGTGGGAGAGTGAGAGGGTAAACTGATAGTAATCAGTACGTCATCTACCCTTACATCTACTGTCTACCTCACTGCACGATCTACGATGACTGCTAGCCCCTAGTGTTACCATCCGTGGTCTACAAGTGCACTAACACTATCAGATTACCCTCTCACCGTCATCGTCTGCCCTTGCATCTACTGTCTACATCCTACTCGACGTATGATGACTTGTAGCCCCTATCGCTACCACTATCTTCGGACACTACTATCAGCTCTAATATCTTCGTCCAGTACTTCAGTCTCCCACCAGTAGTGATGCTTATGATCCCACCAATACCATCCTACTATTTACTAAGCTGCTAAGTACTACACGTAAGTACTATCTGTCACCCCATAGGTCCTATCAGTCAGTTGTTTGATGTGTTCTTCCTCGGAGAAGTGGCTGCGATCTTGGGTTGGTAAGAGTAGCACGCAGGGCTATAGAACAGTGAGTCCACCAAAAGGTATGTTTGGTTCGATGGGAGTATGTAGAGTCACCAGAAACAACCGACAACTAATCAAAATTACCTAAATGGAATTTCCTAGATTTGCTCTTGGATATCTGAAGCACATTTGACCACGAGTTGTTCTCCGGAAGCATGATTTTATTATCAGTTCTGATAGGAATGCGGTAGCAGACTTCCAGGATCCATTGGTGCCTGTTGTCAACTCTGTGAGTTGACTGCATATACGTTTCGTATTCTATACCGCACAGCCTTCATTCTGATGTATACTTTCTGTGTATTTCATTTGTACTCATGAAATATCACGTGGGAGTTTCAAAGTGAACAAATTTCCGTTACTTTTATTGCTCCTTAATGAAAGTAATTCATTAAAATAATAACAATGCACGAATTGTTTTCCACTTGATGTCATACACTCATAACGAACATTTTCATACAAAAGTATAGGAATATAAGGGTATTTTTGCATAGTGAAAATTACTGTTTCGTCAAATGGTAAACTTTTTTTAATCACCACCTTTCAGAGAAAATGCTGACACTTGGCCGATCAGCACTTTTCCCGACAGAAAACAGAAAATTTCCTATTGATATTGTCTTCTAGCGGGTCTATTGCTGGTGTAGTGGATGGTGTGGTTGGCGTGGTGGTTTTTGTTTTGGGAAAAGTAGTTGCTGTTGCAGTAGTTTGTTTAATCAATGCATTGTTTAGTGTCGTAGTGGATGGTACAGTAGTTGTTGGTGTAATAGTAAGAGCTGTAGTTGTGGTTGGTGTTGTTCTTGTTGGTGTAGTAGATGGAGTGGTTGTTGTTGTGGTTGGTGCAGTAGTGGATATACTAGTTTTGGGGGTTGTAATGTTGATGTAACAAATGGTGTTGTAGTTGCAGTGGGTGGTGTATTTGTGGTAGTAGTAGGTGTTGTAGTTGCAGTGGATGGTGTATTTGTAAAAGTGGTAGGTGTTGTAGTTGCAGTGGGTGGTGTATCTGTGGGTAGTTGCAGTGGATGATGTATCTGTGGTTGTGGTAGGTGTTGTAGTTGATGTGGGTGGTGTATTTGTGGGAGCGGTAGGTGTTGTAGTTGCAGTGGGTGGTGCATTTGTGGTAGTGGTAGGTGTTGTAATTGCAGTGGGGCGTGTATCTGTGGTAGTAGGAGGGTGTTGTGGTGGTTGGTTGTATTTGTTAGGAGTGTAGTTGGTTTAACCATTGCAGTGGTTTGGGTTGCAGTTGTTGCTTTTACAGCTGTAGCTGTAGTGGTTGGTGTTGTAGCTATGGGCGTCCGAGCGTCTGGGTGTTTGGGCGTCTGGGCGTCCGGGCGTCCTCACACTGTTAGCTGAATAATTTGAACATTCTCCGATTTGACTAAAATTTGTCATACAGATCCTTTGCAAAAATATCTCAAGCAAATTAGAAAGCTGGCCCGCCCGATTTTCAGTACAGAGTTATGGGTCTTAATTAGTCGATTTTTACAAGTTTTGAGCTTGTAGAAATAATGTAATAACTTGAAGAAACCTTCTCCGGTTTGACGAATATTTGTCATACAGGATATTTCAAACAGGTTCGAAACTGACCCGCTCAAATTTTGTTCGTTACAGAGTTATGGGCCTTAATTAATATTTACAAATTCTGAACTTATTAGCATTTTACATTGAACAAAGGTTGCAGAGTTGATAACCAGCATATAATTGATAATCGGGTTATGGATATGCTGCACTCTCCGATTGCCACCACAACTCGATGCCTGCATCTCCGATGCGCACCTCTTGTTTTTCATTTTTGCTGATGTATCAGTTGGTTTAGTCATTGTATTCGTTGGTGTTATAATAGTTGGGTAATAGATGTAATGATGTTGTAGTTCTCGATGTAGTAGTTGTGGTAGACGATTTAGATTTCGTTGCTCATACAGTAGGTGGCTTGGTTGTTGTAGTGGCTGATGCAATAGTTTGGCCTGTTGCTGAGGTTGTGTTCTAGAGTTGTGTCATCATGGTTGGTGATGTGGATGTTAGAATGATTGAAGTACCAGCTCTTCAACTTGAAGTGGAGAGTGTAGTATTGGTTGGTCTGTAGTTGAAGTGGTTGTTGTCGTAATTATAGTCGTTGGTGCAATAGTTATAGTAACTGGTGTAGTAGTTGTTGGTGTACAATTGATAGTTGTTGATATTGAAGTTGTCGCTTTATTAGTTGATTGTGCTGTCGAAATTGGTGTTGTTATGGATGGTGTAGCAGTTGAAGGTGTTGGCGTAGTTATTGACTAAGTGGTTGGTATAGTAGTTGTGGTGCTGATGCAGTAGTTAGGGTTGTTGTGGTGTTGTGTTGGACGTAATTAAGTCATAGTCGTTGGTGTTGTAGTAGATGTAGCTATTAGTGTTGTTGTTGGCTGTAAAATCATGTTTGGTACTGTAGATGAAGTGGTTGGTGTAGAGGTTATAGTGATTGGTTCACTAGTTTGTGTCGTATTTTTGGCGGGTGGGGTGGGGTAGTTGATGTGGTAACTATTGAGCTAGAAGTTATAATGGTCCACTATGCAGTTGTTGCAGAAAGAGTTGTTTGTATTGTCAACGTTGGTGTGGCAGAGGCCGCTGTAGACGTTATTTTTGCTGTCGATGTAGTAGTTGAAGTGGCTGGAATGATAGTTGTGGTTCTCGTGGTGCTACCAGAAATACCGAATCCTTTATGCACGTCTACATGTGCTATCTGAACACATCATCATAGTCTAAATGTTTCGAATTACATATTCTTGTTGATATGAAGTTCGGACGTACGGACGGGACAGGACGGACGGAACGGATGTGACGGATGAGACGGAGCACAATATCCCCGCTTTTTCAAAAATGCGGGGATAAAAACACTACAATTATCATACTCAAAACTATTACAACTGCAACACCACAAACAATACCACCAGCAACTAGAGCACCAACCACTATAAATACTTTTCCTACGACCACAACTACTACATTAGCCACTTCAACGCCAACAACCAACCACAACGCATGCAACTATTACACCAACCAAAAAACCTATGACTCCAACCACCACAAGTACGGCACTATGAAACCAATAGCCACAACTAAAGCACAGACAACTGAAGCACTAGACAATACAACTCCTACACCAACAACTAAATACACCACCAACTACTACGGTACCGATTGAACCATTACCATATCAACAACTACTACGCCAATTACTACACTAACCAATACAACACCAACAACCAAATCTACTACCATGACCAGTACAACTTCAACCACTCCTGCAATTACACCAATCAAAAGAACTTGAACACTAACTACAACAACTATGCCCCAGCCACTATGACCACAAGACCCATAACTATCATTCCAACAACTTCAGCTACTACCCCAACAGCCACTACAACTACCACACATACCTCTACTATTTCAACTTAAGCAACACCAATTATTGCTGTATCAAACACTACCATAGACTGCAATGGTTAAACCAAATACACCAATAACAACTACAACCAACCACCACAACACCTACCACTACCGCAAATACACCACCCACTACAACTACAACACCTACCACTACCACAAATACACCACCCACTGCAACTACAACACCTTCCACTACCACAAGTACACCACCACTACAACTACAGGATCATTCATTACAACTTCAACATTACAACCCCCAAAACTAGTACGCCATCCACTACTGCACCAACCACAACAACAACAACCATTCCATCTACTACACCAACAAGAACAAGAACACCAACCACAACCACAACTACAGCTCTTACTATGGCACCAAACAACTACTATACCATCCACTACGACACCAAACAATGCATTGATTAAACAAAATACTGCAACAGCAACTACTTCTCCCAAAACAACAACCACCACACCAACCACATTATCCACTACACTAACAACAGATCCAAAGCAAGAAGGGAGCGGTTCGCTCACCAAAGGCAATATCTGTCGGAAATTTTCTGTCTGTCGGGAAAACTGCTGGTCGGCCAAGCGTCAACAATTTCTCTGAAAAGCGCTGATTTAAAAAAAAAGTTGACCATTTGACGGAAACAGCAATTTTCAATGTGCAAAATACCCTTATATTCCTATACCCTTGTATGAAAGTGTTCGTTATGAGTGTGTGGCATCAAGTGGCCATATACGCGAAAACCATTCTTGCATTGTTATTATTTTAATGAATTACATTCATTAAGGAGCTATATTAGTAAAGGAAATTTGCTTATTTTGAAATGCCCAATATGATGTTCCATAAGTTTAATGAAATACACAGAAAGTATACATCAGATTGAAGGCTATGATGTATAGAACTCGAAACATATATGCAATCAACTCACAGAATTGACAGAAGGAACCAATGGTTCAGAGCTGATAATTAAATAATATTTCTGGAGAACAACACGTGGTCGAATGTGTTTCGGATATCCAGGAACAAAGCTAGGAAAGCCAGTTGGGGTAATTTTAGGTTTTTGTTTTTGTCGGTCGTTCCGGTGATTCCACATACTCCTATCGAACCGGTCATACCTTTCGGAGGTTTCTCTGTTCTATAGCTCTACTTGCTATTTTTACCAACCCACGATCGCAGTCACTTCTCCGAGGAAGAACACTCAAACAATTGACAGATAGGACGTATGAGGTGACAGATGGTACTTACATGTAGTACTTACGAACTTTGTAAGTAGTAGGGTGGTATTGGTGGAATCATAAGCATCAGAAGTGGTGGAAGACTGAAGTATTCGACGAAGACATTAGAGCTGATAGTAATGGCAGAAGATAGTGGTAGCCATAAGGGCTAGCAGTCATCATGTATCATGCAGTAGGGTAGACAGTAGATGCAAGGGTAGATGACGTCGTAGTGCTAAAGGAGGAGAGTGAGAAGATAATCTGATAGTATCAGTGCACTTGTAGACAGCGGGTGGTAACACTAGTAGTAACAGCTAGAAGTGAATTGATAGGAAACGATATTGTAAAACGTCAACTAGTGAGAATAATATTGATATTAGCCAGCCGTAGAATGGTAGTAGAAGATGAGCTGGATAGAAGTTATGACCGAACAATCACTGTAGAGTTAATAGCAGTGACTAGATACGGGTAGCCAAAGGCCTTGTAGTGACCAAAAAAGATAGTGGAGTGGTGTAGAAAGTAAAAACAAGGGAAGAAGGCATTTGTATAGACCCACTACGAGAAGACAATGAGAGAGGTGGATGATAGTTTGTGAACTTGTTTACTGGAGATGGCAAGACAACATGTAGGATTAAACCTAGTAGTCAATTGACAGCAGGCAGCGGTAGTATAAACCAGTGATAGGACCCCGAATGAATAGTACTAGTAGTTCTAGGAGTAGTGGCAGGAAACTCTGGCATTAGGCAAGCACAGGCACAATAACAGCAGACCATAGCAGAGAGCGCTAGCTAAGAGATAAGCATGTATTGGTACTATTGGCAGTTGGGGTTAGATAAATTCCTATAAAATCGATCGCACCCTTCACATCCCTCCACCAGGTAGAGGCCACACATCCTCATTACAACCACGTGTTGACTTAGAAACCAAGACTGCGGTCTGCAGGAAACAAAATGGATGACACACGCGCAGACGTGATGGGCATGCGCACTAACACCACTTATCACACTGATGATGTCGTCACAACATGCCTGCTCACGGGAGTTTCCTTGATAACATTCGTGACACCACAGAGCAAACGTGTCATCACATAACTTCCAGTATCATGATTTTCAGGCACACTTGTGCACGACATACTTAGCGTTCACACTGTCGAGTGCCACTTTAGCCAACTAAAACATTTTGATTTGGCACTATAACACCTACGCTTGGTTAATATTTTGGCACCAAAAAATCTTTGCTAAGAACTAATGGTGATAAAATAAACCAAGGAATTGTTTGGTTACGTGCCATAAAATAAACGCATCACCTGGCAATTAAGGCGGAGACACCCATAGGTTTTCGCGAAGCTTACCACTGCAAATAAAGAAAGGTTGGCTGGTAAACACGATTGACAGGCAGGCAGTGGCAGAGGTGACAATCTATTTAATCAAGCACATTAAATGGTTAGTTCTTTCATCGCCTTCGTCATTGATTGCTTGGTTCTCCGAGCGAACGGGCATACCTGTCAAAGCTCCACATCAGAGGAAGGGACAGAAGGCCGACACCTTGAGTTGTCATCCTGAAAAGGGTCCGAGGAAGAAAAGAAAGCCACCATCAGAAAAACGCCGGGACGCCAGACAATTGGAAGCCTGGCTGGAAAAGTGGAGAACTGAGAGACACAGGAGAAGGATAGGGCGACAACCTCCAAACCGTCTCCACCACATTCCCCGCCTTCGGCGGTTCGCGCATCTTCACCAAACAGGTCGGAAGGCAGAGATGAGGAGGAGGAGAAGGAGGAGGAAATGGAAGTCAACCAATCTGGACCTGGATCTCCGATTGGCTCTGAGCAATCCAGCTGCTACTCCAACAGTGCCAGCAAATCCGTACTCTCGGAATCCGAAAAAGAACACAAAGACTACGACCATACGAACAGACCATGGACCTTCTTTGCACAAGCTGTAAACGAGGCTAGCTCATCAAGGACCACGATGACCTCACGATAAATTACAGTGGCTCAGTAGAACAATGCACTGCATGCATAGAAGACACCCGCACTGAATCCACCCAGAGAATGCTTCTAAAACCTCACCGGAAAACACCTAATAGCACATAGATCGCAACCAGAGTTTCCACCGCTATATGCGCAGCGGTCGAGGTATAAGGGCCATTTACCAACCAGCTTAGTTGGCCCAGATCTCTTAGTCTCATGGTAAATCGGTTGCTTTATGTGCTGGATGTCGACGGTTCGAGCCTCGGCTCCTGCACTTCTCTCTCGAGCTGTTACATTGGTGCCGAGACCAGCCCTCAGCAGTTGGTGATATTGTGGAAGCTATGCTGAAGCATTGTGGATGTTTCGACCGCTCTGAGGTGGACCCTGTGGGTTCATTTACCATCCAGCATTGGGTGCTAGAGGTCGGCGGTTCGAGCCTCAGCTTCCGTACTTCTCTCTCGATTTGTTATGAAAGAGATGCGATCGTCCTCCTAATGCCTCGAATGCTTCCCTCCCTTCCCACGCCCAAATATAACGGAAAAACATTATACGGTTCGAGCGGGGCTTGCTCCAAGTCGCGCCTGCGCGCCTTCGGCGCGCAAAAACCAATATATTCAATTCGGTTCGTTACTTGTTTATTGGCGACAAATGTCGTTGATTGGTAATTAAGCATATTTTATGAAACATAATAAACCTTCAGTTTTACAAAAGCCATCTTTAAATTAGATAAATACTTCACCTGTCACACCATCAGCTCGATTAGTCCACATTTTCAGTTTTTCACACCTTGGACTCCCATGTGTCAACATCGTTGAAATGGAGCTCCCATTCCAATTGACACTGCTATGTCTGAGGGCTGCCCTTGCTATCTCTAGGAGTATCCAAGAGCGCCAGGGAGAAATTCACTTACCAGTATATATGGACAGAATAGCAGAACAGGAGTCCTTGGAGAGGTGTCATATCTTTCGTGATGGGGATTTCCTCCCGCACTGGTCACTCCTACTAACTCGGACAAGGTGGTCGATCACTCTAAACACCGAATCCGTGAAGGGCACAACAATAAGAACAAGAAATGGACCCTCCGCCAGACAACGAGATGCCTGCCGAATGACGGAATTTTGGGAGAAAGAGAGAGAAGAAAGAGAAGGGGGCAAGTGAAGGCGCCTAAAGGCCAATACCTGCTCCCCTGTCCAGTCCTTGTCTCGCCCGGTGCCCCATCGGGGGATGAGTGTCCAGAGGACTCTAGATTGTTGTCAGGAGACAAATTAGTCCCCATCCTCATCCCCATCTTCATCTGAAGAGGAGATGGAGGAGGGAGGTCTGTCTTTGGAGTAGGAAGGTTACTCGGAAGATGCACTTTCCACCCCTCAAACTCCCACACCTCCAGCTTTTTAAGACCAGAGCCTTTACCAGGAGGTGAGCATAGCAGAATTCATGTAGGCGTCCCTGTGAGTGGAGGTCAGCAACTGGGAGCTGCGACTCAGAATGCAGGATAAGAGCGAAGTTTACCAATCGTACGGGATAAGCGGATGAGGACACTATCTGCTAAATGACATAAGGGTATAACAGCCCTCAACCACAAAGAAAGACGTAACCGAAGCATACAGGGCGAGACCATACTAACCAATTCAGCCCTCAAGCTCTCCTCCTACAATTCCTATAATACCGACAAACACCAACTGTCGCAATCTCTCCAACACAACCACCTCCTCCCCCGAAAAAACTGCAGGAGACACAAACGCCGCTGACGACCTAAATAATTTGCTCCTTTGCCCCGCTAAGAAATAAGCTAAAATCCCAAAACCCTATAGTTGCAGAGAGTCGAAAGGAAAGAGGCTTGCTCCACACCATCCCTGTCGTCGTAATGGTACAAGGCCTTAATGATTCCAGGCTGTAATGTTAGTAGAACACTATAGTATTGGCTGACTGCAGTCGATCATTGGGCATATGATTGTGCCTATGGACAAGTCAGTAGGATTTGCCGAGACGCCACCAGGGTTAAACAGGTACTTGGAACCATAACTATCTTCAGATAGATATCCTCAAAACGTATCCTCAAATAGTATATCACCATGCCATAGGTATCCTCAGATACAAAATGAGGCTAAGAGGGTTGGTAAATTAGACCTCAACAGGTTTTTTTCTCATGGCCTCATACAAATACTATAAAAAGGGGTGCCGAATGCCAGACGTTTTTCAAAAAGGGATTCACAAAAAGGGATTCCACAGACGGTGGACATCCGATACCGACATGAGGCTAAGAGGGATGGTAAATCAGACCTCATTGAGGGATTTTCTCATCAACCTCATGACCTCATACGAGAAAAAAAGGCTGCCGAAGGCAAGGCGTTTTTCCAAAAAGGGATTCTTAAAAAGGGATTCCACAGAACGTGGCCATTCGATACCGAGATAAGGCTAAGAGGGATTGTAAATTATACCTCAATGAGGGATTTTCTCATGGTCCTCGTGGCCTCATACTATGGAAAGGCGAGACGTTTTCCAAAAAGGGATTCTCACAAAGGGAGTATACGGGACATGGTGGTAAAGTAAATCCGATCTGGATAAATTAAATGAAACAGGAAAGAGCAGGAGTACTCGGAATATGTTCAGAACTAGCCTAAACAGACCAGAAAAGCTAAATATAGTAACAATAAGCAAAACTGTCCCAACTGATAGGCTCTACTGGAGTGTACTCCAGAACAAATTAAAGGACTGGGTAGACAGAAGCTATAGCATAGATACATATATAGAGGTAGAAGATTCCGAAAGAATCCGAATAATGGCTAGAAACCGAGAATTTGGAGAAACGCTGAGCCAAATAAACAAATGACTGGTCTATTTGGGTAATTATATTCACTCTTATACAAAAGAACGCATCTTATAGCACTACCTGCCACTCTGATAAGACCAACGTAGACCTTGGAGGTGATTTTGGTGATTTGAAGGATTGTTGGGTTGTTTGTGGTAATTTTACGAAGTAAATGAACCTGACAGCTATTCCTATTCAATTGAACACACCTTTTAGAGGCCTCCTGGCCCCATAAGAAGGTTGTTGGGTAACATATCAACCACGCGCAACCATAGAAACTAAGATGGCGGCCTCCAGTGTACAAAATGGACGACGGAAACACGTATTACCCAAACAACGCACGCTGCACATGCGAACTAACGTCACATATCACTATGGTACTTACGTCACAACATGGTCTCTCACGAGGGTTACCATGACAACCAAACATTGCGCCAATGGGTCACGTGAAATGACATAGCTTCCAAGATCACTCACCGGGGTCCCCCCTCCCCCCTCAAAAAAGGGGTGAAAGGTGCGAGACCTACTACTGTCACATATTTTAGAAACGTGTTCGTCCTTTTCTGTTTGGGACATTAACTGAGTCGATGGTGCACTTGCCTTCAACCACTGCCAATTCTGCTTGTGTCGGTTTTGTAAGTTGGAGAGTCTGACAGTTGCTCGGTCCTGCTCAGTGGTTCTCAATTGGTACTCCTTCTTCCACCCATAAATTTGTTCCACACGATATGACCCTGGCTGCTGAAAGTGCCGTTAAACCCCAACAAATAAATAAACAAACAAACATCGTTGCCAGTCGATTCTCTCAAGCTACCTGACGTTCGAAACACCAATTTTTCACCGGCCTCAAGTCAGTAAAGCCCATCTAAACCACAGGTACGTAGTCTGCAAATGAACCGTAAATGTAAGCTAGATTTAGTATACGAGAGTCCAACACGAGGTGACCCTGGCTGTCGAAATTGTCTTTAAACCCTAATTAATAAATAAATAGATAGTAAACAGGAGAGGCCTTAAACCGTGATAATTAATTACTTTATTCAGCACATGCCACAGAAGAACCTATCTACCTGATCAGAGTTTGGCATCGAAACATTTATTTGGCTAAAAATATTCAGATTGGGGTGAAAGTTTGGCACCACACAATTCTGGGTCAGTGTGAACAAAGACATCCTTCTGGCCTCAACATGGACAACAGCTGAGGGAAGCTAAAGAAAGACCAAGTGAGGTACACAGTGTTCACACAATAGCAACACACCAGTCAGGCATATCTAATAACACCACGGGATCAGGCATTATGTGCTATCCTTAGCAACTATAGGATTGTATAGGAAGCATATATAGGATTGTACGGTAAAAATCGATAGGTCGACCAATCGACTGGGAAAATAAAATTGTCTAAAGGGTTACAAACAGTCTATACCATAAAGCCTGATGAAGCTAAAATTGTAACTAGAGAGTCAGAGGCCATTCCACTGCTATGGATCCTCACAAGACAATAAAATACACCCACAGAACGTCACGATATGGCATGACACCCATGACAATGGACTAAAAAAGAGCAAGAACTGCCCATACCACATTATACCACTTCCACACAACAAATGTGCCACATTCTGAGGATAGCCTGACATCAATTCAAAACTACATAACAAATAACTGAACACCAACGTTTGCATGTTAGATAATAACAAAGGACGTCGAGATAATTGTGCCAGTTCTTGTGAGTTAATTTCTTCCCAGGCTCGTAGCTATGCTCGCGTACTGGGGGTGAGGGGTGTGGCATGTTTGCCCAACCATGAAATGAATTTCCAGAACGGTTCTTATGTACCCATATCTTCGCTTCTCGGAGAGATATTCAGACAATTAGTCTACATTTACTGTATGTAGTTAACCTTGACAGTCGGCAGGACAGTAATCCCACAGAAAGAAAACGTGGAATTCTGTCATTGCTTTTACCGCGGCATTTCCGATTGCCGTGGCTAATTTTGGGGGCCAAGTGTCTCAAATATCACCAAACGAGCAATCATCTGTAGTCTGAAGCCTATGGGGCGAACAAGACCATTATCAGGCAGTGGTATTCAACATTGCCATCGACCAACGAGACAAAGAATTTATTTTTCATGTTCATCACAACTTTCTCACTGGTGACATTCACGAGTGAAGAGAGAAAAGAACTCAGCGAATAGGTTGATTGTGGTCCATATCCAGGCAAAATGTAGCTTGCTCCTGGCAAAGCGCTGATTTTGGAGATTCCTAACCACCATCGGGATTATGCTTTTGCGGCGGCTCTCAGAGTAAAAACTGGAACTTACGCCCCCCCCCCCCCCCCCCCCCCTCTAGAACCCTGTTCTCGTCCATCTGTTTTCCATGTGATGAAAAATTGTTTGGGTCATCAAAGAGTTTGTGCCTGTAAAAGTATCCATCCTTGACGAAAACGGTTAGATGTTCAAGATATGCACTTGTATGTATCTATTTTTCTAGGATTCTACAGATCCTGTTCGGCTTCTGTCTTTCCTGGTGGTATATTATAGGAATGGTGGGGGAGTGATGGGGGGTCGTATGCGTGGTGCCGCATGATCAGGCCCGTGGTGTGAGCCAATCCAGTCATATCCCATTTTTTATTAGCTGCATTGAGAGACCGTTTTAAAATACAAGATACACAGCGACTCCCCTTAGCCACCTTAAGACAGTAAAACTACTGTAGAATTTCACTTAGAATTTAGTTTCTGTGTGGTCATAAGAGCTCTTTATTTGTATTCAATGGTTTGGCGACTGTTCGGATAGAATGTTTCTTAAGAGGTATGTGAGGAGAAGGAAATGCTACGTGCATATCTTTATATCTTTCGTTGGGTAGGTTGGAATGCGCAAGGTTCCACACGTGTGAGAGACCATACGATGTATGCTTCGGATCACCCCCGCCCCCTCCGTATTTATAATACTTGGCACTGCTACCGCATTACACTTACATAAGCGTTATTATGACTTAACTTTCGTAATAATGGCTTCATACTTCTTAGTTACAACAAAGTGTATTCCAACAAAGACTTCATGTTGATAGCCATATAAATGCCCCATGAACCTAGGCAGCGGGTCCTGTTTCCCCATCCATCGATTGAATACTTTCTTTATTCCACCTTCAAAAGAATTTCGTGACTATCGATATGAAGGGGTGATTTGAAATTTAGTTTAAATAACCGGCCGATATGATTGACTAATGTTAGTCCTTTATAGGAAAAGGGTGTTCTGTTGTATTGTCTGGGAATGCCCTGGTGCATAACGGTAATAACTTGCTCTATCAGTGAATTCCAGAACACTCCCACTGAGTATCCGTGTCCTTTTATAAGGATTAGATGCAGACAAGCATTACTAGCACTGCAGACGCGAAGAACAGCGTACGGGTGTCTGTGTCTAGGAATGTTGGTCTTCCTGAGAACATTTTTTAGAAAACCCAAGCGTTTTATGGTGATGTAAGAAGAAAGTCTCCCCAAAATAGGTCTACCGATACCACAATTTGAACCAAGACACCATCTGGGATAGGTTTTTTTTAAAATTGCTGCAAGATTAGCTTCTCCCCAAAACTTCTATTCGGGATGGTGGCCTGGTGATGAAGGGTGTATGTGAGTAGGAGAGTGGGGTGGTGTGTGAAATCTGTTCTATGAAAAAGGAACATTCATGCTGTAAAGAAATGATATCGCGCAAAATTCAAGGGTTGACAATCTGGGTTGCGACAAATTTCGGAAGCAAATGACAGCAGTTGTTTTCAGAAGTGAATTTTGGGGGATTATGACAATTTGTCTCGGCGATAAATATGTAATTTTGCGGAGTTGAATGGAGCCCATAGTTACAAATCCCGCACATTGCTATTTACTTCATTTCGTTTCTGTTTGTTTTTTTATCTTTTGTTTATTGTACCTTTGCCGGATAATAATGTCGTCGCCTACAGAATACAAGTGTGTGTAATACAAATTTGAGACCGCAAGGACTAACATAACGTGCAGGGTTCAATAAAACAACCTATGGCATCGAATGTTTGCACCCCTCCCCTCCCCCCCCCCCCCCCCCCCCCCCCCAATGAAAAAAATACTTTCCTACGCCGCTGACATAACGTGCAGGGTTCAATAAAACAAGGATACGTCGGGCGTTTGAAATGGATCGAGTTGCAAATCAAGGGCAACAAATTGCTTACTGCTGTGAAAAAGCCGACAGGCTTCATTGTGGGCATATCACGAATTGAGGAAAGATGTTCGTGTGGTTATAGTTTCGAGCTTTCAGTCACATATGGGAAATTTCATTCAAAGCACCATTAAAGCAATGTTTTTTAATTCAATAAATGAGCATTTTGAAATCACTTCCAGCTTTTTCACAAGCATAGCGATCAAACTTTGCAGTCGAAAAGCAGTGAGACTGTTTAATCTCGGTGCAACACACATACATGTACTCGGTTATCATTAGCTATACTATGTCGTAATTACGAGTTAGCTATGTCGTAATTACGACATACTAAGTCGTAATTACGAGATAGCTATGTTGTAATTACGACATACTAAGTCGTAATTACAACATAATAAGTCGTAATTACGACATAGTTATGTCGTAATTACGACTTAGTATGTCGTAATTACGACATAGCTAACTCGTAATTACGAGTTAGCTATGTCGTAATTACGAGATATTATGTCATAATTATGACATACTAAGTCGTAATTACAACATAATAAGTCGTAATTACGACATACCATATGTCGTAATTACGACATAGTATGTCGTAATTACGACTTAGTATCTCGTAATTACGACATAGTACCTCTTAATTGCGACATAATAAGTCGTAATTACGACTTAGTATGGCGTAATTACGAGTTAGCTATGTCTTAATTACGACTTAGTATTTCGTAATTACGAGATACTGTCTCGCAATTACGAGTTAGCTATGTCGTAATTGCGACATACTAAGTCGTAATTACGGCATACTAAGTCGTAATTACGACATAATAAGTCGTAATTACGACATACCATATGTCGTAATTACGACATAGTATGTTGTAATTACAACTTAGTATGTCGTAATTACGAGGTACTATCTCGTAATTACGAGTTAGCTATGTCGTAATTACGAGATATTATGTCGTGATTGCGACATACTAAGTCGTAATTACGACATAATAAGTCGTAATTACGACATACCGTAATTACGACATAGTATCTCGTAATTACGACATAATAAGTCGTAATTGCGACTAAGTATGTCGTAATTACGACTTAGCTATGTCGTAATTACGACTTAGTATGTCGTAATTACGAGATACTATCTCGTAATTACGAGTTAGCTATGTCGTAATTACGACTTAGTATGTCGTAATTTTGAGATAGCTATGTCGTAATTACGACATAATAAGTCGTAATTACGACATACCATATGTCGTAATCATGACATAGTATGTCAGAATTACGACATACTATGTCATAATTTCGACATAAAAAATTGATTTACAGGTGGCTCTAACCGGCTTCCGTAGTTTCCCAATTTACTGGTAGAATAGTTCAATTTTTTTCTCATATAAATGGTATAGCATTAGCATCCACGCAACAAAACAAAACAGTACTCTGGAATAAGAAGTAATAATTTCTGAGCGTTTGTTTTGTCAGATTTTACACTAATATGTTATAGAGACTATTAGAGAGCCACTATTTGCGGGTAACACATGGGTTCCACTTCTAATTATACCCCCACTTTTTTTTTAAATGTGCGGTATACTGGATTGCGCCTGTCCATGCATCCGTGCGTCCGGACGTCTGTCCATCCACACTCAGATGTCTGTTCGCGTTATAACTTCAACATTACTGCTCAGATTTCGATGAAATTTCATACAGATGTTCACTATCATGAGGTCTTCAAGTAGCATCAGCCGTTTTGCTGTTGGGATATTTTTCTGTGAGTTATGGCCCCTTGAATACACAAAAATAGGCTAGTTTTTGTCTGTTCGCCTTGTATCTCAGGTTTGGCATATTGGATCTCAATGAAATCTGGAACGAAGATTGTTTATGGGAAAGGCTTTCAAATGAGTCTGTAATAATATTTATAACTTTCCACTGTTTAGACTTATCCCCCTTTTTAACTTTGAAAATTTGCTGTTTGCCTCGTAAAATAGCCAATTTTTTTGTCTTTTCGCCTCATATTTCAGGTTTGGGTATCAGATTTCAATGAAATTTGGAATGAAGATTGTTTATGGGAACGGTTTTCAAATGAGTCATGTCCTTGCAGTAAAACAAAGAAAATACATGCAAATCCCCTCCCCATGTGCCTGTGGCATTATGTCTTTGTTCTACATCTCTTATGTGGATGGTCCAATCGTCACTAGACTTCAGTAAC